>JAGGNH010000046.1:0-337010 GCA_026586065.1 Dioscorea zingiberensis | reverse complement strand
TTGATCTACTTGTTGTAATGTATAGGAGACAAGGAACATTTACCATAATATGGAGTATGAAATTATTATATGGAACATTGAATTAAATGTCAATGGATTGATGGTCTTTGCATTGCATATTTTCATAAAGTTGAATGTATATATATATATATATATATATATATATATATATATATATATATATGGTGCTATTTTTTGCTACTTTCAAGCTTGTTGATCGGTGCAATTTATAAATAGAATAAGTGTGAAATTAATATGCAAGATCTCTAAATTAGATATTTCTACACATTACTACGTAATGCTCCTCGGCCATTTTCTTATATATGTGTGATTTTATATAGGGGTTTAAAGCCAATAACCGACCTAAAATTAGGGCCGTATGGATTGGTTCCTCTTTTTTTTTTTTTTTTTTTTTGGTAATGTATGTGTTATTTTATGTGGTTTTTTTTTATTTCAAGCATTGTTTGGCTTTAATTATAATTTTTTGGGTTTTTGGGAGGGGTTCCTCTGAAGAAGAGCCCATAGCAACTCTTAAATGACTTATTAAAAAAAGGCATGGATGTGTTTGATCTTGGATTCATTATTCCTAATTGTCTTGCAAAAAAGTTCGGACTACCCATTTTTTTGATCTTACTATCTTATTTTTGGGTGTTTTGGAGGTATGTACTAAGTGTAATGTAGAAAAATCTATATAAAAAAAGGACCTCCTCTTAACTTGTTGTTTTTCACTTGTTGTCATTCTTAACTTTCTTTTCTTTCATTTTTGTTGTCATTCTTAATTTTCTTTGTATTTCCAACTCACACCCTATAAAAGTTTGTGTGTTGGTGTTATATTCTCTTGCCAATAGTTGTTATATAAGTCTTTTTACATTTGATTGATCTATCCTTTTGGTGAGATTTTGCCTTTTCTATTATTTCATTTGCTTTTTATTTCCATGTAGGAAGTGCTTCACACTCAATGGCGATGTTACACTATCATTTTTTGGTCATTTACTTTGTCCAAAAATATTGGAGTGTTCCACTACCTCTATAATGTGATTGTCCTATTTTGTTGATTGTATGCACTAATATATAATATTATTCACCTTGAATTGTCTTCTCTCTCTACTATTTCATGGAAAGTTATAATGGTGATAAAGAGTAGAGATATGTTTCGGCTGCATGTGCATAGAGAATATCTCTAATAGTTGTGCTTACATTTATATGTGAATGGGTAGATATAATGAATGTTTATAGTAATGAGAGGTATCTCATTACTCCAACCAGAACTTATCTTTATTTAGAAAAATTAATAAAGCTTCTTCCACTTAAGAACACAACTAATTACCTATGGATTTATGATTGATTAGGATGAGTGATAACCAAGTGCTAGTGGTAGTATATTGAGGGGACATATGAGGGGAGTTGGAAAGGGACCTAAATATTATGATAGTTAGAGAACCGGTCTTAGGGGTTGACAAGTCAAACAAGTTAAGTGTAAGGAGGATAGGATTTTCACCACAATTCTCTGCTAACCTAGATGAGAATGAACATCAAAGTGTAGATGGTATCTTGATCCAAAGAACATATATATTGTAGATTGACATAAAGAGCAATGAAACAACATCATTGATGTTGAAGTTGTCATACATACCAGTCTTATACATGGATAAATGAGGTTTTTTGAATTCCAACAACCAATAGTGTTCATCGAGGGTTCTCCACTATGAACAAAAATTAGATTATACAAAGGGAGTGCAGATAGGTTAGATCATTATGGAAGCCAACACACTAGTAATGGCATTTAAAGTTGTTTCTTAATATGTATCCTAGGCACAAAATTTGAAAAGAACATAATTATAATAAATAGTTGAGAGTGTCTATCTTATTCTTCCAAAGCACTCACACACAAACAATGTTCCACATAGCTGACCCAACCAACAATTTGCAATAGAGAGTGGAATCTATATATCTACATTCAACATGGATATATAATAGAAGCTAATGACATTAATGAGAGGGCTAATGGGAAACTCAAAATCCAGAGAACAAGACAAGGTTTTACAAGAAGGTAAAGGATCCTCTCATATACTAGTTGTGATGATGAAGATGGACATCCCACCGATTATATGCAAGATGAATTGTGATAGCGAGAGGAATCCATTTAGAAAATGATTTCGACATGGTAAGCAAGGGGCAAATGTTGTTGTCAAATGAATACACACAATTCAAACTCATTGTCGGTTATTGGGCAACTGGTGAAGAATGGGTATGATGCTATGTTAATTGATGAGTTGTGATGCTAAGGTTGTTAGTTGGAGAAGAAGGTGACCTTAACTTGATAATTGGGTAGGTCAGCATTCACTACAAAAGCACAACTAATAAGATCCCTATTGAGTTGTTAGTCCACTTAAAAAGGAAGTAGGAGTTTTGTGTCAATAGTAACAAGTCTAGATTAACTTGATTATAGATGTGTTCTCGAAGATTGTACGCATGGCATGCTTTACGCTTTAGCTTCATTAAAAGAATTCAACTTTGTGGGTTGTGAAGACATGCCCAAGAAACAAAAGAAATTTGTGTGGTTAGTTGGTAATGTCTTTATAGCGCTAATTTATGGTATGATCTTTCCCACATAGAAAGCCAATCTTAACATAACTATAACACAAGTACAAGCTATGGTAAAAAGAGGCATATCATGTTGAAGTTATTTACCACAAGGCATGGAAGGGGACTAATAACACAATAAAATACATATTTGGTTTGTGGGAGCGGTCTTATCACGGACTTAAGAAATTATTTTGGAGCCTAGTCCTTTAGTAATCCAAACTTCGGTTGTTGACTTTGATTCTAAAAATAGGGTCCAAGGTGGGAAAGATTCAAAGAGGGTTTTTGAGCTTTTGGTCCATCTATTACTTTGGATTTAATTTTTTGTCTTCTTGTCCTCTTAGTTGATGAATTACATTTATTGCATGACAAATACTAAAGGTACATTATTTATGGTGACAAGTAAAGATGTCCAGCGATCATTTCTTCACCTTATGCATTCGGCGGGTCAAAAGTGAAAATAGGCACAATTGGACTTTGTTTTGGATAAATTTTGAAGAACTTTAAAACAAAGTCTATCGATGTGCATCATCTTTAATTGGTTCAAAGGCCATATGAATGCTGCCTAACAGGCTTTCCCATATAATATGGTCATGTGCCGTTGGAAATAGAGGGGCTAGGCCCAAGACCCAACCCACTCTTTTCATATCCTCACAACCAATCATCTCATTCTCAACTCCAATTTTAGTCCCATATCGATTGGGGAAAAAAGGTGGAACCTACTTAAATATACACAAGTCCAAGCTCAGTTGTTCAAGACTAAATAGTGGAATGGACCAAATTCCTGCTTGGCGCCTACTTGCCACTTTGCTACGCCACCACGGCCTGAGCTAGCTTTCGTCTTTGGCCCTGAGTGAAAGACCTATCTTTTTCTCTTTCTTTATTTTATTTTAATACTTTTATTTCCCCAGCCATTGGATCTTGTCCAATGGACCTAATATGAAACGTTAGACCAAATCAGCGGTTATGCCAAAAGCCTTTTCTCTAACCCTACACAACAAATCAAAGTAAAAAATTTTCATCTCTTCTCTCCTTCCGCGGTTGAGAGTTTGTGTTCATCTCCATCATCTTCTTCTTCTCCTTGTTGCATTATCATTGGAGTTCTAAGTAATACTTGAGGCTGCTCTTTGTCGGATGTGTGCTTTCACTGAGGAGGGAGGTTGTCGAATCAAAGGGTTAGGATTCCCTATTGCATGAAAGAGACAAGAATTGGCTTTTATGTCCAATGCTTTGAATACCCTACCCAAGAAAGCTTGACAAATTTCTAAACTTGAATGCTTTGATGACTTGTGTCTGAATGATCTGATTTTCATTATTGGTTGCCGTAATGTGTGCATTTGTGCCCTAATTGTAGTTAGGATTGGTTTGAAATTTACTTACGATTTAGCTCCTAGCATTGTTTGAAATTTTCTATTATTAGGGTGTTATGCCCTTTGAAAGAGGATCCTCACTAATAGAAGCGAAGTCAGGTCATTTGCAAATTAGCAAGCATTAAGGTAAACAAGCACCCTTAAGTTTAATTTCATTGGAAAGGAACTAAGCGATTACGATATCAAAGTCCTAGGAACTCTCTCATATCACGAACTTTATGGATTGGGATTTACATTAATTCTATTACTAATTTGGATCAAAGTCCTAGATGATACTAGGAGATTTATAAATTGGTACTTGGACACCTCTTCCCTGTGGGGAACAATATTCGATTTTGCCACATCGTAATGCTTGTCATGACCCATACTGGCTTGTGGTAAGTCTTGGCAAAGGAAGAGCGATTCACCATGATTGAAGTATTTATCGACCAGCTTTGTTGGAGTGGGGTGCACGTAGGTTCCTTAGTTATTGTCCCACTGTATTCTTGCTTTGTTAAACCAACAAATTTGGTGAAAGAGTGACACCATTCGAACAATATCTTGGCCAACTTAAATCTGCTTGTGGTAGCGAATCATCTTTCTAAAAAGAAAGATATTATTGAAAATGTAGGGCCGGACCGGCGGATCTAGAAAAAAGATACACTAAAAATATACAATTTTGAGGATCTTTAAACGGATATCCACCTATCTTATATTAGGATTCTCTACCAATCATTTTTTTAAGTGAGGGGCAAAGTGTTGAAGAGGGAGGATTGTATAGAAGCTAAGTTACACCTATGAATCGGCCCTATGTCCCTCCTCCAACTCAAAGGCGCCACATCATATGTTTTTTAAACACTTCATTACTGTCTCCATCCTCATCACCACTTCTCATTTCAACTTCTTTAAAATAAAACTTTATAAAATTAAAGTGGTGTGCCCTTCATTGACGATTTGTATTGGATGCTCGTATGTCTGAGGCCAGCTTCTCTAGGGACCTTCTCACTGACAGCGGCCAAGAATTGTGCCTCTCTCCCTCCATGCCTCCCCTCCCCGGTCCCAATGCACTTTTCCCACTCTACACTCTCTTGTGTCCTCGACTCCAATTTTTGAGTTTTACTCCCCTTGGCTCTATCCTTGACTCCCTTCTCTCTCCTAATGGAATATCTTATGGTTCTCAAACTCATAGAGTGGCTCTTAGCTTGTTTTTCCCTTTCCAACGCCTTCTTTTTCAAACTCTGTTTTTTTCAAGTTTATTTTGACTTTTTGAAAAATTTTTGGTTTCCCACGTGTGTACCGCCAAAGCTTTTAAAACTCAACTCAATTAATTTTTAAAGTAATGTTCTCCGAGATCTCACAGGGGTTCTCTCCATCTCCTCATTGTTGGGATCTCTCCATCCTCCTCTCCTTATCTTTAGTCAATATAGAGCTGGCAAAATTCTACAAAGTGCTACTTTTACTTTTTCTTTTTAGTTTCATCATTGCTTTGATTAGGTTCACTTAACATTTTTTCCCAATATTCTATATATTCTTTGTATTGTAGAATAGCTTTCAATTGAGCAAAATTTGATTTTCAAATCAAAATTTTTACATCATAGAATTTTATTAATCCATACAAAGCTTATATTATGGAGATAGAGTAAGGAAAAAGCAGTTCCATTGGCGGTGCAGATTCAAATGTATTACATTTTTGATGAAATCAAAAGTTGGAATGAAAGTTTATTATATGCAAGAAGAAGCTTATGGATCTTTACTGTCAATGTATATACTGCACGGTAAGGGAGTTTAGTGTTCAAAAAGGTAACAAGGGTCGAAGGTTTGGGTGAACCTTTATGGAAGCGTGAATTTTTGTATACTCAAAAAGCTTGGATGTCGCAGGTGAATTAGATGATGTTGGCGAAGTACAGAAAAGTTTAATAGTTTTAGAGAGATAAGGGCGGAGTTTGTGAAGGCTAAAATTAGGACTTTTACCATATAGAAAGCGGTATTTGTATGAGCTTTTTATTTCAGCAATTAGCATAATCATGAGCTAGCAAGTTTAGAGGAATCGAATCAATTTAAGATCGGGGAAGAAAAATATTAAAAGGGTGCATGCAGTATATTCTTATGCTTTCCAATAATAGTTGTTGTGGGTTGTCAAACAAACAAATTCACTTAATCTTTTTTTAGGAAAGAGATTGGATTTGACAATATTAATTGTTACAAAGCAGCGATTGTCATGAATTTCTTGCGAGGTTGAAAGGTGAGATAAATTGATTGGAAGCAAGGGATGCATTGTAAAGTATTATCAACCTTTTTTAGGGTGTAAGCTTGGTAGAAGACCCAATGTTTTTTTTATTAGGTCTAGGTAGACCAAAATAATTAGCTAGCAAAATTTCTTTTTGGAGGGATGGAAAGGATCAAAAGAGTGGATTATGAATTGCTTTGGAGATATTCACTTGTATTTGATACAACATATAGAACAAGAAACAAGTATAATTTTGGTTTATGCGCTCCCTTTGTAGGAATCAACAATCCATTGGAATAACATATTGTTTACAGTTATGATTTTTTATCGAGAGGAGACCATTAATTCATTTTATGCAGCTAAGCTGTTGAAACATTTTTAGAAACCATAGGATATCAACAACGGAAAAGCATTTTCTTACCTAATCAAAGATCAAGCAATGATAAAAAGCAACATAGATGATGTTCCCGAGTTATCTCATAGACCTTTGTATGTGGCATAAATCCAATAAATGCCAAACAATAATATCTTCTTTGGTCGAGGGAGGAGGTCAGAGAGAAGGAGGGAGAAGTGGGGGAATCTAGCCAGCTCAAGAAGAGCCCCGAGGGTTCTTGTTCCTGCGAGTCTCCTGCTGGTGAAGCTCCCTCCATGGGTCAGTGTTGATAGAGAGAGGGAGAGAGAGAGAGAGTTTGGGGGTCTCACGATGCGCTCTTTTGAGATCTCGGTTTACTCCATAGCAGCACTTTTTAGGGACCTTCGGAGATGATCCGGTCATCACTCCTTTGAGACCGTTTGTGCGGCGTTATTAGATGGCCGATGCGCCTTGGAGACCATCTCTCTTACGTTGGCCTATATCTATAGAAGCTCTCGACGCATATTATTTAATGGGACTTTGTTGAAAGTTCATGTGCTCTGACAACTCCCCCTTCTTCTTTTTTTTTGTATTGCATGACTTTTAGGCTAGATATTTCCTGGACCATGCTGCTAAGGGCCTTGATAGAAGAAGCGTAGCCCTGGGTGGCCAGCTGAGGGTTCCACGAAAGATGAATTAGAGAGTTGGCGGAAATCGGTCGAGGAGCTTCGTGCCCAAGTGGCCCTTCTTTCTAGTGAGAAGGCCGTGATTAAGGGTGAGCTTCTGAGAATCTGCGGCTTTCTCTTGCACGACCTTGCAAAAGGCCTTGGAGTTGTTGTATAAAAAAGAAAAGGAAAGCTGCGTCGGTCGTAGAGGGGAAGAGGTGAGCCTTTGCTATTCAAGGAGGGGCTTCCGTAGTTCCTTCCTAATGGGCTTTCGAGGATTTTAAGCTTGGATCTTTGTCATAGAGTATCACATTGAATCCATGGAGTTCCAATCTTCCATGACATTTGACCGTCAAAGGCCGTGGAAGGCCTTAGTACATTTAAAGGTGGCCTAGGCTTTAAAGGGCGACATGTGTAAATGCGCCAAGGATTCTTTTTGATCTTCGGATGGTTTGCCGGTGCTCATCCGGCGAACTCCACCTTGGTGAGGTGGACTATGCAGTCGTACGACTTTGGGACGATCTAAGACGGAAAGAAAAGGATTCACGGGATTTTGCTGAGGTCTCTGCCACATGGAAGGTTGCTGCGGAGGAAGCAACTCGGGCTTTGTCGGGAGACTCCTTGGCTAGTGGGTCTATTCCCGATGTGCCTCCGTCCTAGGTGCTTTCATTATTCATTTTGTAACTTTTGATTTGCTTTTCTTTGGTTTCAACTTCTTACGAGCGAATATTTCATGTCTCCATAACCGTTTCATTGGTCCTGCGTGTTTCTTATGTTTCTTGATCGTTTGTTGTATGACGTGCTTACGTGTCAATTCCCTTTTTTGACATAACTCCGAGGTCCTAAGGGCTCGGGCCGTGGAAAATGGGGGATTATTCCATTTTTTGACAAGTTTGGCAGACCTGTTCTTTTGCTTTCCTTCTCGGTGTAACATCCATCCTTCTTAGACGGGCCGAATTCTTTCATAAGCTTGATTTGTTATTCATTTTTTTTTAGTGCCTCCGGGGCCAACACGACGTCAAGTCTCCAACGTAGTTCTTTGCTTCACTACATATGACAGCCTGAGATGTCGGGTTGTTGTGGTTAGGGGAAACATGTGTGTTACGACTAGTGACATACAACGTAGCGTTTACACTAGTGGTCTAGCCTTTAAGCTCTTGGTTATTCACGGCCCGCCGCTCGAGGGTTGGACGGGGATTCCTAAGGTAAATTCCTGTTGACCTTGAGGCGTCTCATCGTAATTAATGCAGCCATTTATTGCGTCTATAACACTTCTCCTCCCTTGGCTATATAAGCCGATCTAATAGAGGACAGCTCCATACATCTATTCTCAATGTCATTTCTGAATGGGCCATCATTCTTTAAGATTTTCATCTCTCAGGAGTTCACTCAACAACTGCGCATCCCCCCGTGCTTCACCAATCAACTTGCTCAGTTACTTGGGGGTCACATTGCACTGGAGGGTGAGGGCAGATTTGTAGGGTGGATTTATGGTGAGGACCACACTTGCGAGGAGCTATGCTTGAGGATGGATGCGGCTTCATGTCGGATCACCGACTCACTTTAGGCCATATCCTTGTTTTTACTTATGTCGGGGAGGGGGGGGGGGTCTGCTTCAAGGTGATGATTTTCTGGACCTCCTGTTGCGAGAAGGAATGGCCCTTCACTGCATTTCTAACCGGTGTGGAGGTCATCTCCAGTGGCAACGAGTCAGCGTAGAAAGACTGTTCTCGTTTTCATGGATTAAGTTTAACGAAATAATATTTCGCGTCGTGTGTTTTTGCCTTGATCATACCTTCCATGCTTTTCTACTTAAAATGAAACTTATATGTGTTATCACGTGAGGAGTTCTTTGTGGCCGAGTGAATGTCGTACTGCTATACTCCTTGTCACATGAAGAATGTTTTAGGGTGAGATGAGTGCCGCTATGATCGTCGCGTTCTTGGGCGTTGTGACGCCCTTTTACATTTTTAGGTACTAGGACGTCGGTGACTCCCGAGTGTCGCTATGCTTTTTTACTCTTTCGAGTATCGCCATGTCAGTCACATTCTTGGGTGAGGTGTTTGCGTATTCTCCTAGGTACCAGGATTCTAGCCATTCGCGAGTGTCGCTATGTTTTTTCACTCTCTCGGGTACCGCTATTGCAGTCACTCTCTCAAGTGAAGCTTTTGCGCACTCTTAAGTACCGGGACTTTGGCCACTTGCGAGCGTCGCTACGTCTTTTCACTCTCTAGGGTACAGCCATTGCAGACACGCTCTCGGGTAAAGCGTTTGTACACTCTAAGTATCAGGACTTTGACCACTTGCGAGAGTCACTACGCTTTTTCACTTTCTCGGGTGCCGCAATTCAGGACACACTCTCGGGTGAAGCGTTTGCGCACTCTAAATACCGGGACTTTGGCTACTTGCGAGCGTCGCTACGCTTTTTCACTCTCTCGGGTGTCACGATTATGGACACACTCTCGGGTGAAGCATTTGTGCACTCTAAGTACAGGGACTTTGACCACTTGAGAGCGTCGCTACACTTTGCTTATTGGAAAAGGCTTCTAGGGAAATAGTTCCCGTGGGAAAACCTTTTACATGTGGGTCGAGGTTTTTAGCGGGTATAGGTTTGCTATGGGACCTTTACTTGCCACTTTTTACTATGTACATCATATTTACTTTCGTTTGAGTAAAACATAAAGTAAAGATGACATTAAAGCATAAAGTAAAACTAGAGTTTCAGTTACACGAAGTAGAAAAAAAGGAAATCCCCAAAAGACTAACCGTTCAAGGGTGTCTTGGCTAACAAGGTGTATGCGTCCTCCTTCCTCTTGGCTTTCTGGCCCAGAGTATGACCACCGAGATTCAGCGTACCTTTCGAACTGTTGTTGGTGGCAGGGGAGAGTGACCTCCTGAAGTGCCTTCCTCGTTTGAGTCACGTTTGACAAACTAAGTGAGTTGGCCTTTTCCGAACTTGATGCTCGATCTCATCCTTCAGGTTCCGGCATTCTTCAGTGTCATGACCATGTTCTTGGTAGAAAGAACAGTATTTGTCCTTTCGATTGAAGGGATTTCTCAACTTGGAGAGTCTTGAAGCGGGATCTTTTGGCTTTGTATTTGCATGAGGATGTTTGCTATGGTATCGTTGAGTGGAGCAAACTCCCGATATCTCAATTCATCCCTCGAATGATCCCAAGTTCACGGAGGGGGCGATTTCTTGGAGGATTAGGGGGTGCCTGTTTCGTGGGATCCATCGGTGCCTTGATATCTGGTAGTATTACTTTTCGTTCCAACTAGGTTGTTTTCCTCTTTCCTTTCCATCCATGTTGTATCTCTTCTTGGTTGATGAACCTCTCTGCCCTAGCGAGAAGTTCTCCGAATTCCTTCGGCTGATCCAGAGACAAGTCGTCCTTGAAGCATGAAGGGAGGAGTCCTTCCATAAGTGCCACCCCAGTAACGTAGTGATTGAGCTAGGGAATGGTGCGGGTTTCCTCAGTGAAGCGATTGTTGTAGGCACGGAGAGTTTCTCCTTCTTGTTGTTGTACTGCCATGAGGCTCGTGGACGTCTTTATGCGTCTTTTTCCCTCAACAAAGTGGATGAGGAAGAGGGCGGCTAATGCTTCTAAAGAGGAAACCGAATTGGGGGGAAAAGTCTTGAACAATACTAGCGCTTCTCCGCGTAGGGTTGCCGGGACAAGCTGACACAGTAGGACGTCAGAGGGTGCATCCATAAGCATGAGGGTTTCATAGGCTCCCACATGATCGTTTGGAGTGCGTGGAGCTATTAAGCGTTTCCATTTGAGAGTGCGAGCACATGTAAAGGAGATGTGCCTCAGTGATCCTCTGGGTGAAAGGAGTTGCAGGGAATTTGGTGCCATATGTATCTTCCAGTCTCGGACCCTCTACCTTCTTGGCAGGAGGGAGGAGGGGGGAGTATTGTCTTGAATTTGCTATGCTTGAGGCTGCTTTCGTGCTTTCGAGTCAAGCGACTTTGCTTTACTGACCTCACACTTTGATCTTTCCTTGCGAAGATCATACCTTGGTCTACCTCTAGAGATCCCGGGAGAGGGGGGTCATAGCGCCGACAACTTGGAGACTTGCTTTTCCAGTCGAAGAATAGCTTGGGTCATAACTTCCATGTGCGCTACAACCCTTGCCTCAAGCCTTGCTTCTAGAGCACGATAGCGTGCTTCTTAAGAATGCGGCTTGTTGAGTGTGACCTTGGACTTCGATCCACCGAGCCCTACTTGTGATAGAAGTGGGGCTTACGTTCTCTTCATGTCCACGAAACTTAACTATGAGTGATCCTCTTTTATAACTCATGGTTTTATTCTGAGCTATGCGTCCTCACGGACGGCGCCAATCTATTAGCCTATGATCTAGATCCTCCGCGTGGATCTCACGGATCAACGACCAATTGATGATGATGATGATGATGTCTAGGCTGAAAGCCTGGAAGTGTTGGTGTTCTTTCTGTGCGAGTTCACCTGAGATGGGGACTGAAAAAGAAGAGAACCAGTGAGAGACGGCAAGGCTCTTATGCCCGGGCCCACTCTAACGGTCAAGTTAGTCCAGTGATCAAAGTTAGGGAAAGAGTAGGAGAAGTCTTTTTTAGAACTCAGAGTTGCTTACCTTCCTCTTCTCTGCTTCTCCTTTTTATTCCCCCTCTTGCCTGGGGATTCGTATTGCCTTTTTCTCCTCTTGTCTTGTTTTCTTAGGCTCCTAGGCTTGCCAATTGCCCTTTTAGGGTAGTTTTGCCTTGTCCTAGAAGGCATGGGGCCGTCGCGTGGGGTTGGTGTACGGGTGTAGAAAGGGCATGATTGAGACTGGTGGGCTGTTTAGTCTTTCAGATATCAGTACATAATTTTTAAAATATATTAAAAAATAATTACTACAAAAAAATCATAAATTTTATCTTTAAGTTGCGGCAAAACTGTCTTTAAGTTGGGGGCATTGTTATAATTTTAATATAATTTGGGGACAAATTATGCTTTAAGTTAGGGGCGTTGTTTGTAATTTTAATATATAAGCTTGGGGGGTATTGTTATAATTTTTAATAGAAGCTGGGGATAAAATTATTTTTAAGTTGGGAGCATTGTTATAATTTTTAATTTAAATTGGGATAAAATTATCTTTAAATTAGAGTTATTGTTATAATTTTTAATTTAAGTTGGAGGTAAAATTATACTCCTATCTCATTTAAAAATTAAACAAAGTATAAGAAAAATTGTTTTCTGCTGTCTCTTGTTTTTTCTTATCAAACCGAACCTATCATTACTGTGTATGATTTACTTGATTAGAGTAATCCGGTCCCAAATGAATTTCCCCCTCTTTTATATTCAGTCTTTCGTCCTGGTTAAACTATCACCTCATGTCATTGTGCTTTGTAGATCTCAGCAGCAGCTGTGAGTGATCTCGAGGTTCGCGCTAAATGGCACATCGAAAGAAATAGAATACAGTAATAACCAAAAAAAAAAAAAAATTATAAGCAATGAGAATGATAGATCTCGTACAGTCATCGCAGGGTAAACCCTAGTTCCCAACTTTCTCATTTACTTCACTGCTCTTAATTCTTCATCTTGGTTCATTGCCTTCGATCTTTGTGTGCTTTCTCCAGTCAAGTAATGAATTTTTAGTTTTAGTTTTGTATATCGATTTTTTGTATGCATAAATCTGTGGGGTTTGGAGGGTTGTTGTTGTTTGGGATGTTGTAAATGCTTCATGATTGCTTGATGATGTATGGTGTGCCTTCATTCGTAATTATCTGGAAAATGCTGTAGATCTGTCAGAGTTGGATTTAGAAGATCTGAGAGACCCACTGTGATTTTCTATTGATGAGTTGGTTATGGAATAAGAGGAAGCTGCATGATTAGCAACTTTATATTTTCTTTATGTTTTCCTACTTGACTGGGTGATTGGATTTAGGGTTTCACATCTTGTGTAGGGAATTCTTCCTTTTTTCCATTTCTTTCATTTAATAGTAACTTGTTAGTGATGTTTTGCACACATTTAAGGCTAGAAATTAATCTTTTGCTGAGTTGCTTTTGGATCAGTAGAATGTTTTGATTTCTTTTAGGCTTGAGTTCTATTAAGCTTTTAAGCTTTTAAGCTTTGTGGGTGCGTGTGTTTGATTGCTTCACTCATGCTGCAGAAGCAACCGGCCCCTTTGTTAGTCCGGCCTTTTCTTTTTTTTTTTCTGAAAAAAGTGGTACATTGATCCCTGGATGATCAGGTGGTTACAGCGCCTTCCAAAATGGAGGGGGAAATGTAGCTATGGCCATTTTATTAGGTTATTTTCATCTTCGATAATGATCATAGCAAAGGGAAAAGAGGTTGTGTTTCGATTGGTTTGTTATGTTTGTTCTTATGTAAAATTTGAGACATTGTGTTCTGTAAATTTTTTTATTTATATTTATTTTTATATGTTGGTTTGCCCTATGTGTTCTGGCTTTTCAAAAAAAAACTTTTGGTTGTTGTATGTTTTAACTACAGCTTGCATTGGTGTTTGCTTCTGGTTGTTATAAGGGGCATGGTGTCAAGGAAAAACTTGAGGAGTATGCAAAATCAGTTCGATAATGATAATTGTGAAGCTAATCAATGTTGTTTGTCAGGTTGGAAATCATACCAGACCAGGTGATACTTTGTGGACCAAGGTCAATGGTGGATTTGTTCCTGGTGACCTGCATGTATATCTAATACCTTTGGCAGTCAAGAAATATTATTCTTTTCCCAACAAAGATAATAGTGATTAGCTGTGACCTCACACATTTGAAAATTGATTGCTGCTCATTTCTAATGACAGCATCATAAGTGATTGGTTTGTTGTGACTCATTCTGAAAAAAGTGTTAACAAATGAAAATGCTTGATAGTTCACTTTTAAAATTATAATCAGAGCATGCATGATTTTGTGTTCTTTCTATATGATGGTCTTTTTTTGCTTTTGGTCCTTTTCTTGGAAGGTTGTTAGTGAAAAATGCATAAGTAGTAAACACAAGCGAAAAGCGGAAGATGAAGTTGTGGTTAGGCTCTATGGAACATATGAGTAGTGAGTGATTCTGTTTGTTACTTCATTATGCCCTTTAAATTGAAGTCACTTATTATGTACCTGGGGAACATATCTGGATTTCTACAGCTTGTATGTGGATGCTGTAAAATCCTTTTATGAGTTTGCTAATGTGCATCAAGTGGCATCTTGCTTATTCCTAAGTTGTGTTTTTTTTGACTTGCGGTTCCCCAACTTAGTAGTCACTATTAATCAAGTTTTGCCTATCTTCATACTGGACAGATACTCAAGCAAGAAAATAACAATAATAGGGAAGCCTTTCAGAAAGCTGTTGAGGAGGTAATGGAGCATTATCTTGTCTTCGTGCTTAAGTTTGTTTGCATGAGGATGCATCATCTAGGGCGCATCTTCATGTAAGATTCTTGTTGTATAATTATTTGTATATTTTTATCAAGTGCAGGATCTTTCTCATGCAAAATCAGACAGTAGTTTTAGGAAAAAAGTCTCTGGATATACAGGTTAACTAATCAATCATCTGGGCATCTTGATTTGAATAGTTCTGCTTATGGATAGCAATAGATAGTATAATCGATTTTCTTGCCTTCCTATCTTTATTACATACAACAACCAAACTCACGATACTGGATACGGATGAAGTCTGGAAATAACAACTTATTATGGTCAAATGAAAGTTCATAAAACCACTATACTCAGGCATTTATTGGCTAAATCCTTGCATTGTACAGCACCTATCATTGAGTTTAGTGTGGGCCTCAAGAGACTTGAGGCTACTCTCTTGTGGCTGTGCCTCTAGAGAGTTTTTCATGTATGGAATTGTTAACTTGATTCTTCTACCATGGAGTTGTTATCTATAAGTAAAGGCATACAAGGATGAAGAAACTTTGAAAAGACTATAAGACTTAAAGAACTACCTCTAGAGTTGAAGAGGAAATGTTATATGGCCTTTGATATTCTAAATTAATCTAGATATTGAGTTTAAAACACATGACAGATTCTCCCATCAGAGGTGAAGGTTCATTTTTTTATTAGGGGATTGACCTTAGAGCAAGTTTCACATGTGAAAGGGCTGTGTTTAGGTAGATGGATTTATGTTTTGAATGCGAACCTCTTTCTTGTCTGTGACTTTGTTTTCCCTGGGGGTTATTGGAAGATTACTTCTGTTTTTAATACATATTCTTGAATTGGCAACAGATATTTACTGATTACAAGAGTTGGATGGGTTGCTTCTTGAGGGTGTGTATGTAACAAGTGCGCTTTCCAGCATTATCTGAACATGCATGTTTTCTAAACTTCTTTTCAGTAAGTACCGCAAGTTTTCTCCTTACCTGGATATCATCTTGCAGTATCACCAAGTTTATTTTCATTTTCTTGCTTGGAGTTTCTACGACTGAAGTTGTAGGTATATGAAAGTGGTTTTGACTAGTGCAAATCCTTTCTTTTTTATTGTTTATAGAGTGCTTACAGCATTTATAAACTCTAAGATCCAAAGGCAGAAAACATTTGAATCTGCAATGGGGAAAAGGCGAAAGCATAATGTGGTAGGGGGAAGCCACAAAACCGACAGTCCTGCATCTGTAAGAGTACTTTTACTTAGTAAATTTTAATCTCCTAATTCTCTTTTACCCGATTAATTGGTAGATGATCAGTACTGGGTCCTACTTCTGCTTAGTCATAGCTATTAATTGATAGCTTGAGTAATGAGAAGTGTGTCTTGCATTTGAAGTCCGCAGTGTGGTGCTGTCCTTACTGTTATACTTCTTCTGAGATGAAAATGTTCCTATTAACCAATTAACAAGCCTGCTTCCAGCCCGAGGCACACACAGATAACTTAAAAGAACTCAAATCAGTACGAGAGGAGAGAGGAAAGAGTAAAGCTGAGGCTATCAGAGATAATAATTCAAGAAGATATGATTTAAGAAAAACAAAGGTAATGTTTGATCTTTCAAGTTTTCAGTCTTGCTATGTACCTGTACTTCACTTCATTAAAACAATTTGCTGTCTTTCACTGGGAGTCTTATTATCCATGTTCTATCCTCTACAATGCTGTGATGACAGAATGAATTTTTTTTTGGTGTTTGATTACCCTATGCGAAGCTTCTTGCTTCAAGTTTGCTTTGTGTTGTTGTAATTAAAATATCTTAATCTTTCATCCCACTCATTATCAAAATCATTAAATTGCATTAAATGATTACAGGTAGAAGAGATAACATTTGTAACATTTGGTTTGAACTAATCATCAAAATTATCTTCTGGTTGGGTCCCTTGCCAAGAGGAAAACACTTTTAGATTGCATTTCCTCTACCTTATTTCTTTTATTATATTTAAGGTTCTATCATATTTATTTTTTGCCATACAGGAGCATTGAGCAGAAAATCGATACCATGGACAAAGATCATAAAAGTACTAAGGTGGTTAGAGTTCCATTTGCCTACTGAGCATATTAAACGGTTTCATCCAGGAGAAACATGGTGAACTGTCTCTAATGATCTGCTGCACATTATTGTAGGACATTGCTTGGGTGAAATCTGGTGGAAGTGCATCAACAGCGAAAGGTTTGGTTTCATTTTTAATTTCTGAATTATTTTGTGTAGATTAATTTCCTTTGTATCACCTTAGAGAAATGGAACACAGTTTTCTATGCCTTATCATTGGTATCTTGTTCTAGCTACCATTGAGACTCGAGACAGCTTTTGGTACTGTTTAAGAAGAGGTCTACATGCTGACTAGGGTTGTAAGGGCCAAGCTTGAGCATGTGAGATGCTTCTTGATTTTGGATTGGGTTCAATTGAGCTGGTTCATATTGTCCAGCCCAAAGTTTGAATTCAACTCACCATAATTTGTTACCGAGTCAAACTTGAGCTGCTGTGACTGCAAGCCTTTAAAGTTTTTTAAGGTAAATGATTTTGAGCCCAAGTTGAACACAAGTGGCTAATGAACTGGTATATGGCAGCTGAGTAAAATTAAATTACCTTCAGTACTTTGTTGAGTAGGAAAAAAAATCATGCAGGGAAATGTTTTAACAAGTGCGCTTGCTAATTCTTGAAGTTTGATCTCTTTATTCGAAACAATCATAGCAAACTAGTTTTTATTGATCTGAATTCCAAATGAGGGAGCTGTAGTTTGATCCCAAAATTTATCTCTAGTTGATTTGATGGCTAATGGTTATATTTCTGAATACTTACTGATAACAGTGATGACTTGATAAATGCTATTTGTTTTGAAATTGTAGCTTATGTGTGTAGATGTATAATTTTATGTTTTTGAAGTCTTTCCATGGGAACAAATAGGGATTCATATCAAATCATGTAAATAGTTTTGAAAAAGATTATATATATATAGCATGCAATATGGAAAAATTACATAAAAGAAATGAAACCACTTGCAAATGTAGTGCAAATACAAAAAGAAACTGAGATGTATATTAATATGAATGGACATAAAAAAATGAATTAACTGAGTTAATTTACATTTTCTATGCCCAATGTTCTTCGTAGATCTGATTGTTTGGGTAGTATTCAAGATCTTTAAATAGTTTTTTTTTAACTTTTTTATTAAATACTTGAATGCTAATATCTATTGCAGAAAATAATGCATCGAAAGCATCCAGAGGTAAGGAACCAAAAAAGATACGGAACGACTATGATGATGCAGATGGTCTTGTCACTGTGAGTTTATTAATTGTCATAAAATTCAACCTCAAATATGTCCATCTTTCATAAACTCTGCTTGATCTGATCATGTACCCAAGCCTTGAGCCAATTTATTTATTTATTTATTTATTTTTTTAAGTGCTTAGAATCAATTGACTGGATTATAATGTCTGTTTTTACAAAGTACATACATAAACATTTTTTCAGACAAGAACTCATTCTGGTAAAGGAAAGGAATCAAGTGCAATGCAAAACAAAAGAGAGAGATCTTTTCAAGAGAAGAAAACAAAGATAGATGAGGCAAAGAAGCGAAGGACAACTAAAGCATCAGAAGATCATATAAAAAAGGAAGCAAGCGATTCCAAAATGCTGAAGTTGGGCAAAAGGGTGAGCAATAGAAGTTTTGATGCCAAAACAGCAATGCAGGATGAAGTGAAGTTGGCTGTTAAAGAGAAATCAAGGGCTAAAATATATAATGGTACAGGATCTCCAAAGTCTAAAATTGGAGCAGCTGGAATGAAAAGTTCAAAGCAAAATGGTTCAAGTCCATCAAAGTGCCCCAAAACAAAGGAAATTTTGAGAACAAATAGCCCCATATCTGTGAGTGCATGTTCTTATCAGCATGCTCTGCTTTATCTATGTTTTACTGTTCTTTTTTATGCTTTAATATTTGGGCAATCTTTTTTTATTTGACATGGCATCAGAGGGAGGTTACAGAACCTGTAGATGAATCTGTAAGTACTTCAGTGCGAAAAATGAAAGTGATGCAAAGCCTGGGTCTAATTGCTCCATCAGGGTCGCCCTTTGAAAGAAACCTATTTACGAAAGGCCTTCCGAGGATATACTGATTTGCAGAATCCATTGTATCATATTTCCTTCTACTATGTGACTTTGTTGGACATAACATTTATGTTGCAGTGTCCAAAACAGGTGTTTGGCATGCATGTATGGCTCAAACTCTATTTTGTTCAAAAATGCATCTATATCCGTTTAATCACTTGCTACTCATTGAGTTGAAGTTCCCTGATGCCAAAATCTTCGGTTTAAATATAATTGTATTATTTTGGAAATAAAACAACAATTAAAGTAATGAGAAGAGCGGCGGCGGAAGATGGGGGATGGTGGTCAGCAGTATTGGAGCTGCACTTGAACAACCAAAACCATGGCAGTGCAGTGAAGCATCGACGGAACCTAGCTGGAGGGACAACCCTCACCCACAAAGTGAGAAGATGAGGTCGACACACGGCGCGACGGCAGGGAACCCCATGTAGCAGCTCTCCCTCGCCCGGAGGAGGAACAACACCGCCGACAAAGAACGTCACGGGAAAGGGCCAAAGGACACACTGACGGAAAGGAGGGTTGGTAGGAGGTTAGACGAAAGCGCCGCCGAGAGCAGAACAAGGAGCACGGTCCGGAGGGTCCCCCCGTGGGAAGGCACTACCCGCCAACTATGCACACCCCAGTAGGGATGATCATTTGTATGATGAGGCGGTGTCTACGGCGGAGTCACATGGCGTCGGAGTGCCGGTTTAGCGGTAACTTGTCGGAGCTACGGAGAAGTTGGCCACAAGGGAGGGAATTGTCACTCAAGGCGAGGGGCGAAACAGAAAAAGGCTCCACCCGCCTACGAAGCGGTGCAAACCTCACCCCCAGTGGTGAAAAGCGGCATCCCACTGGCCACCACACCGCAGCCGTGAGCTTCACCAAGTTAAGAATCATGATGTCTCCTCGAAGGGGGAATATCATTACATATCCCTGGCCCTAGATAACAACATCTTGGCGGGCCTGGAGAACATGAAGTGTTTCACTATAGGCAAGGTAACAATAACCCGAGAAGGAATGGTTCTCTGTTGAAATGTGGCGGAGATGCTGAAGATGACGGTGGAGGAGAGCTGGGAATGGCCAATTAGACCGATGAGGGATCGCTTGCCCATCCCTTGAAGTGGCGCGGCTAATGGAAGCGACCGGACCGCTGGATCACCCAAGATTCTCCATGGCGTTCTCACCGTGGGCGTTAAACCTTTGGAACCCATCGTGCGCCGAAGGAGAAGTCAGATGGGTTCTCGTCAAACAATTCCCCTTTTGTTTTTGGAACTGGAGCTCGACGGCCCGACTGCTGAAGCCCGTCGGTAAAGTAATCTACGATAGCGAAAGGGGACGGAGGTAGACGATGATGTCTAGGCATTTATCCACATTCGACGACCGCGAACTTTCCCCGTTTTCGTGCACTGCACTATGGGAACATGCGTCCACACCTTCGAGGTGGAGATGGAGGTCAGACATGCTCCATTACTATGGGCCTCCCGTCGGCCAACTAGACAGGGAGGTATGGTGAAAGGACAGTTTGGGGAAGGCAATGAACACTCTCAAGTGACTTAGCAAGTCGCTCTGGTGCTCAAGGCATCGAGAGGAGAGAAGGGGACAACTCTGGCCGACAAGTTGCACATAGCTCGACGGGCGGTGGAAACAGCGACGAAAGGGATCACCCTAAGAGAGCCATTGGACAGTGCCCCGAAGAACCGGCCAGAGCCGGCATCCCACAACTCATGTCGACGTGTAGTAGCGGGTGAGATGTTAAAGGCGTGACGAGCGTGCACGACAAAGTGACGGAGACAAGAGATGACACGGAGTAGTCATGAGGACGGGACACGAGAGGGCAGAGAACTGAAGGACAGGTCGCCATGACAGTTGGCTCAGCAGGGAAAAGTTGTCGGTTTGAAGCCTAGAAGGGAGACTAAGTCATGGGCATAGACAAATTATCAGACGAGACGTGGAATTTCAAAGTGACCTAGATCTGGGACAAGGGAGAGGCTAATGCGGATTTCACTTGATCCATCAAGAGGATGGGACACTCGGCATGGGGCCTAGACAAGTTGGGTCCCCTCTACCTAGCCAAAAACAGTAGTCAAAACCCGGGAACCAGTCTCGACGTTATAGGTTACACGAGTAGACCCCACCACATCATTGGCGCCAAGACAAAGCATGCCGGCCCATCCCGGCTGAAATGGTGAAAATGGCTCAAATAAGCCTAGTGGATCAGCCTCAATGTGTAACCAGGCCCTCGACCCAGCTCACTTGGGAGGCCTACCTGATACTCAGCAAACCCACTTGCACGCTGAACAGATTTTGACCAAGCTGGCTCCAACAAATACTACGCTAGTTGAACTCAACCCAACAACCACTGCTCCAAGTGATTTTTGCTCAACGGCTGCCCAAGCAACCCAAAACCACTAAACTTAGGCTAGAACTCTAAGGAACTATCCAATGTAATCTGCCTAGCTATGGAAAACTTATCCAATGAAACTAATAGCCCTACAGGGCCTTCTGAGTATCCACAGTCTCATTTTAACCTAGAAGATAATCACATAATCAACTTGGGAGGGGGCATAAAATTGGACCTAAACAAGGCCGCCCTAAGAAGAATCAACAACACCTGGAACCTTATTATTGATGAGGTATGGGACACAATCACATCTCGAAATGGCATGCAGGAAAACCCCCTAACACTGTCAAGGATAGAAGAAACCAACACCAGAGAAGTGGACACTACTGTTGATGCAGAACCGCAAGTAGAGGAAATAAAGACACCAAAGAAAAGGGGGCGTCTACGGAGAAACAAACCCCTATACCCCCCTCCATGGTCACAAAATTGACATCACCAAAACCTAAACAGAACCAACTCATTATGGGTCCCCAACCTAGAAGGAGCAAAAGGAAACTCACACTAACCGCAAAGGTCAGAGACTCCACAACACTACAAACTGTGCCACTCACCCTAACGAAGTGAAGTTGGGTGTCCATCTAGAGCATACTGCAAGCACAAGAGGAAAACAGAAGCGGGGAGAGGTTCGGTGGAGCCAGGAAGCAACTAAGCTCCCTACCCCCAAACATTATAGGGCCATTGCACGTTTATATTCATAAAAATACTATTATGGAATGTAAGGGGACTAGCGAAACGCAGAAAGCGATTCCTAGTCAGGGACCTCATTGAAGCCCAAAAGGCTGACAACTTTTGTCTACAAGAGACAAAACTTCAGTCAATTGACAAGAGTATCTGGTACTCAATAGACGGCACATCCTACGGGGAACGTCTTGTTCTCCCCACATGGAACACTAGGGGAGGATGTTGTATGGGGTGGAAAACAACACAGTTCAAAAAAATTGGCTGCCATATGGATACCTTTTCGGTATCGGCCACCCTCGAGATGAAGGAGGACGACACCAGCTGGATGATCACAACCAACTACGGACCATGTGAGAGAACACTTAAAACGAACTTATGGGATGAACTAAAGACCATAAGAAGTCGATGGGATGGGCCTGGATCATTGGAGACTTCAATGCAATAAGAGGCGTGAGGCAGAAGGTGGAGAAGGAAACACTCAAGAACAACAAGATTTTAACCAAATAATCGAAGACTTACAACTATATGACCCCCCCCCCCCCCCCACCCCATGGGGAGAAGGTTCATATGGACCAATAGTAGGGAATCTCCAACGATGACACGCCTAGACATATTTCTTGTAAGATCCACGATTTTTAGGGTTTATTTTATTTAGAGTTTTTTTTAGAATAAATATATTTATTTGAATAAGAATTTATTTTTAGTTGACCTCTTTAATTAATTAGGGAATAGATGTTTTTTTTAGTATTCTTTAATTAATTAGACAATCAAATAAATTCTCCCAAACTTAGAACTAGTAGGATTTATTTATTTATATATTTATATATAAATATATGAATAAATAAATATTTTAATTTATGTTATTTGGTTTAAGATATAAATCAAAATATAAACAAATATTTATTGGTGTGAGTTTGATTGGATAAAAATTTAAAATATATAAATATGTATATACAAGTTGATTTGATTTGATAGATATACTTATAAAATTGATTTGGTTAAGTTGATGATTTGGAAAATAAAATAATAATAATGGCTGAGCTTTTGAGTTAAGATAAAAATAAAAATAAAAATAAAAATAAAATAATCAAAACGCGTGAAAGAAGAATGCACATGGGTTTAAGAGAAGGTAAGATAGTAGATAATATATATATATATATATATATATATGAATAGTGGGGACTCCAGTTAGATTAGAGAGACTAGATTTAAATCTTGCAAAAATATTTTTCTCTATTATGGATAAGTTTTGGATAAATTTTAAATTTAAAACTAAATGATCTTTATTAATCCAATGTTATCTTTTACATATGATGGGGTTAATATAAGTGAGGACGCATTAGCCTTGAGGTAACCCGGGCATGTCTTGAGATCCGCGTGGCAGTCTTTGTAACACCTCTCTTGGTTCCTCTCTGTGGCCGAGCTCCTCACCTCAGAAAATGCTCTAAATTCCGAGGTCCTCTCGAAGGACCTCGGCACCTCATATGGGAGCGCGCCGCCTTCAGATTTCCTTCCCACTGTTATCGACATGAAATCCCTCGAGATCTTCTAGAAGCTGAGTCAGTTAGAGGAACGATTAAACAGTTGAGAAACAGTTAGGCAGTTACAAAACAGTTATACAGTTAAGGCGCCAGCCTGGAGTCTAGAAGCTTCTGGAAACATGATGAAATTTGGATTTCTTTGAGGGAGCCCGAGTTGGCACCCACGTGCTCAAATTGAGTAGCTTACTCTCCAAGCAACACCCGACCTCGGACCACTATAAATACCCTTCTCCCTAGTTCGGACGGCATCGACTTACGATCCGTGAAGCCCCGTCTCTCTGGCGACTGGAGCTTCATCCCATCTCCTCCTCCTTCTCCTCTCGAATTTTCTCTCTTTCAAGCTCATTAATGGAGCTTCATCCCAGTAATCATGGTGGAAGATCTAGTGAATTTCATCTCCCATGGAGATGGCCAGTGGTTTTCCCCTTTTAAGGGGTTTTCTACGTTACTTCTTTGAGTCTCTTTTACTTTCTCGAGTTTTTCTCTTTGATCTCTTGATTCTCCTCCTTTCCTCCCTCAATATAAATTCAAAGTGTCGGTCGAAATTGGGATTTGATCAGATTTTGCACCAACATTTTGGCCTTAAGCGTCACGTGGGGACGGGAGCAAGAAGCCATGGTTGCGACTAGGAGATCAAGGCAGAATCAAACTCCAGAAGGGAGGATTTCAGCAGCAACAACATCCATGGCGGAAGAGGTGAATGTTCCAGTACTCAATGGAGCCCCCTCGTGATCTACCTCACGAAGTTCCACCAGGTCAGTCGAATCTTATGATTTTTCCTGAAGAGCGATTCCATGCCATGGAGAGGCAATTGGCAGCGCTCACAACAACAATCATGGCCGTTGAGCGCCATGTCTCACAGACTACCGTGCCACCACCACCACCTCCAGCAAGTCCAGAGCGCCCACCTGCGCGTTCACCAACTCGCCAAGGACGCTCACCTAGGCGTTCACCGAGACGACGAAGAAGCCCTGCATCATCGTCAGAGAGCTCTGATCCCCACCATCAGAGAAGAATAAATTACCGTCGCCACTCAACTGGAGGGCACGAGAGGAGACGCCGATTTCCTTCGAGATCACCTCCTCGCCCTCGCTCATAGAGACTCGATCACCAGATCAATATGAAACACGAGCTCATTCTCCGAGGTACTCCCCTCCGAGGCGCTATACGCCTCCACGTCCTCGTTCCAGGAGCCATTCTCCTCGTGACATATCTCCTCAGAGACAATGGTCGAGGCATCATTCCCCTGTACACCACCAGGAGCATGAGAGAGGACGTCGGGGATATCTCTCTGACCGAGAGCGTGTCTTAAGAAATGTTCCACGATTCCGCTCTCCATTTATCAGGGCCATCTGGGAAACTCCCTTCCCAGAGAAGTACATTCCACCAAACATCAGATACTATGATGGTACTTCAGATCCATATGAGCATGTAGAGTGGTATTGCTCCGAGATGACGGTGAACGGCACTTCTGAGGTGGTCTTATGCCGCGGTTTCTCTAAGACACTGTCCGGAACCGCCTATGATTGGTTTCGAAGCTTACCTGATGGCAGTATAGCTTACTTCGACCAACTCGTTGATCGTTTTCTTCGCCGTTTTGCCAATTGCAGACGGCATAAGAGGAATCCAGTTATGTTGCTGAGATGTAAGCAGAGAGAAGGAGAATCTCTCAGGAATTATCTTGACAGGTTCAATGAAGAGACACATGGAATGTCTGATCTAGATTCTATCATGGTGGTTGGAGCGATGGTGAATGGGTCGCGGGAATGCCCATTCCTTGACTCCATTGACCCAGACGCTCCAGGGACCTCGTCCTCAAGTGATGAGTAGAGCTCAGAGGTACATAGCTTCGGATGAGTTCAAAGCAGGGAGGAAAGAACAGGCCCTCCAGCGAGCGGAAGAATTCCGCAGAGAGGAGAATCGAAGAGGTGAACGGGCTCCGCGGAGGGATGTAGAACAAGCCCGTTACCGACCTCCTCGTTCCGATGACCGAGGCGCTCGAGACCCGAAAGTGCACCCGTGTTCGCTGTGTATGACAACTACACCCCCTTGAATACTTCCAGAGAGCATATAATGATGCAGATCCAAGATAAGAAGATCCTCAAGCCGGCGGAGCCCATCAAGGAGACTTCCTCGGCAAAGAAGAGCGTCAAATTCTGCATCTACCACAAGGTCCGAGGTCATACCAAGGAGATTTGCATTCACCTCAAAGATGCAATAGAGGATCTTGTCAGAGAAGGGAAGCTGAGCGAATTTCTCAAACAAGAAACCAGTAAAAAGGAGGAGCAGTCTACCCAGTCAGAACCTCCTCGGAAGAAAATAGACCTCACTGTCATTGCAGGCGGGCCAGGGTGTGGAGGAGAGACTTCATCCTCCAGGAGGAGTTATGCCTGCATGGTGGGTACGATGCAGGAGCTCGCCCCACAGAAGAAGAGCCGAATTACTCTCCCAATTGAATTCTCTGAAGAAGATTTAAAGGGAATTTCTCAACCACAAGACGAGGCTCTTGTGGTGGTCCTTGATATTGGGATCTTCAGGATGCACAGGGTGTTAGTTGATACCGGGAGCTCAGCTGACATAATTTTCTGGGATGTATTTGACAGAATGAAGATTGGAGCTGAAAATCTTAAACCATGCAAGACTCCTCTGGCTGGATTCACTGGAGATCCGGTTTATCCAGAAGGTATTGTCACTCTTCCTGTAACTCTTGGTACTCCCCCACGAACTGTTACAGCTCCAATCAACTTTCTCGTGGTTCGACATCCCTCGAGTTATAATGCAATTATGGGGAGACCTTCTCTCAATAAGCTCGGAGCTGTTCCTTCAACCTATCATCTGAAGCTGAAGTTTCAGACTGATCACGGCTGTGGAGAAGTGAAGGGAGATCAGCCTTCTTCTAGGCAGTGCTACCTTGCCACCTTGAAGAGGCAACTTGGGGATTCTAGCAAAGCCTCCGAATCTCTTGCTATAGAAGATTTCCAGCAGGAAGAAGAGAAGAGGGAAGCCCGCAGGCCTACCCTGGGCCGAGGAGCTCGCCGCTTTACCTCGACGTAAGCCTTACCGAGGAAGCTGCATGTACCGGAGTGGACCGAGCACATCAATGTAAGCAACTCCTTGAGTTGATCAAGACCCACTCAGATGTTTTTGCGTGGACAGCCGAGGACATGCCGGGAGTACCAAGAGAAGTGATGGAACATCATTTAAATGTTGATCCAGCTGTGAAGCCAGTGATTCAGAAGAGAGGGAATTTTTCCGCTGAGAGGCTTGAAGCTGCTGAAGAGGAGGTCGGCAAGCTACTTAAGGCAGAGTTCATTCGGGAGGTTCAATACCCTAAATGGCTCTCCAATGTTGTCCTTGTAAAGAAAGCCAACGGGAAATGGCGTATGTGTGTTGATTTCACAGATCTCAATAAAGCTTGCCCAAAGGATTGCTACCCCCTACCTATACTAGCAAAGTTCTCAATGATGCCGAATCCAAGTATCATCCTCTCGAGAAGTTGGCTTATGCTCTAGTCACAGCAGCTCGGAAACTTTCCTTACTTCCAATCACATAAAATTAAGGTGTTGACAAATCAGCCCTTAAAGCAAGTCCTCCATCGCCCAGACGCCTCTGGACGATTGACGAAGTGGGTTATTGAACTTGGTGAGTATGACATCACTTACGAGCCTCGCATGACCATCAAAGGTCGGGGTCTGGTGACTTCATCGTTGAGCTCACAACCACTGATTCTGGAGAAGCTATTCTCATGGATTCATCTGAGCCGAGTTCTTCCTCTATCGCGCAATGGGTTTTGCATACTGATGGTTCAGCGAATGCCGAAAATTCTGGAGTTGGCATAGTGCTGCAATCCCCTTCAGGTTGGAGCACCTCGGCAATCTTGAAGTTTGGATTTAAGGCGACTAACAACGAAGCTGAGTATGAAGCCATGATTGCAGGCTTGCAGCTAGCCAGGGGCCTTGGAGTCCAGAATCTGTTAGCGAATACAGATTCACAACTAGTTGTTGGTCACATGAGCGAGGAATTTGGGGCAAAAGAAGAAAACATGGTAAAATACAAAGCTTTGGTACAAAAATTAGCTGCTAGATTCCAAAGACTTTCCATCACCAAGATACCGAGGGCAGAGAATCAAGAGGCCGACCTCCTCTTAAAACTTGCTTCTTCCAAAGCTGAAGTAACATACCCCGTCAATATTCAATACTTGCCGGCGAAGACAATTGATTGCCAACCTGAAGAGGAATTATTTGAGGTAACGGATGAGCTGTGCTGGATTAATCCAATCTTAAGTTACCTACAAGATGGATCTCTACCATCAGACCCCAAGCTAGCCCGCCAGATCAAGGTTAGGGCCAACCGCTTCACTATTCTGGATGGACGTCTTTACAAGAGGTCATTTACTCTTCCACTATTAAGATGTTTGCGGCCAAGTGAAGCGAATTATGTCCTTCGAGAAGTCCATGAAGGTATTGCAGGAGATCACACAGGAGGAAGAGCATTTTGCCATAAGATTCTAAGGCAAGGTTATTATTGGCCCACATTGTTGAAGGATGCGAAAGCGTTTGTCCAAAAGTGTGACGCATGTCAACGTTACTCAAATATCTAGCGGCGCCCAGCTTCCCAGCTCACCCCTATAGTGAGTACCAGGCCATTTGCACTTTGGGGAGTAGATCTCCTTGGCCCGTTTCCGAAAGCAGCTCGGCAGATGAAGTTTTTGATTGTTGCCATTGATTATTTCACAAAATGGGTGGAAGCTGAACCCCTCTCCTCCATTCTTGAAAAGGTGTGCGAAATTCCTATGGAAGTCGCTGATCCGTCGATTGGGCTCCTAGTAGCATTTATCACGCATAATGGGGAGATGCTTTGCTATGAATCGTGATTCAAAAATTTTTGTAAGGAGCTGGAATTGAACAGGGCTAACCCGGTCACTCACCCCAAGCAAATGGGCAAAAGGTGTGGAATTTTAATAGAACCTTGCTTCATAGCCTCAAGACTAGAGTGCTCTGGAATCAGTCTAATTGGGTGGATGAGGTACCTGGAGCACTTTGGGCCTACAGAACTACATGCCGAACTCCTACCGGAGAGACCCCATTTGCGCTCGCATTTGGAGTAGAAGCAGTTCTTCCAGCTGAAATCGAAATCCCAACCCCACGGATCCACGCCTTTGATCCAATAAGTAATGAAGAGGTGCTTCGGGCTGAGCTCGATTTGCTGGAGGAGAAAAGGGAGGAAGCTGCCCTCCGAGTTGCTCCATATCGCCAGAAGGTCAAACGTCACTACGACGTCAAGGCGAAAGAGGTAACATTTCAAGTGGGAGATCTGGTCTTGAGGGAAAACATTTTTGAAGGCAACAAGAGTAGAACAGGGAAGCTTAATCCTAATTGGGAAGGCCCTTATGTTGTTACCAAGATTGTAAAGCCTGGCACTTATTGGCTCTCCAAGATGAACGGAAAAAGGCTCAAACGCCCTTACAATTCCGAACATCTTAGGAGGTACTATCAATAAAGCTTCCTGTTCTACAATATGCCTAAGAATTCCTCAATAAACATTCATAAAATAGAAGCAGACGGCTCAAAGCTCTCCAATTCAACTTAAACCTAGACAGCGGGCCAAGGCTCGAGTCATAGTACAACCCAGAGGAGCTCCAACTGACGCTCTCAAAAAGGGACTTGTCAATACACACAGCAGCGGGTCAAGGCTCCAGCTGTGACCAAAATGGCAAGCAACCCAGAAAATCCCCACAAGGAGCTTGATGGCTACACACAGCAGCGGGTCTAGGCTCGAGCTATAACATGATAGCAACTAGCCTATGAAGATAGTTCCATTAAAGAAACAATCCATCGAAGAGCCCCTCGGCAACCAGTTCAACAAATCCGAACTCCTCTCGAAGGATCACGGAAAATAAAGCCAAAGAATCCCTATGCAACTCTCCAAACAAAATGATAGCGGGTCTTGGCCCGAATCATCTTCAATGAGAACACGCAACAAAGAACTCAATTGTTAGCAAATAAGGAACGGAAATGTTACGAGCGCGGAATAGAGGCGTGACAAAGAACTCAAAATCCGTTCCATGCATAGGTAAAAGTAAATTTCATTTATCAAAATAACATTGATATTCGTAACAGGAAAAACAAGCAAAGCTACATATTATCGACGAAAGGGAGGTACAAGACGAACGAGATACATCAAAAACCGAGCTACTCGTTACCCTCCGGAGGAGCTGTAGTGACATCTTCATTTTTGCAGAGCTCCTCCTCAATGTTAGCATCATTTGCCCCACCAGTAAGAGCTTCAAGGGCCTCAATATAAGTCAGATTGGCAAAATCTGTGTTGGGAAATTTCAGAACAAACTCTTTCAAGACCGGGAAACTTTCCTCCCTCCCTTCATCTCTAGCTTCTTCAAGAATTGATTCAGCCACTTGTGAAGCTTCCGCACAAGTTTTCTCCAATTTACTCACCTTATCTTCGCTTTCGGATAGTGATTTCTTACAAGCCATCAACTCGTTGGAGATACTCTCATGATCTCTGTTTAAAGCATCCCATTCCGAGGTGATAGCCATCAACAAAGAATTCTTCTCCTTTAATTGCACAAGGAGCTCGCCATTCTCTTTCTCCAAGATCTCGGGGATGACCCGCACAAAAGATATCTCCTGAGAAAGGACTTCAGCTTCTTCCTTAGCTTTCAAGAATTTTACTTCAGCAAAAGAACAGTTAGTCTCAGCAACCCCCTTGTCTTTGAGAAGCTCGGAATTGGTTGCTTTCAGTTCAGCAATCTCTTTCTCTAAAGATGAAATTTTGAGCCTTCTCATTGGCCTGTTTCAACACAGCTTCGACCTTGTTCTTCTCAACCAACGCGAAAGCTTTCTCTTCGGAATTTTTCTTCAACTCTACATTCAGACGAGCAACTTCCGCTTCTCTACTCTTCCGGATATACTCAGTAAGTAGAGATACATGATTTTCTTCCTCTTCTTCTAAGATGCCCGCGGCTCGATGGCTAAGAAACAAATTCTGCAACCACGCACCCAATAAGTTAAGAATCGATGCAAATCATAAATGAGGAGAAGAAGGTACTTACAGAAAGACCCTGCAGACGAAGGAGCTCGGCTAAGTCATGCCGAGATAAATGTTCAAGTCTGGATTCAATCTCCCCAGGCAAGATTGAGTTGATTGTAGGAATTGCCGCTTCGGGATCATTAAACAAAATCCCCTCCTTGGGATCCACATGCAACGATCCCCTAGCACCTTCAGAAAAACTAGGACCAGCTGAACGAAAAGATCGCCCAAATGAAGCTTCCCCACCATCAGCTCGGAAATATGAGGAAGCAAGAGTTGGTCGAGTGACACGAACTTCAATGTGTTCAAAGTTGATGGTAGGATCAACGCGTTTGGTCTCTCGGAAAGCGCCAACAATCTCGAGTTCATCCTCCACTAAATCTCACGGTGAGTCTCGTGAAGATCGGTATGCTTGAAAATGTCCTCCTCGATGGGAATTGAAGAAGAAGGAGGCTCCGTAAGTTCCTTAGATCGCCCTGGGAATTTCCCTTTTCCCGTGGCAAGACTCAGATAGCATCACTCACCAAGTATCCTTTTCAGCAGGAATGCGAGCAGATAAAGGGGAGATAGTCAACGCTCTCTCGGTGTTGAGTGGCTCGGATGATTCAGGCTGCCTCTTCTTCCCTTTAGAGACAACCTTTTTCTTCCTGCTCGCTATCTTTCGGGCTGGTTCATCTTCAACAACTTCTTCCGAATCCCGAGCCCTCTTCCGTGAAGCTACCTCCGGTTCTATCGGCAGCTCAACGTCCACCTCTTGAGGAGGGCAAGACTCATCATCACCACATGGAGCAGACGATTCTTCAACAACCGCAGGATCATTAACGTTCTCCGTTCCGAGCTCCTGACTTGCCGCCTTCTTCCGGAGCTCAGTTTTCTTCTGTTTCTCCAAACGCGGCGCGATTGAGCTTCTCGGCGCAGCTTCGGGCTTTGTCCAACAAAGACTTGGCACACTTAGAAGCTTCCATACCTTCACCTGGTACAAAAAAGAAGTTTGGTTAGCAACAGAAAGGAGCAATTCAGAAAAGAACAACAAAAGTATAACAGTTCCTACCCTTTACTAAAAACAGTCCACTCCTCCGTAAGATTTTGTTAGTCAAGAAGAGGTCAGGAGGAATCTGGGAACACTTTCGCAATCTCTTGAGAGGACGTGTCTCTCTTTTGGAAAGCTTCTCCCTACTTAACACTTGAGTCCGAGGTGCTCCCCACTCAGTCCGGACTCCAAAACCCCCTTCAATGCAAACGAAAAAGTACCTCTCCTTCCATCTCTTAATGGAGGTCGGCACAGGACCTAAGAAACGTCTATCAGGCCTGGCACCAAAGAAGTTCCAATCCGTGTTGGACTCCCTATTGAGGCAAAACAGCGCCTCAAACAGAGACAGAGTGGGAGTAACCCGACGATCGAGACATACAACCACAAATCCACAGAGGCATCTCCAAGAATTTGGGGTCAATTGAGATGGGCAAACGTTGAAAGACTGGAAAATTTCGAGGAAAAGAGGGGGAAAAGGGAGTCGAAGTCCTCCCAACAAGGCATCTACATATACAACAAATTCGCCATCCCTACCAGAACTTGCTCTATCAGAAGGACCAGGCAACCTGATCTCAGGCTGAAAATTCCTATACTTGATCCTATAATACTTAACTACAACATCTAATTCTTCTTGATGAAGGATACTGGCGTAGGGAATCGTGAAAGTGCAAGGAAACTGACGTTTGCTACGTTTTGCCCCTATGTTGCTAGTAGATGGAACAACGCAATAAGAAGATGCTATACCTTGAGATTTTTCTCAGAAAATAAGAGATTTGCAGGAAGGAAAAGCTCTCCGCCTCCGCTGTCAGGGTTTTAAAGAAGAAGAAGATGAACAGCATCCAACGCGATATTCAAGAGAACTTAAGGGGCACACGGATTATCTAACGGTTCAGATGAAACTGTTCAAAAGTTGTGAAATCCTCGCCTGACAGTTGTCATCTCCATCTAACGGACATGGCTCATCGTTTGCGGAATCACCGTAGATTGGCGCCACGTGGGCTGAGAAAAGCACACCCATCATTACCCATTGCTGCGTACCATACCCCCACTTGAAAAGAAGGAGCCCTTGAAAATCGTGCAGCTGGCTAGCATTAAATGAGGCTACTGTGCATCCAAGTTGACGGTTACCACCATTTCACCAGCAGCACCACGGAAAACACCCACAAGAAGGAATAGATCCTCCAATAACTCAGTATGCTTAGCTAACTTCGCTGAAAGATTCGCAAAGACATTTGTTCATCTTCCGAGCTCATCGCAAGCATACTTGAGGGGGGACTGATGATGGGGTTAATATAAGTGAGGACACGTGGCACGCAGGTAACCAGGCATGTGCAGATCACGTGGCAGTCTTTGTAACACCTCGCTTGGTTCCTCTCTGTGGCCGAGCTCCTCACCTCAGAAAATGCTCTAAATTCCGAGGTCCCTTCAAGGACCCTAAGCACCTCATATGGGAGCGTAGCCGCCCGCATTTCCTTCCCACCGCTATCACATGAAATCCCTCGAGGTCTCTAGAAGCCCACCGCTTAGAGGAACAAGCAAACAAATTGAGAAACAGCTTAGGCGCTATAAAATGCTTATCTGATTAAGGCGTACCTAGAGTCTAGAAGCTTCTGGAAACATGATGAGCTGGATTTGCTGAGCTGGAGCGCTGAGTTGGCACCCACGTGCTCAAATTGAGTAGCTTACTCTCCAAGCAACACCCTAGCCTCCAGACCCTATAAATACCCCTTCTCCCTAGTTCACTCAAGATCTCGACTGGATCCTGGCCAAGCCCCTGCCTCTCTCAAGGCGACTGGAGCTTCATTCCATATCCTCCTCCTTCTCCTCTCAAATTTTCTCTCTTTCAAGCTCATCAATGGAGCTTCATCCTGTAATCATGGTGGAAGATCTAGTGAATTTCATCTCCCATGGAGATGACCGTGGTTTTTTCCCCTTTTCCTCGGGGTTTTCCACGCTACTTGGCCGTAGTCTCTTTTACTTTCTCGAAGTTTTTCTCTTTGATCTCTTTGATTCTCCTCCTTTCCTCCTCAATATAAATTCAAAGTAAGCTCATTTAAATTGGGATTTGATCCGATTTTTGCACCAATAACATATAATCCTATTTAAACTTAAATTTGAATTTAAGTCGGATGATTATTAATTACTTATAAACAGCTCTTCATACACCTACGGATGGGGGAGAGATGGGGAGTACACCGGTTATCTAGGGTTTACCTATAAACTACAAAGAGATTTTGACGTAGAAACATGTGAGGAGGGAGTCTCGTGGGATTTCAGACTTTGTTCATAGAGGCAAGTGCCTTTGCCTGGTACCCGCCTAGTGATGGGCTTTCTTGACATTGTTGATTCATGTTTCTTGTAAGTTACTTCTGCCTACTACCCACTCTACGGAGTGTTTATTGGACTTGTTGTTGCCATGTTTGTTTTGTAAGTTACTCTTGCCTCGTTTCTACCTTTTGTATGGGTTTCTTTGGCACTCTTATTACCTGGTTTGGTATATTCTTGATTGTTATCATGATTGTGCTTGTGGTTATGATTTGGATATCTGTTGTTGATTCTCGATATACATGTTTTGTTTGATGATTTTCCACATCTGTGATTGGTTGTTTGGACAAGTTATTTTTGGATGCTCACTAAGCATGCCACCGTGGACCGGGATATTACTGTGCGACTCATGGTGCTTGTGTTTAGGTTGGGTAGGTATGTCTCAAGGATCGAGTATGCGTACTCAGGGAGCATAGCCACTTGTCGTCCGGCACTTGACCATTGAGGCACACGGCACTTGTGCTGACCGTGGAGGTGTGATTGGTCGGGCTTAGGGGGCCCCGTTTGATTGACTCATTGTGTTGGACTGATTGTCTTGATTTTTCTATCTTGACCCTTTGGGCCGATTGCTCATCGTGATTTCTCCTCCAGGCACTTATCGAAGCTTTCCTTTCAAAGCTCACTTCACTTTCTTTTTCTCTTCCAAAGTTAAGAGGAACAAATGACTCGTGATATGGAGTTGCGCGTGGGGACTGGGATAGGTTGGAGAGGTCCAGGGACCTCGGTGAGCGTAGAGTTTCATCTTTAGGACCCTTATAAGGCCTGAGTTTGTATAGACTATTGTATAGGGTATTTTGAACCCTGATTTTAGGTACCGCTGTAATAACCCTGATTATGTATATGATTTAATTGAGATATTTTATTGATGTATTGTTATCTGCTATTACATATTTAGGCCTTGTATTCGAGTGTGGCTCGTCTCCACTTGAGTACGGCCGGTCTATGGACGTGCCCGAGGTCCTGGAATCCGGGTTGGGGCATTACATTTCTGCTCTCCACAGAATGGATGTCTGCTTTCCTAGAATCTGGCAGACAACACTCCCACGCATTCTGTCGGACCACACGTCGATGTGATTGAGTGTGGAAACCAGACGCCACACAAATACCCCTTCCAATTTAACAGAAGCTGGGGAAAGAATGAAGGGTTCTGGGAGATGGTGAAGGGCTGGTGGGAGTAGTGTGACTTAGTGAGAGATGGACGCTTCAAATGGTCCAAAAAGCTAACACATATAAGGGGCCTACTAAAAACATGGGGAAAGGAAAAGTGGAGGAACCAAAGATAAAGGAAGGAGGACTGATAAGTGTACAAGTACACATATATTTCTATCATATTTACATGTACTTATTCCGTTGTTTCGCATCAATTTTCCTATTTTTTTTTTGCTCCTTCGTGTTTGTTTTGTGATTGAGCAGGTAAAATAGGCACTCGGAGCGAAAGGAACGAGAAACGGGACAAACTAGGGCGAAACAAGCTAAAAGAGCACTCCACAGAGGTGTACACAACCCTAGTATAATTGTGCGCGCTCATGCACACGCCTGTGCAACTCACTAATTTCAAAACGTGTAGAGATTGGATCGCGAGTTGGCACGTGCAAGTTAGATGCCATCTTGGGTGTGCCAAATCAGATAAAATCCTATATAAACCCTCAAGGGCGTACGATTTCGGGACTTTTGGTAGAGTAGTCTTCGGCGAATGTTCGGAGCGACGTTAGGGTTTCAGAGAAGATCGAAGGCGGAGAAGACATAGAGCAAGGGAGTCCTCATGTTTTCAATTATGTCTATCTCCAATATCTTTGTTGGTGTTTCCATTAGCATGAGAGGCTAAACCCCTTCGGTGGTGCCTGGGACACATAAACCCTAGGATGATTTATTAATTGAATTCTTTTATTCATTAATTTTCCTTTATTGATGATTCTTGTGAGTCTGTGCTTGATTTATGTGATTATACTTTGCATGAGCCATGGTCATATACCTTGTTATATTCTAGCAAGGCATAGGTGTGCTTAGGGTTTTGACTTGAATGTCTCTTTTATGCATAGATACATATCTCTCTTAGCATAGGTATTGAGTTCAATTTGTATACCGAGAGATCGGATGTGGCATCTAGATAGTTCAATTGTTGAACTCCCAAGAATTAACCAATGGATAACCAATATTTAGAATTTGGTTATTAATAAAGGAATCCTAGGGGGATTAGATCCGAGGTGCCACGCTCATCTTTGATTGCTCATAGTTGCCAATTGTTCGCGTAGTTTCCTTTGGGATAATCAACCAATCACAACTACTTCCATAGTTTTGAACTAGACAACAAGGATAGTTAGTACTAGTATTCCAAATTCCACATGGATTAGATAACTCTACCTTCGGTACTTTTATTACTTGATCGACTCTATACACCAGTGGTAATTGTCATACACCTTGTGCGTGCATCAAGGACACCTTCGATATATCGATGATTTAGACACATGGTTGGAAAGACAAACACTTACCACACACAAGGAGGAACTACTCTCATTGTGAAATCCAAGATTTCTACTACTTTGAATAAGTGGATTTTTCAATATTTCGGTAATTGAAATGACTCGATTTATTTGAAATGGGAAGGTTTATTTAGTAAAACCCTAATTTGGTTTTAATGGTGATTACCAAGGATATTTTGGTAATTAAGAGTAATTTGAAACTTGAAAGGAATAAATAAATTTTATGAAATAAATAAACCTTAAATTGCTTGGTGATTGATGGATCTAATTAAAGGAGTTCTCCAAGTTTGGGATGACTCGGATTTAATTAGAAAAGAATGAATAATTAGTTAAAATTCCTAAATTAGGTTATTGGGGCTGATAGGAACCTAATCGTAATTTCAAAAATAACTGAGGACTTAGAGGGAATTTACCTTTTCTCACAAGCCAAGGACCTGGATGTGAAAGAAGAATAGTTGGGGACTTAACGGAAATTGTGCCTCTCTCTCTGAGAAGGGGACCTTCATGTAAAGGTTTTAAAAGTCAAGGGCTTTTTTCCAATTCTACAAAAACATGCAGAGGGTGTGTAGAGAAGGAATGAACGGTTGAGATCGGAAGGATCAGAGTGTGATGATCGCGAGGGTGAGATCTGGCCACTCGTTCGGTTGATGAGAGAACAAAGCGAACGCTTCTACCGTGCGGGGCAAATCTCGCTCGACCATCTAAGAGAGTGTCGCAAGTTCTAGACACAGCTTTTAATCTCAACCGTCGAAGTAATTTCGTCTGATCGAGTGGATCGTGGCCACTCATCTCAGATGGTTTAATCCGAGCCGTTGGACTCTTTCGTTTGATGGAGTTAATCGCAGCGCTCCATCTAAGATTTACCGTAAGTTCGAGGCAGATGGGTGACATCTGGCCATCCAACGGGCTGTGATCTCAGCGGAACATCAAGCGAGTGCTCGATCTGAGGAACCAGAAAGGGAATCCGGCCGCTCATCATCGAGCACGTCATCTCTGCCCTCCATATGGGTACGTTCTGATCGCGAGACGCTGTGTCTTTGCCAACGAGTCGCGCCACTACGATCGCGATCAGATCCTTTAACCACCATCACCACCGGATCTGCAAATATGGAAAGAAAAAGATTTTTGGATGAATGGATCCCGTGTGATCCCTCCCGTGAGCTCCTATAAAAACCGAGGTACTCCAAACCCTAGGGGAGTCACACAGTGGCGGCGAACCATCTCCACCGTGGGGGGAGTTGAGAGAGAGAGAGAGAGAGTAAGGGCAGTGGAGGGGAGACTTCTTCTCGACGGAGCAAGGGAGGAGAATAGGGAGACGGGAGACATTGCGGTAAAGGCCCCTACTAGTGGAGTGCGAGGATCTTTCAGTGAAGCTCCACCGTGCTCGTCGGACTATACAACCGGTGAGCTATTTCTTCTCGTTTTATTTTATTCTCCTTCCTTGTTAGGCATGTATGCATGTAGTTATAGAAGTAGATGTCGGAGGGGTTCCTAGACCTTCGCCTGTCTTCGGTCACAGGACTGGACGCCGGTGAGGGAAGGTCGGACAGCCGGCAGGCATGCTCTGACGAGGGAGGACTCAGCGGTTCTCCTCTCCAGGAGGAGCTCGTGGCGCACAGAGGCTCTCTGACGGCGGAGGCATGGTGGTGGTGGAGAGGCGTCGATCGTCCTCAGACCTACCGGCAGCCATAAGGCGGACTGAGCACCTCTCTTTTCCGACGGTCTGCAGCTGAGAAAGAGAAGGAGAAGCTTGTTGTTCCTCACCCCAGACAGAGCACACGATGTGCACAAGCTTCACCGACGGTGGAGGCCCGGTGGCAGGAGTTCGCTGACCAGTCATGGACCGCCGGAGGCCGCTGCATATATACGACCGGAGCGCCGCTCCTTTCTTTGTCAAGGCTCAACTGAGAAGGAGAGAGAAACAAAGACAGTTGGATGATTAGATAATTAGGTTAGTTAATAATTAAACTTTAATCTTTGTAATAAGTTAGTTTAATTAAGTCAGTTATGGTTTAGGGTTCAATCAAGTTAAAGAAATTAGATCATGGTTGGGCTTAATCAAGTTGGGGATGGGTTAGGGCCAACCGATTGATTTTATTGATTTGGGTTCGAGTCCAGATCTAAGTCAAGTAGGTTTGATCAAATCAAAATAGTAATGGGTTGGGTTTGGTTTGGAAATTTTGAATAAACTCACTTGGTTGGGTTCAATCAGCTTGAGTTGGGCTTGGCTTGGGTCTGATCAAGTTCTAATTGGCTGAGCCAAATCATTGGATCAAGTCAATTGAATTAGTTTGGGTCCGAACCAATTTTGGTAGTCAAGCTGACTAGATCAAGTTACATAAAAATAAAAAGAAAGGGTGTAAGAGAGGGGGCTTGAACCTGAGACCTCTCAGGTGGGCTTGGTGGGCCTTAACCACCAAGGCCCTATTTCACTTGTAATAAATTAAACTAGGTCTGATTACATAAAGCTATAGAAGGAAATAAAGGGAATAAAAGGCAAGTTGGGGGGAATTGAACCAGGGAATTCTTAAAAGGGAGTGGTGGGCCTTAACCACCAGGCCACCTTGTCCATGTTGTAGTAACAGTCTAGCTTGGACATTTAAGAGAAGGACTTAGAAAATTCAGGGAGGGCCCATTAAGTCGGGCTGGGCCCAAATAGAGCATTTTGCATACACATCTAGATTCATACGATGTTGTCATTATTGATATCGGGATTCACTATCAGGTTTGACGTAGAGGCACAGGGAGTTGGTTCCTTTGGACTCCTGACTTCGAGATTTTAGTTAAGTACACTTGCCTCGTACCCACTCTTCGGAGTTTCTTTGGTTTTGCTTATATCATATTATTGATATTATTGCCTTTTTGAGACCATACATGCTTTCTTTGTTCGCTTGGAATTCTTTTGAGCATGTTTGGTTGTTTCGAGATGTTGGTATCCCTACTTTGTTGTTTGGTCTTCCGCCCGGATTTCAATGGAGCGTGGGGGCTCCGTTTGGGAAACGTTCAGGGACGGGACACCCTGGCGTTTCGGCTTGCCATGCTAGAGGGACAATACTCTGGTTGTCTTGCTAGTCAGTGGGGATAGTTCGCTGGCCGTGTCGACACGTACTAGAGGTGGCGCTACCGACATGCGATCTGAGGATCGTAAGATCAGAGGGTCGAGATCCAGCAAGTTGCTGATGATGCTGGCTGGGGGAGATGTCTTGATGAGCTTTCCTTTGGAACTCGTTGCAGAGCTTGAGAGCCGCTGTAGATAGGGGTAGTACCTTTGTGTTTGTTTGTTGTAGACTCCTAGGTAATGTTTTGAGGGGCGTGTCCTCATTGTTTTGACTTGATTTATCATTTCTGTTAATATCGTGATTTTTGAACCCCGCAAGGGGTACTTACTGGGCTTTCCATTCAAAAGCTCACGCACTTGTTCTTTTTTTTTTTCAGATCCTGAGGAGTAGGAGACTTGAGCTCAGGAGCCGATCGAGGGTCAGGATATTTTGCAAAGGTCCGAGGATCTCTTTTATTTTTGTGTGTGAGAGACTATTTTATTTTGTAGGACCTATTTAGGGCTTGGCATTGTAGGGTATCTGGACCCACTTATTTTATTTTGATTCCGCTAAGACTTTTTAATTAAGTTATTTGAGATATTTATTTTGAATTTATGTTATCTGTTGTTACTTACTGAGGCCTTGTAGCCAAGTGAGGTGCGCCTTACTCAGTTACGACCGGTCTGCTCACGTGCTCGAGGTCCCAAAATCCGGGTCGAGGCGTGACACTCATCAAGCAGGGAATAATTATATGAGAACATCATACAACATGAGGAGGCACTTTGGCGACAATGCTCAAGATTAACATGGCTAAAGGAGGGAGATCGGAACACAAAATACTTCCACTCCATAGCAAACCAGAGGAAGAGTGGGAACTGGATACACTAGGTGCAAGTTGATGGACGAACGATCAGGGAAGCAACACACATCACGGCGGCCATATCGAACCACTATAACAACCTCCTAGGGGAAGAAAAGATGGTTCAAATACACCACGGATTGGAGGAAAATGTTTGAGAACAAGGAGCACATTGACCTTTCCTAGCTAGAGGAACCCTTGTAGAAGAAGAGATCAGGCAAGCAATCTAGGAGCTAAACCAAGACACGGCACCTGGCCCAGATAGAATCCCCATGACCCTCCATCAGCAAGGATGGAGCTTCATAAAGGACGATATCACTCAAACTTTTCAGGAACTTTATCAAGGAATAGTAAACCTAGAGCGAATCAGTTAGGCAAACATTCTTCTCATACCAAAATCTAGCGTGGCAACCTCAATCAAGGACTACAAGCTAATCAGCCTCCTTAACTGCTCTGTTAATATCATCACCAAAGTGCTGGCCAATAGGCTACAAAAAGTTATGATAAAGCTGGTAGGCGAGAGCCAAACGACCTTCATAAAAGACATATGCATACAGGATAACATCGTAGGAACTGAAGAAATCATCAATGGTATAAAAAGGAACGGTAGTGTACTGATGAAAGTCGACTTTGAGAAGGCTTTCGACAATGTCGACTGAGAATTCCTAATGGAGGTACTCGAGGCCAGGGGATTTGGGCCACGTGGAGAAGTTGGATCCATGCAATACTTCATACATCCAAATCCCGCTTCCTAATTAACGGCATCCCTACCGGATATATCCGGGATCAAAGAGGTCTCAGACAAGGGGACTCCCTCTCCCCGCTACTCTTTGTCGTCGCCGCTAATGTTTTTACAACCATGCTTGACAATGCGTCCCAAGTATAACTCTTCATAGGGTACCGAATAGGCCTGGAGGAGGACACACAAATCAATGCACTTCAATATATATGCAGATGAGCTCCTAGTATTTAGCTCAGAGGAGATGAATGACTTCAGCATCTTAAAGCTCATCTTTTATCTCTTTGAGGGTTTGTTTGGCCTTAAAATTAATTACACCAAAAGTTCCATCATCTCGGTTGGGGCTATAGAAACCAAACCAAGTACCTTAGCGCAGATAATGGGGTGCCAGGTAACGTTTTTTCCAATTACCTACTTGGGAATACCACTACTGTGGTAATGCCCGAAGAAAGAGGAGTGGACCCAATTGATTATGAAAGTGAGCAAATGTGCTTGGCAAGGCGGGGAAGCCCCGCTGACCAAGGCTAGTGGTCACGCTGCTCAATCACCGGGCCCTCACTCAATGGTGATCCCCACCCTACTTGGATGGCCATATACATGCTCCCAACTTGGATGATACAACGAATTGAAGCAACCCGTAGGGACTTCCTCTGGCAGGGAGCCAACTAGGGCACCAAAGCCTATCGGCTGGCAAAATGGGAATAACTCTGCCGGACAAAGGAGCAAGGGGGATGGGGGATTATCAACCTCAAGGCCTTCAACGAATCACTACTCTACAAGTGGTGGTTGAGACTCTTAAGGGGTGAAGCAGGGATCCGCCGGGATGATCATATATACAAAAGACCTACTTCCTAACTCACACATCAACCCCTTACAAGAAGGCACCAAGAACCACATCGCTTATCCGGAAAGGGAATTACGAACCAAAGGGACTTGGTTATGGCCAACATCACAACAAGCCCAGGGACAAGCGACACAGTCAACGTTTGGTTCGACAACTGGGTGGAAGGCCATGGGCCATGTATCCGGCTCCCTAAGTTTTGAACACTAATTGAGTCAAACAAACTCACAGTTCAGTGGGCGCGCAGACACTTGCTCCAGGGAAGGCCAATTCTACGGCAGGGCACAATATTGAAGGAAGTGGCCGACATGTTACAACAAATACATGACCGAGCAATCTCGAGTGGTAACACGGGGGAGGACCGCAGGCTGTGGAGACTTACCCCAAACCAACAATTTACTGTCAAATCACTGTACTAACCTCAAATTGACAGTGGAGTGCGAGGTCCACTATAGAGGACCTTATGGAAACAGGCATGCCCCTTAAAGATCAAGATGCCACTTGGCAGGTACGAGAAGATAAAATACTCACGTTGCAGAACCTGACAAAACGAGGATGGCAGGAAGAGTGAACAATGTGCTAACTATGTGACTGGGAGGATGAAACCACAGAGAATCTGCTGCTCAGGTGTCATTTCTCATCCGGAATTTAGGCATACTATGCCCCCCTCTTCTTTAGACACACGGGTACCCGATCCAAGATATAAGATCTGTGGGGGGAAATTGACTTTTCCATACCAATGGAGAAGGGAACCTGTATGAACTGGGACCTCACTTCCATAGCCATTATCTGGAACATATGGTTGGAGTGGAATAAGTGATGCTTCCAAGTTAAACAGCGTGTTTACATGGACTTGATCCGACAGACGGACTACCTCCTACTCTCCTGGTTTGAGACAGCCAATGAATCCAAGAGATAGTCAAAAAGGTGAAAGCAATAACTTTTCCTAACGATTGCGTGTTCTACTAATAAAAAGTGACAATTTATTCATTTTGTTGCAGGAAATCTTGATTTGTCCAGGAAATGAATAAATTCCCTTGTGAACCTCTATGGTGTTATAATTTGCTTAGGACTGTTATCATTTATCACTAACTCCAGAGTCTAAACTATTATCATCTTAGAAGAATTTTATTGAATGTTTATTTAATCAGATGAACTTATCTTTAATACAATTTTTTTTTAATTTGTACTTTTAAAAGAAAACTGATAAATAATAAAATTAATATTTAATGGAAACATATTGATAAATAACAAAAACTTTAACAAGTTACTATAAGCAATGCGATGTGTAAGCATTCAATGTACCGGACCGTAACATCAGGCTGTGGCCTCGCAGACCAGCTTTAATAAAGTGGTCCGGCAGAAGCGGTCAAAAAGAAGGCAACCCAAGCTTTCACCCGACCAGACACGGACAATAAGGCTATGCGGTTCCGACGGAGCAGCAGAGAGGCCGCCAAAGTAACCACTTTAAGCAACATGAACAGCAGCTAGAGACAAGGCATGCAAAGCTAAGCCATGTCGGCAATGGAATCACGACTATTCCCGTTGTCTTCTCTCCTTTGTTCCCCAAAAGCTCGGCCTCCGCCGCCGGCATGCGCCGCCCCATCATCCACTTTTCTTTTCCACTGTTCCAGCCCATGCAACCATCCATGCATCCATGCATGCATGGTTGCATGCTTTCTTTATTCTCCCCGAGAATGGCATGCAAACCTTTTTTTTTCTTTCTTTTCTTTTCTTTGTCATATTTACGTATGTCATATGTCACGCTGCACAAGAGACTTTTCAATTTTTTAAATCATGGTCTTTTTTTTTTTTTTTTTTTTTAAACTTTTGGCTGAGTTATGTTCTCGTGTTGTTATTGTTTGAATGCATTGGAAAGAGAAGCCCAAATCCAAGGGTATGTGGAGACAGAGACAAAAGATGTTTTGTCTCTGACCATTGCATCTACAGTCTTCAAGCATTAAATTCCCTTAGTTAAAGCAAATCCTCCACCCATTTAACTCCCTTATATCCTAGTTTTTAATTCAAAAGATTTCCCTCTCTCTCTCTCGCTCAAACTCTTTCTCTTCTATATATGATTCTCATTGTCACCATTCCTTCACACTGGTTGAGCACTAGAGATAAAAGAGTGATACGTGGTGGGTCAAAGAGTGGCGATGGAGACAGAAATAAGCAACAGGGGCTCTCCACTCCTTAGTATGAAACCAGCTTCAGAGATCCGAGCATGCAAGAGCCACAGCGAAGCAGAGCGTCGCCGGAGACAGCGCATCAATGGCCACCTCGCCACCCTTCGCACCCTCTTACCCTCCGCCGCCAGAGTAAGCTCCTCTTCATCCATGCATACGTCCATGCATGCATGCATGCATGCTTAATGATGATCTATACGCACAGATGGACAAGGCGACGTTACTTGGGGAGGTGGTGCGGCACGTGCGGGAGCTTCGGGGTCTGGCTAGTGACGTGGCGGGGGACGCCCCCGGTGAGGGGGACGAGGTCGGAGTCGAGGACTCGGAGGGTGCGGTGAGGGCTTGGGTTTGTTGCGCGGATCGGCCTGGTCTGATGGCCGAGTTGAGCCGGGCTATTGGGTCTGTTCGGGCCAGAGTGGTTCGAGCCGAGATCGCTACGATCGGTGGTCGAACCAGGAGCATGGTCGAGCTCGAGATGGTTGGATCCGATGCGGTTGGATCGGTTCGGACTCATCTCCAGGATGCCCTTAGATCGGTTCTTTTGGGGAGTGAACCCGGTTCTAGAGACTTGGTTGGAGAGAAGTTTAAGCGACCCAGACTGTCGGCCCGGTCTGGCACTACCTATCTTTAAGTTTTTTGGTTTTTTTTTTTATTCTTCTTCTTTTTATTGTATTTTTCTAGATCTGTTCTATTTGATAGAATTAGTTCGCTAAACTTGCTTATGAATGGAGAAAACTAAATTATGTGCACTAAATGATTCATTAAGAACATTCAATGATCGGATTCACTGCTAAAAACCAAAGAGTATTATTCAGGAGTACCCTTCAAACATATCTGATCACAAACATATCTTATCTCACAGCGTAAATTGGAGTAAATGAATGGACATAACTAAATTACATGAAGATTACAAAGTTACAACACAAACATCGAGTGGCATCATGGTTTATGACTGGCAAGACTGAGGCCTTTCAAGACCAAAATGAGCGGTTTTTAATTGAGTACTTGCTGCCACCTTGAAGACATTGTCGGTAAACAAGCGTCCATTTCTCGAAAGAGCAATCGGTGAAGTCATAGTATCCCCCATGAAGCGAGAGGGTTCCTTCATTCACTCTTTCTTCTATCCATGGGTATGTTAGCAGGTTCAACAGTGAAGTGTTAACAGATTCCTGTTGCAGGAAAGCAACACATATACAAATAGATAAATAAAAGTTGAGATGAGCCCTAGAGTGATTAGCATTTGTAAAATGAATATATCAGGCCTGATTGAGTAAACATAATTTACTCATAGATGTTAGTGATGGCACATGCCTTTAGTGAATTTGTAGTTTATAAAAAATACTGACTATACTGTACATTTTTAGTAACTCATGCATGTTCAGTATGCATCCTTCTGTGAACAATACAATGCTAACAAGTGTGAGAATGTTCTTAAGATGAAAACTCATTCAGATCATGATTAAGACAAGATCAATGTTAACTGAAGGTCAAACTATGAATTTATCTTATTACTATATGATTCCTAGTATATTAATCAAAGTTATCCAACAAAAGAATTTCCCCTTGCAGTAATGTGTGCAAAGCCAATCATACATGGAAAAAGAGACGTAAAGATGTTCACTATTGGTCCACGTCAGTGAAAATATAGAATGTTTGCAATGAGCTACGGAGAGGAAGGTTCCAAATATGTGACAATTTCCTATGACTTAGAACCAACAGTGCAAATAGTCCAAGAAGGGATCATTATGTGTACTTTCATTATCTGAATGACCATGAAAAAGGAACATAAAGTTTAAGTCTAGTGTGTTTCCATCTACAGCATCAAAAACTACCTTCTCACAGTGTTTGCATTGCTTCTCAAAGCTCAAATTGCCAGCAGCAGCTTCAGTGCTTAACCTTGCAGTCTTCCCTATGGAAACCCAATCTCTTATAAAGCTTCTGTCATTTGTACATGAACCCAGACAAGTTATGAAACTCAGCAATAATTAAGACATGAAAACTAAAAGCAAACGAAAAAGGAGTCTGGAATAACAAATAAAGGATGTCTTGTGTTTACCTGGTGTCATCATCCCTTTTCATACTCATGAGAGCCCTGATGCCACCACATCGACTATGTCCAACAACCAATATGTTAGCAACCTAAGTACAGGAAAAATATGTTCAAAATACAAGAGCTATACAAGAAAATCAGATATGCTGCTTAAAATCGTACTGAAGAATTACCTCTCAAATACAGGGTTGAATATAACTAAAAGGATGCATATGAAAAAATTTCCTCACCTGAAGAGAGTTCACTGCAAATTCAAGTCCTGCATTGACTTCAGAGGCTCCATGCTAAAAGAAGGCATTAGAAACATCAAAAGTTGCATGTAAAAGAACAAATAATCATTACCATCGTTTGGAAAAATCTGGATTCATAAAGATTTTCATTGAATTGCTAATACCTGAAAAGGGGGAACCAAATTGGCAACATTCCGGACAGTAAATGCTTCTCCTGCTTGAAACCCCAAAATGTTGGAAGGACAGACCCTAGAGTCTGCACATGCAATCACCATGAACTGCACTTGAAAGCATTAGTTGGCAAGAACTTATTCGCCTGCTTCCAACCTTCAGATAGAAATTGGTAACATGAAAAAGACTATGGCAATGAAATTTATAACAGAAAACCAATTATAGTTTACAGTTGTACCTTGGGTGCTTGGCCTTCAGCAAGATTTTGATAATGATCCAGATTCTCCCTGTTAATGACAACAAACCCAGTCAATTGAAGGAGCAAATTATCTTAGTTTTAGTAAATATTAATATGTGATTGCCTTTTCACTTACAAGTATACTCGTTTCTTGAAATTCAGAAACCTAGGTTTTAACTCCTCAAATGGATCCAGCTCATCATTTTTTTCTTCAAAAGTAGTTTTCTGCTTCTCCCTTAGCTCTCTAGTCAGCTCAAGAGGCTCCTTTGATGCCTGTACGATCAGACAAGTGTTCCTCCTGCAAAGAGAATTAATCAACTTTCAGGTGAACATCATAACATAGGAACTGAAAACCAAGAATGAACAACACATTGCTATTCGTTTAACTGGTAGTTGCATAGGGTGAAGCACTACAAGCAAGAAGTTTTGACTTCGTTTCTAATCTCAAGAGAAATAATTTTTTCTCAAACAAAATAATTGAAGTTAGCTTTTAAGAATGAGTCATGACACCTACCATAACTATGGTCCATCATCTTTGCTTGTTTTTAATTCCAATGAAGAATTGACTAAGAACATAATGTCTTGACAGAATCAGTGTTAATAAAATATCATGCAACTTCCTTAAATGTTATATATTGATGAAATAAGAACAACAAACATAAACTTATTACCAGCTATGTCACCTGATAGAAATCCATTTAACTTACATAATTTTATTCAACTCTCGAATTTACAGATCAGAACTAACAGAATATTCACTAGTAGGCCATATGTTGCTTTACCAAACAATAATAGTAGTCCATGCAGGGAAATACTTGATATCTTCTGATGATCACTGGTACCATAGCAAACAAAAGAAAAATACACTTCCCTATAAAATTTAGGAAACAATATGCAGTGTTCCCAAGTCTAAGCAGCATTTTTAACACACCTCATACAGTGAGACCAGATTCCAGGATAAAACAACCCTATGAAACTTATAATTCATTTGTCCTTCTATATAAATCCTTTTTGGCTTAATTCAGATGTTGTTATAGGATATTGGACTTCAATTCAAGCAATAACATAGTGAATGCGTCAGTGTCTGATTGCTCAAAGATCAGATCTGATCATTGGGCATCCAACAGAGAACATCAACATTTCAGATATAGGCCAGAATTTTTATTTAAAATACCACGAGTCTTTTAAGAGGGGACTTGGGTAAACATGGCAATAAATCACAATTTCCTGATAATCAATTGCCAATTAAAATATGTCCACCAAGCAAAGTTAACAGCATAACTTATGATCCATTATAAATCTTGTAGAAATCACATGCCAATAGATCTCGCCTTCCTGATAGTTGTGAAAAGTTAACTGCATATCTTATAAATTTCATTCAATTTGTGTATTTCCGAAATCGTGTAGATATATACAACACATTCATGGTTTTAGCATTGCCAGTTGGTATTTCCCCGAAAAAATAAGTTCTTGATCGAACATCAGGCTGTGAACTAAATCAAACACTCAAATTCTACCAAGCTAAACTTAAAATCCACTAATTTCAAACGAAGGGATCCAATTTTCAATTCCAGTAACATCCAGACAAACAAAATTACACAATTCTCACATCAAAATCCAATCATTCTCCACCAAAACTCATCCAAATCAAGAAAAAAAAAGCTAATTTATAACATAAATAAATAACTTACTTCACAGATCCTGAAACTTTCAGATCCGCAGTCCCAGGCCTACGCACCCTCAACGAGGAAGAAGCAGACATCTAACAAAACACAGCAATTCACAGCCATTAAAGAACCTTTAAAAAAAAACCCCAAAAATAAGACGAGAAAGGATGAACGAAGAGGCGCCAATGAGGAATCACCCTAAGGGAGTCATCAATTCGGGAAGAAATAGAGAGATCGACGGAAAAGAGAGGAGTTCTGAGGAAAGAGGCCATCGAAGAGGAGGAGAGGAAGAACTAGGGTTAGGGCTATGGATTGGGATCTCAGGCATGGAGAAATGAAGAGGTCGGTAAAAGGGTCGTGTTGTTTTAAGGATCGAGAGAGAGAGAGGGACCGAATCGACGACGAAGAAATCGATGGGGAGGTTTACGTGGCCTTGGAAGCTCCGTGGCGGAGAGAACGAGAGGGGTTTGACCTTAGTAGTAGTCTAGGGTTATCCGTTTCACGTTTATTCCCGTTTCCCAAACAAAGTACCAAAATTTACGGCTCGAACAATGTACCTATTATTTTACGGTTCGTAACAACTTTTTAGTTGTCCGTTGGGTCATTCACGTGATATCTAGAATTCTCTTTTGTTTCCAAAAAATTCTGACATTTGACAAAAACAGAAGAAATTAATCGGAAACGTCACAAACGGGGCCATTCGTTGGGTTAATTTTTTGGGAAAATTATTTTTTAGTCCCTGAAAGTTTGCAAACATCCCAGACAGACCCTCTGACATAACTTATGGCCAGACAGTCCCTCTTTTTTGGTTTAGTGACTTTTTGGTTCCCAAGCATAACTTTCCGTGGTCTCTTTTCTATCATTAATACCCATTATACTTACCCCAACTTCTTTGCTTTGTTTTCGCCAAATCATTAGAAATAATTTCAATCCTAACTTTTACACATTACTTCACCTTTTTGTCAACTTTTCCTGTGACTTTTTGTACTTCACTTTGTGCCCAACTTTTTCGCCATCGCTCTTCTTCTTCATCAATCCATACCATAGTATTGTTTAACTCTTTTGTGGCCATATTTGTTCCATTTTGTTCCCATTTGCGGAGAGAAACTTGGAGCTTGTATCATCTATTCCTCCAGTGAACCGCGCATGAAGTTCGTGACCTTCTCTCCCACACGCAGTCACCGCCCAAGGTTAGTCGAAGAAACATTCACTTTGCAGTTGGCAATGGACACCGTGTTGACTTCTGCTTTTGAAGTTTTCTCACGTAAAGGTTCGCTTTGTCACATTGGATGCAACTTGACCAATCATTGCTTGCCCAATTGAAACGGAATTTGGACTTTCGGTATGTGCCACATATACCACATGTTCAATCATACTGGCGCGCCGTCGACCTTTATCGTCGATCTGGATTGAAGAGGCGATGGATGTGCCCTCAAGCTCCTCGTTGCCAAATATTATATCTTTCCTTTGGTTGAAACAACCAAATGTGTCAAGTATGTCCATGTGATATTTCTCTAATTTTTCAAGAGAAATATTATTGTTATTCTTTATTCTTGGACCCTCCTTCCTATACCTTTCTTAATTTTTGTTGTGTTGTTGAAATTTTCATCCTTTTTTCTTTTTTGTGTCGGTGTTGTGCACTTTTATTTATTTTAATTTGTGTTTTGTGTTGTCTGGACATTTATCAATGTCAATGTTTTCTTATTATCCTCCATTTGTGGATTGTGCTTAAACGACTACGAGTGTTAAGTCTCCGTTTAACATAAAAAGTTCCCGTTGAACATATAACGTTTCGGTTTAAAATACAAATGTTATGTTTAATATGCCAAGTTCCCGTTTAATATATAAGGCTTCAGTATAATATGTCAAGTTGGTCTTTATCATACGAGTGTTACACACCAAAACTTAATAACATGCGTAATATATACATTGGTAGCGTTAATTGTTAAACGAATAGTTCCTTGAATTATCTAATCATATCAAATACTTCTTGTATTTCGTACATTTAATGTTTGCACTTGAATTATCTGTTTTAGTTTAGATATATTGGTTTTAAAACTTACTTATTAGATTTCTTTTCAGTTTAACATTACTACTTTCCGTTTAACATTACTACATTCCGTTTAACATTCTCACTGGTTGGAAAAGAGGTGGCTATCTCATTCTCACAAAGCCCTCTCCCATTTTTCAATGGTTTGCCCCCCTCCGGGTCGCATCCATTTAATTCTCCCTAATGCCTTTTTCCGTTTACGAGGCTCTGACGCTTCCATTCATTGGATCTAGACTTGACGAAATTATAACCACACTACCCGAGATACATTACCCAAAGTGTCAGCTCATTCCTCTAGTGTCCCCTCATTCCTCTAGCGTCAGCTAATTCCTCTAGCGTCCCCTCGTTCCTCTAGCGTCGCCTCAATCCTCGTGTGTTGCATCAATCATGCGGGCAACTTAGCCAGCTCTTTAAATAGCCCTCCATAGGGGCACAACCTCCTCAATCTTTCATCTTCAGGAATGGATTCACACAGGCTTCGCAAATTGCTAAAGGAATTCGTGACAGGACCTCCACCGGCCTCGAGCTCAGAAGTCCGGAAGAGTGCAGAGTCTGAGTCAACGGAAGAAGAGCCACCAAACGAACGGAAAAGGATCTGGGAGGACACCATAGCGCGCGTACAAACGATCGGTTCTCTTTCGCCTGGATATTCGTCGCGCAGTGGAGAACTACATCCTTTCGGATGAGAACATGGCCCCTTCCTTCTGTTTGTGTCGATGTTCTGCACTTTTATTTATTTTCATTTGTGTTCTAGGATGTTATCAATATCAATGTCAGTGTTTCCTTCTTAGTCAATGTTTCCTTCTTCTACTCCATTTGTGGATTGTGCTTAAACGACTATGAGTGTCAGGGTTCCGTTTAACATAATAAGTTCCCGTTGAACATATAATGTTTCCGTTTAAAATACAAATTTTATGTTTAATATTCCAAGTTACCGCTTAATATATAAGGCTTCAAGAAAATATGTCAAGTTGGTGGATTAACATACGAAAGTGTTAAACACCAAAACTTAATAACATACATAATATATACATTGGTAAGCGTTAATGTCTCATTGAGCGGAAAGCTTGTTTGTAGAAACTTAATAGTTGGTTAACACGCTTTGTGGATGCGCTTTGATTGCCCACTTTTGATTCACCATCGCTCCGCCTGATGCAGTCCATCAATATGCGTGTGACAAAGCGCAAACGTAATAGCGGTACGTCCGTGTGGGGGAGGCGGAGTTTGTCACCATTGAGGATCTGCTCTATGAACCGCATGACATAGATCGGGCAGTCGACGGTCCCATCCTTCTGTTGCGGGCATTCATGGTGGGAAACATTCTCTTTTTTCTTCTTCCCAATGAACAATGAGTTGGTGATGAGGATCGTGTATATTCTATATATTTACATATCATGAAACATCCATATAAAATCAAAATAAATTAAAAAAATAAAATATCTTATCACATGAAACATCCAGTTAAATCTAAGATATTTATATTATTTTAAATTTAAAATTATGAGAATTTTAAAAATCTCAATTTTATTATCTATTTTTAAAAAATAATTTAATCCAAAATATTTTTTTAAATATGTTTGATTGCCTTATTTTATTCATTATGTAATATAGATAAATACTTTTTAAAATTAAAAAATCCGAAATTTTAAGTTCATTATCCATATTTTTTATATTCAAAATTATGAGAAAATTTTAAAATAAATTTTTTAAAATTAAAATCATCCGACTATGCAATATAGATAAATTTTTTTTTTAAATTTAAAAAACCAAAATTCTGATATATTGGGGGCATTTTACCGACTTATTCACACCACCCTAATTACTTTTTGAATTGGGGGTATTTCGGTCAATTTACTGGCTGTGATGTTTTCATACATTGGGAGGTGGGCCTGGTAATCATATGTTAAAGGACATTTTCGTCATGAATATTTAAAATGGATGGTGTTAGTGGATGGAGGGACTTATAATTTATTAGTTGTAAAATGAGGGATGGTTTGGGAAAGTCAAATTTTAGAGGGACTTTTTGTTCATTTTGTAAATTTGGGGGGACTTTTAATTCATTACCAGTAATTTTTTTGGATGGGTATCGCATTTTGCCTCTATTTTAAATCAGGAACTGAATTTTAATTTATATTAAAATAGACACTAAGTTTTAATTTTATTTCACCGATTAGGTATATTGGAGATTCTATTGAAAACTGCATGGCTTCACCTCATACAATACCACATCAACAACTTAATCCATGTGGCAACTTAATAAAAAATAATAAAAATTATAAATAAAAATTTAAAATTATTTATAATTTTTTTTTGGAATGATGCTAACCACAAATCACAAAGAACTAATTTCCCATTGCTGATGTGACATCATATGACGTGGAGCTCCGGTGACCACATAGACAGTTTTCAATCGGAATCTCCAATATACCCAGCCAATGAAATGAAATTAAAGTTTAGTGCCCGTTTTGATATGAATTGAAATTTAATACCCGATTTGAAACATGGACAAAGTATGGTACCCAATCAAAAAAATTTACCCGCCATTCGTTTGACACTTTAATTTTCAAGGATACTATTTCTTAAACTTTTTCTTTTTTATTGGATTTGAATTTTCAAATTTTTTGGAACGTGGACCATTAACTTCAAAAGTTGAACTTATTGGAACGTGGACCATTAACCCGCTCATGATTTTTTTACCATCATATGAACAAAAATAATGATATTTAAAAAGAAACAATGTGCCAATGCTTCTTTTGTGCGCAACTTATTGTTCTATGTATGTCATATGTTGATGATCTCTACAGAACAAGTCGGTAATTTGTTCAAAATGTAACTTCTTAACTATTTTATTATTGATTTATGTCAATTTCTAAAATCAATGTCATTGTTCACCTTACCCTTAAAACTCAAAATGTTCATTTCATCCCCTTCTTGCAATGAGACCTTATGAGTTAGTAGATTATTCCAATGCGGCTCCACATGAACCATTTATCCAACTAATATGCTAGACACTTATAAACAGAAAGGCTAAAAATGGATATGGTTTTTTAAAGTTAAAAAATGATAATTTTTTGTTGCGGGGTGAAATCAACAGATGACACGTGGCTTGATCTCGGGCGTCCAAAAAGATCATGGCTGTTACTAGATCATGAGTCCCGTGTATGTCGTGGTAACGACCAAGATCACTGCTTGCCATCTTGGGAGAATATCACGGTAATGATCAAAGTCATCGTCCGTCCTGGAAGGCACACGATGGGCAAGTAACCGTCCCCCAAAACTATAGAAGGGAGGGAGGGAGGGAGGGAGGGGCAATGATGCAAATGACCAAATTCTCTCATCTGGTACTTAGTATACTAACTCTCTCTTTCAACCTCCCGTGCCTTCTTTGCCACTTTGCTCCAACTTTCTTTGACTTAAGTGTCGGAGTCTACCTTGGGGCACAAGCAACCGGTCTTTTTTCCTATCTCTACAGATTCCATTCCCAACGATGAGTAATCCTTGAAGATTTGATCTGAGGAGAAGAAGGCATCAGGAATGCCAAATCCTTCCCAAACATTCGTTTAACCACCTAACATCTTATTCGTTGATTGTGATCCATCTAGATCTGCAAGAGGGACATGTCTCAGCATTAACAGTTTGGCTTAATTTGTATGAAAGATCAAGAAGCTCTATTGACAATGGCTAGAGCAAAGCGAACCCAAGCTCAAATCAGGGGGCAACCCCACCACTGAACGCAATGATGTTCAGGAAGTTGAAGAAATCTGTCAGAACCAGCTAGCAGTTGCTAATGAAGACGTCCGAGGCTCATACTATTGAGCCCTAGAAGAGAAGATTGAAGCTTTTACTCGAGCTCTCCAGAGGATAGAGCAGCAAGCCTCTCAGGACCCACAATAAAAGAATGCCTTGATCTACATCTCAAAAACAAGGCGACGATCGGCTACGCTCGCCCCAGAACTCAAAGGAAAGACGTGAGCAGAAAGAGAAGAGGCAGACTCGTTATTAAGCAGCTCGAGGTAACCTCAACCTCAGTTGCAGTCTGAGACTTCCCCAAGACCTCATCACAGGGCCATCTCCTAAGGGACAAAGGAGTGATCGAGATACACTCTTCGGACAGTCTCTCTCTTTATCCCTGAGATCTTAGAGGCCCCGCTCCCAGCTGGATTTTGGATGCCCACCATGGATACTTATAACGACACTTCGGATCTGGTTGACCACCGAGAGTTACGTGAGGCCATGATACTGCTCCACGGGACGCCAGCCGCGATCATGTGTTGAGCCTCCCAACTACTCTATGAGGAGGTCACAGACTTGGTTTACCAAACTCCCATTGGAGTCAGTTGCATCTTTTAAAGAGTTGTTCGACCTCTTTGTTGGTCACTTTAAAGCAGTAAGAAGCAAAGGAAGACCTCAGCCATATTGATGAGAATCAAACATCAACATGGATAGATCCTACACAACTACATCCATTTCTTCAATATGGAGACACTAGGAGTACCTGATCTTAACCTAGTATTTGTCGTAGCCACAATTATGGAAGGGCTACGCAAGACTCCTTTTTAGTTCTCCTTATTTAAGAAACAACCAGAAGACCTAGCTAACCTCCTCACTAGGGCTGAGAAGTAGATCAACACCGAGGAGATCCAGGCCATTAGGAGAGAAGAGGTTAGAAAAGATAAACCCCAAAAGGAGCGAACCAGAGCTGGGAACCACAGAAGCAACCTAAGAAGTAGAGGTTCCAACCCCAAGAGGCCCGTGGAAAGAGGGAGCCGACGAGGTTCTACAATTATGCCTCTTTTAATATCAGTAGAGTTGAGATCCTCATGTAGATCTAGGATCATAAGATCGTGAAGTGGGTAACCAGATTGAAGATCCTCTCTGGCCAGAAAGACAACAAAAAGTAATACAGATTCGATTGGGATTGAGGGCATAATACCAAGGAATATGTCCAGTTGAAAGGTAATATCAAGGACCCGATTCGATGGGGTTACCTCTCGCAGTACTTTAGACAAGACCTACAAAAAAAAGGTCCATCCTCCCTGAAAGGAAATTGACCTCATATATAAGACATCTACTTCATTATCGGGAGACCTGGCATATGGAGACGACAACACCTCGTCTCTCAAGAGCTACACTCTGATACATGCCTAAGTTGATCAGCCAAAGAAGAGGCCTCGAGCCAAGCCACCGATCATATTCTCAGACAATGACCTTGATGGAGTCCACCACCCTCATAATGACACACTAGTGGTTATCGTGATGGTTTCCAACTACGAGGTTAGACGAGTCCTCGTGGATAGTGGGAGCTAGACCGGCATTATTTTTTGGGACAGCTATGAGAAGATTGGCCTCAAACTGGAGCGACTACAACATGTGAGATAGCCACTGGTGAGTTTTACCAGAGGAGCAATACAACTTGAGGGCATGGTCACTCTCCCTCTCCCAACTAGGAGTTATCCCTGATAATCGATAGTGATGATGAACTTCTTGTTTTTCGATTCCCCTCCAATTATAACGCTCGTCATCCTCAGAATGTCGATATTGAATGCCCAAAGAGCAGTTGTATCCACTTATCACCTGCTGATAAAGTTCCCTACTGAGAAAGGATGTGGGTAGCTCAAAGGAGATCAGCCGATTGCTTGATGGTGCTACATCACCCTACTCAAAGTCAAGATATAGGAATCCCTAGTGATCGAGATGTAGGGAGAGTTCGAGGACAGGCCATCTCAAAGGGCAACACCTGTGGAAGAGCTCGACATGGTTCCCCTAACTGAGAACGACCACACTATCTAGATTGGTGTTGAATTACAAGGAAGATAGAGGAAAGAAATACTAAGCTTCCTATAGAGTAATACAGACATCTTCGTTGGATACCAGAGGACTAACTAGGTATAGACAGGAAGGTCATTAAACATCACCTCAATGTGGACCTATCTTTAAGCCGGTGATTCAGAAGCGGTAAAACTTTGCTCATGAGCGGAAGCAAGCCATAGAGAAAGAGATTAGCAAGCTGCTCAAGACGAGGTTCATATAAGAAGTCCACTACCCAGAGTGGCTAGATAGCATGGTTTTGGTTAAGAAAGCCACGGGTAAGTGAAGGATGTGCATAGACTTCGCGGGCCTCAACAAGACATGCCCAAAGTACAACTTCCATCTCCCCATGATCGATAAGCTGGTCAACTCCACTAAAGGGCATGAAACGTTGAGCTTCCTCGATGCCTTCTCGGGGTACATTCAGATCAAGATGGCTAAGTTTGACGAAAAGAAGACTTTCTTTATCATCGAGAAAGGGATGTACTATTATAGATTTATGCCCTTTGGGATGAAGAATGTCAGAGCGACCTTTCAGATGCTGGTAACTAAGGTCTTTCGGAAGCAAATTGGGACGATTGTTGAGGCATATGTTACCGACATGTTGGTGAAGAGTGAAAAATCCAATCAACATATTGTCAACCTAGAAGAGACCTTTAAAGTACTCTGAGGACAAGGGTTGCGCCTGAACTCCAGCAAGTGCACCTTTAGAGTCCAATCTAGGAAGTTCCTCAAGTTCTTGGTCTGTAACACCCTATCCCAATAATCGAATAGACAGAATGTCACCAAATTGGCCGGAGTGCACCCAAACATATAAGCTGTGTAATATAAACCTTATGACAATAATAATCAAACTAAATAAACTTAATTAATAAACGAAGTATTTAAACTTATACAATTCTTATGGAAGCATTGTAAAAACTAAACATCAAATTAGGACAGACTATCTTCAATTGCTAAGTCAGAGCCATCTACCGGAGAACACAATCTCGTCTACCTGTACATTTCACTTAAGTGAGAATCACTAAACAAGGTACATCTATAATATCAAATAAAATAGTATCGAAATAATGCTAATCAATTCATATGCATTATCTCTGTCAATAACATGCTAAAAGCATATGAAACTCGGATAAATCCAAAACATGAAAACCTCGATGTTAACACATGGATATATACATGTTCTTACAATTATTTTAGCAATGTAATCATTACCCTAGCCTCCAGGTGTGTCAACTCACAATTTTGGCAATCGGGTTTAATAACATAACAATTTAATAAGAAATCATAATTTCAATGTCAAGAATTCTGGTCCCTATGGACTGTGCTCCCACAGAACCGTAATCTGATCTGATAACCGGCCTCTACGGACTGTGCTCCCACAGAAATGTAGGTTTGATTGATAGCCGATCTCTATGAACTGTGTTCCCACAGAAATGTAGGTCTAATCTGGTAAATCGGTCTCTACGAACTGTGCTCCCACAGAATCGTAAGTCTGATCTAGTATACCGGTCTCTACTTAATCGCGGCTCCTACGTAATCATATGTCTGAATTGATAAACCGGTCTCTACGAACTGTGCTCCCACAGAATCGTAGGTCTGATCTGGTAAACCGATCTCTACGAACTGTGCTCCCACAGAAACGTAGGTCAAATCCGGGTGGCCGCTCTCTAACCGCGTGCTCCCACAGAATCGTAGGACTAATTTGGTGGCCTGTCCTAGCTCAATGCCCAGGTATGATGCCAAACAAGTTCCGAGCGGAACGTATCTCTGTCCCCAACAACCCTTTGGTATAAACCTGCTTATCTTAATTAAGGTGCACGTTTGTCAATAATTGTAATATCTCTTGTCTTGTTCATGTTCTCATTCTTCATTTCCTCTATTCACATATATTTTCATTTACAATACATGTAATAAACAATAAAGGCGCTAGTAATATGATCATACTATCAACCAACAACATTGCACAAACTTCGATATGAAACTCATAAAAATTTGGAATAAACAAACACGACGATCAAATCCGATCATGAAAACCATACCAATGTACAGTGAAATCACGCACCTGTAGTCCTTCGCTAAATTTAGATTTGCCCCGGTCCACACGACGCTCTCGGTACATCCCTTCCTCTTCCTAGTATTGTTTATATAAAAAAATAATAATACATGTAATTCTATAAGGATTAAAATTCTAATCCTAAGAAATTTAATCTATCATAATCTTGGCCAAATCAGGATTTGATAATAACACAAAAAAAATGAGATTATCTCAAAGTGGGCCAAAATGAAAATATTTCATGGCCCTAAATTTAAATTAAATATTTGTTTTGAAATTAAAATATTTCAAGATAAAAGTAAAAGATATATCTTGTCATATTTTAAAATAGCCTGAGAAGAACACATCTCGAGGCCCTTAAATCCCAAAGTTGCCTCCGAGCACGCATCTCGAGACAAACTCAAAATTTCAAAATTGCCCCTGAGAATATACCTCGAGGCAATCTCAAATTCGCCCGAGAATACACATCTCAAGGTGACCCCAATCCCAAGATGGCCCGAGAACACATATCTTGAAGCAATCTCAAATTCCAAGATAGCCCGAGAAAAAATATCTCGATGCGATCTTAAATCCCAAATTGCCCCTGAGAACATATCTCGAGGAATACATATCCTGAGGCAAACTCGAATCTCAGGATAGCCCGAATACGTATCCTGAGGCGATCCTAAGTAGCCCGAGAACACATCTCGAGGCATACCTAAGATGCGGATCCCAAAGCGATCTAAAAATACTAATCCCGAGGCAAAAAGAAATTAATTAAATTAAATTAAATTAAATTAATTAAATTAGATGGATTAAAAGTTTAAAATTTTAATCCTATCCATTTGTTGGGGAGTTGTGATCTTACGGGGTTTTGGCTTCGTAGAGATAAGAACAAAGAAATTTTAAAAAACCAAGAAGAGGGGGACAGAAAAAAAAAAGGAGCAAGAAAAGACAAAAAAGGAGAAGGAGAAGACAGTTAGAAGGGAAAGAAGAAAGGTAATAGATCTCCTTCATTGTCTAGCTCCACTTCTCCTCCACCGCCTTCCCTTCGTGCTAGTGCCTCGCATCGCCAACACCACCTGCAGATCTGAAGCCTTTGCCGGAGCCAAGCTCCGCCCCAAACTCTATGGCCAGAAGCCAAGCTCACTAGCAAGTGCAAAAGCCGGCCCAAAGATCAAGCATGAGCCGTGCGGCAGCCACCAGGCCCGGCCTTGGCTTCAGCAGCTTCCTCAAGGCCTTACACGCCACGCCTCAAGACGCCTCGCCTCTGCACCCCGGCCGCTGCGCCTGCAGCGACTGGCCCAACGCCCTATCGATCTCTCGGCCACTGGCCGCCGAAGCGAGTCCGGCCCACCAAGCTTCGGCTAGCCGTCGCTGGCGAGGATGGCTGCTGATCCTCCAGAAAATGGTTGCGAATCCTCTAGAAGATGGTTGCTGATCCTTCAGAGAATGGTTGCTGATCGAGTTGCTCAACTCCCGTGGCCACATGAAGCCGGCGTCTTTGATGAAGAATAGTTCTTTGATGAAGCCGATCTTTGATCAAGGCTAGTTGATATTCTTTCAGCGTCGTGACATTTCTTTGATTAGTTCTTTGATTAGAAGCTGTACATTGAAAGAGGAGATACATGGTTGATGATGTCCCTGCTGCTAAAGATGGTTGCTGTCAACAAGGCTGCGTTGCTGCGGAGAGATTGAAGATAGAACCGCTGTGATGCCATGAGGATGCTGCCAAACATCGTTGCTTCTTATATGAATTAATTTGTGTGTATGTATAAAAGTCGAAGCCCCACATACAGAGGAGACTCTGTCAAAATTTTTTGATGCCGTTGCTGATGAACAAGGAAGAAAAGGTTATGAACAGAAAAAAACTAATAGGCAAAGAAATTTATAGAGCGCTAAATGAAATACTCCAATGTAGCTAAATGATTGAAAATGCATTGATATTGAAGAAGTTTATCATGATTGGAATGGAGTTTCCTGTAGAATGGGTTTTAAATCTAAGCAATCACATTGTGGTAAAGTATCGATGAACTTGCAAGTAAATCCAAGTGTGCAATTTAAATTTAGTGCCATTCATGGACTAAAAGCCAAATACATTTGGAAAATAAATCAAGTCATGGTGGATGAGTTGCTACGTCATGGAGTTTCACTTACCATGGCCTAATCTTCAGGAAAAATTATATCAAAGGAGGAAATTGCAAGCGTGAAATAAAAGGGGAAGTTGCTGCTGTCGATTGTCTGTTGCAGAATTAAGAAACAAAGAAAAAAACATGAAAAGAAAAGAAGTTGAAGCTGCTGCTAAAGCCAAATTCCTGAAAATTCTGACAACCCACTTTCAAACCTTGATAACTCCTGCCTGAGAATTCTGATTGAGATGAGATCTGCGGCATTGGAAATTAGATATCTGGATCTTTTCCAGTTATGTATAGCGCAGCTCCTTTCGGTGGCCTAATCGGTGCAGATTTCGATAAATAAAAGGGTCAATTCCAGTAATTCTGCCACCAGCAATTCTGCCAATCTGATTACCCATTTTCAAAAATTGATAACTTTGGCCAGAAAACTCCAATGGAGGTGAAATTTGTGACGTGAGAAACTAGATATCCAGATCTTCAATAGCCATATACAGTACAGACCCTTTTGGCAGCCCGGTCAATGCATATTTTGGTGGAGAAAAAGGCTAGTCCTTGTAGCCTGGCCAGCTTGACTACCCTGCACTAAAAAATTGATAACTTTTGTTATAAGACTCTGATCGAGATGAAATTAGCGGCATCGGAAAATAGACTTCCCGATCTTTCCAATCATGTATGATACGACTCCTATCGGCAGCCCAGTTGGGAGCAATTCTTGATGGAAATGAAGGCTAATTGGCGGCCCAGTTGATACGGACTCTAGTTACAAAGCCTTCCAAAATCTCAAGGCAATGATATAATAGCGGATTGTTCCAAATGGCGGGGCACAGATTCCGAGGCGGAGGGTAGCATCATAAATAAACAAACAAATAAATAAATATATATATATATATGCTGATATGTAACAAGTCATATTGCAATAAAATAAATTATTCTTTCTCATTCTCTCTACTTGTACTTTTGCCCCTTAATCGGAGGTTCCCACGACATTGTCTGGGGTAATTAATAATAGAGGCTTGCCTCTGTTAGGAATAAAAGAACCCACAAACAAACAAAAATGATATTTGTTTCTCGATATATCGTTTGGTGTCTTCTTGATGCCAGGCGCGTATTTTCGATCCCACAAATTCTGGCACGCCCGGTGGGGACTTATTCCTCCTCCCATCTTTGAGGCAAAAGTACAAGTAGAGGCATTGTTCCTACATCATGTGAAAGAAAACTAATGTAGTTATTTTCTTATTGCAGAACGAAATGGCATTCAAGAGCTCATCTGCACCTGGAAGCCCAAAGCTCACCATTTTCCTCGGAGAAGGAAGGCGAGGTCCAAATACCCAACCTGCATTCCCTTCAACACTGGAGCTGCTGGAGTCGAGCTGAGGTTTGGCACAATCTCTAAGTCTGTGCAGTTCGTAAGGAGGCCTTCACTTCCAGAGGAGAACCTGCAGTTCCGCGTCTCCCGTCTAGGGGCCGTCGCCCGAATGTGATCGTCTCTAAGATCTGTAAAGACATTACTACTGAAGAACCGCAGAGAGTATCTGCTTTTAAGAGGCTATCCCGCCCCAAATCATTCCACCTCATAGCTGAGCATGATTTCTCTTCTAATTAACACAAGGATACACCCTAGAGAGGTATGCTAACAATTCAATAATCAAGCAATACATCTCATGATCACTAAACTTCCTCACATGCATTACTACAAGCATAAGATGGGCATACCTTGGTTTCAAAACAGCAGCACCTCCCCTATATTTCTCATACCTGACTTCATACAAACATACAACCTTATCATTATACTATCCGAACAAGGATTCATTGAGCTGGTTTAAGTTATTAGCTTCAACTCATGGTGGTTCTTAGAGGGATTACTTCAAGTACTTGACATGCATATTTGACTCATGATTTATCAGACACTTGGCTGCCTCTTAACTTCACAATCTTACAAGTAAACAAAGCTACTATGAAACCTTGCTGCACAATATAGAGAATACCCAAACCACATCCAATTTTTATACAAATCAAACGCTCATTAGAGCTCTCATATCTTAACAAATTTAAATCAAATCCCCAATTTCCACCAACCTCGAGGGAATTTGGTCGACACTATTCTCTAGCGGTGTTGCAGCAGGTAAGGGAAAAGAAAGTGGGCGCCACGGTGGTGTGCTCACGGCATGCAGCCGCTGCTACCAAGCCGGCGCTGCCCGAAATGGTAGCGCTGTAGCCGCCGGCTGCTGCGCCGGGCTCTTTCTCATTTGGAGATCGCGCGGCCGCCCCAGGATGGCGTGATCAGAGTAGAAGAGGAGCTCGATCAGGGGTCTTCCAGTTCAGTGAAGGTTGAGCTTCAAGGAGTAGCTCCTCACTGTCGCCTCACAAGCTCCCCCGTGGTGCTCACTTTGAGACGGCTAAGAAGCTTACCGTGATCCGCTTTCTCTCATGGATTCCCATCGCACGCACAGCTCTCGCTTCTCTTTCTCGCTTAAGGAACATAGAAAGGGGGGGAGAGAGATGATTGGCTACTACCTCTCTGCTTTTATTCAATTTCTTAATTAATTGAAGTTAAATCTCATGTTTTCTTAACTTGATTACATTAAAACTAACCCCATCTAATTTATACTCCCTTCTAAAACTTCTATCACTGATTTTAAACAAAAGCTAGGTTTCTATATTTTATTAGATTTTATTATTGTCATCAAGTTTATTCGATTATTTTAACAACTCACAAGATAATACAATTAAATATCATGGGATCACGGCGATCATTCAAAACCGACCGGGTCCATCACTTTCGGCTTTTTGGCTCGGCCCGATCTACTTTGTCAGGACTCACATTTTGTCTCGGATCGCCAACCAAATATTCGAATTTCATTAAAACTTAATAATTCCTTAAATTAATTAAATCGGGTCTAATTCTAATTGGCCCGGCCCAACATGGCCTTCTCTGGCCCGATTACTTGTGAAGCTGGAGTTTAGACCCATTAACTCCCGATTTCCTTGTGGGATTTTCCAGAAATTTTCAAATTTAACATTGAAAAATTTTGGGCCATTACATGGTCACCAAGAAAGGAATAGAAGTCAACAATGAGAAGATCAAAACCATCTTAGATATGAGTTCCTTAAGGACCATTAAGAAGATACAGAGGTTGAACGGGTTATTAGTTACCTCGGACGATTCATCTCGAAGTCAGGAGAAAAGGGCCTTCCATTTTTCCAAGCTCTCTGAAAAGCAACTAAGGTAGAATGGAACAAGAAGCGTGAGAGAGGCTTCTACTAACTAAAAGAATACCTCAACTCTCTGCCTTTACTGACCAAACATAGACACGAAGATAAGCTCTATATGTATCTAGCCTCTACCACTGAAACGATCATTTCTGTGCATCTGAAAGACAAAGAGGGGATTCGGAAAACTGTCTATTACACCAGCATGGTGTCCTATGGTCGAGATCCTAGTCCCTTAGAAACCCCTAGGACCTCACTCCCTACCTTCTCAATATGATTCACCATCTCCTTCCATAAGTTGTTTGCATTATCTTCTATATTTTCAACTGACTTTTCCCATATTTTATTCCTAAATATTAATTGGTTATTCCCTTTTAAAGCCCACTATCTAATCCTATGTTGTCTAACCCTCCTTTCTTGTTTCACTGTATCCTTTTTCTTCTCATCCAACACCACTAACCTATGTTGGGTTGTTAGTGCTTCGCCAGGTATAACCTTCCAGTCTTTACATATAGACCTATCCCTTCTTCTTGTACGGAGGAAGTCTATCTGGCTATGGTTACCCCCACTCTTAAAGGTAATCAAATGTGATTCCCTTTTCTTAATGAAAGTGTTGGTCAATACCAAATCATGAGCCAGAAAAATCTATCAACAAGGACTAACCACTAGTACTAATTTTCCTCTAATTGTCCTAAAATAAGAACTAATACAAACAATTGGTTTGTTGTTGGTAATCAAAAATGAGATATGGCACCTCGGATCACAATCCCCTAAAATTCCCTTACAAAGGATTGACTTCCTAATACTGTCTATCTACTGATAAATCCTTGGAGGATGTGACAATGCAATTAGCGCAACACCCGATCTCTCGCGATGCTAATCACACCCTAACATCTGTGTCCAACTAGAACCTATCTAGGTATGAATCCACACAGGCTAATGCGCTAATTCAAATCGTCCCGAACCATTTGCATAAACACTATTGGTGCTAGATGCTCTAACTTGTCAAGGTAGATGACTTGAGGCTCACAAACGGAAAAACCACATGGATATCTAGAGAGGTAACAACTCCGGGCTAATGCAATAATAACCACACAACCATCCAACATGAACACTATTGTGCTAATGTTATCTCCTGAAGTTGCAAGCATAGACAGTCAAGATGCTACACAAGAATTATCGGTAAAGCAAGAATCGAACATAAAAGGAAATCAATAAAAAGTTCATCTTAGGGTTCAAGTGTCCGAGGCACCACAGAAGGTTTAGTCTCTCATACTATGGACTACCATAACTAAGATACAAAAGGAGGTCATACAACTAAGCATAGAAATATTCCCTTGATGATGTCTCCTTCGCCTTCAATCTTCTCCCGGAACCATAACCGTCACTGCGAGAAATGCCCGAGATTGATTTGCCCAAAAGTTGATCCAGAGCCCCCGCCCAAAGATGCTCTAATCTCTTGCTATGATAGGGTTTATATAGGCTTAAAAATATGAAGCATGGACGTTCTTAGCCCTTGTTTATCTTTGGATAACTTTTGGATTGCTTCGAGATTAAGTTAACGCATTTTCAGATAATCTTGAGGTGTGCATGGCTGTGCAGATCTGATGCACGCCCATTCTTCCTTCTGATATGCGTTTTCTTGATTCTCGAGAGTTGCACGGGCAAGTATATGACCATGCTTCCGCCCGTGCACTTTTTTAGCTCTGCGCAGTCTTCATCACACGTTTGATCGGATGTCCAAATCAACTCAGATTGACCTGAAAATTTAACTGGGAGTTGCTCACTCAGTTTTCTTCAATCTCAACAGTGGAGATTGGATTTAGAGTTCTGTAGCCCATGTAATAAATTTTTGACTTCTGGAGTTCGTTCACACTACTCACAGCTCTATCTCCTCCTCTCTTCTCTTGCTTCTTTGTTATAAAACACCTCCGAATTATCTCTATTTTTACTTCTTTTGTTTTGACTACGTATTTATCTATTCAATCACACAAACATGCCTAGAGGAGCACAAAATTTAAGAAATTGATGTAAGGAACTATATAAGTGCATGCAAATATGGTAGAAATATATGTATAATCATGCATTTATCAAGGTCGTGAGAGAGGAAAATTGGGAAAGCAAGGGCTAGTTTTGGTCTTTGATAGCCAAGAAATTGGGTCAAAAAGCCCTAAATTTTTGTTTGTCGGGTCGAGTACAGGCTAGACATGGCGTGCTTAGGCCGTGTTGGTCGAGCACGGGGTTGTGTTGAGCCCGTGCTTTTCTCTATTTTCACAAAATATCAATTAGAAAATAGGACGCCTATGCTCGGAGCTCTCAGAATGTGCTTATGAAAATCTATTGGTGTCCCAAGAGTACATTTTTCAGAGTCTTGGAGAGAAAGATGTGGTTTGGGTTGATTTCCAGGGTTGAGTCCTGGGATTTGATGGCGAACTTGAAAAGCACTACCATATCTTTTGTTTCATTTCCTTTTGAAAAATCAAAAAAACTAAAGCACTCCCTGAACACGACCGTGCTTAGGTCATGCTTCTCTATGTATGTGCATTTTTCTATTTTCCCAAGATAAGCACGGCTGAAACTTGACTGTGCTTTACCCTTGCTTAACTTAGAGACCTCTCTAACTTAATTTTTTATCCCCCAAATAAAATTTTGATCGATATAAACTTGTAAAGCATGAAATCACCGAGAAATCATTACCGATGCTAACCTAAACTCTAAGACACTAAGAATATAACGAAACTATAAACTAACTAGAAAATGAAACTAGAAACCTAACTAGAAAAGCTTGGGTTGCCTCCCAAGATCCGTTTGTTTTAATCACTAGCTTGATGTGCCTTTTATTGTCAAGGAGGTTCAAACAAGTGGAAACTCTCAGCGTCCATACCTGGAGGAGTAGCACTCACCACCTACATACTCAAATAAGAAATAAATTCATACTCACAAGATTGGCTCTTGAGTAAGTCCGGTGTTGAAGTTGTAGGCGAGGAAGAACAGTTGCTTTTCTTTGGCTTTAGCTTTTTCCACCACTTCTTCCTCTTCTTCGTGGGAGAAGCCAGCTTTGCTTGCTCACGGCCTTCCGCCTCTTCCTTGTCCTCCCAAGATGGCAGTTCATTCTCGAAGAGGTCCTCCAATTGATCTTTCAAAAGTTTATCCTACATAAATTCAGCAAAACAATTATCAATGTGATCAACATAATAGTAGGAATCATCAAAATTCATGGATTTTTGCATGACCTCTTGAAGTTTAAACATGAATTCTTCTTCTCCAACCCTCATGGTCATTCGACCATCCTTGATATCGAATAACGCTTGTGTAGTTTTCAAGAATAGTCTTCCAACGATGAGGGACACCTTAACCATGTGATCCAAGTCCAAGATAATGAAGTCCACTAGGAAGATGAACTTGTCTACTTTCACCAGCACATCTTAATTATTGACCATTTGAAGTGTGACCTTGGTTGGTTTTGGCTCTCCAATCCCGAGCTTCTAGAGAATTTTGTATGGCATAATGTTGATGCTTGCTCCGATATTGGCTAGCGCTCTCTTATCCACCAACCCTCTAATGGTGCAGGGAATTATGTAACTCCCCGGATCGTTCTCCTTCTTCGAGGCTTGTTGGTGAGAACGGCTGAACACTCCTCACTTAGTATTTGCCTTGGACACTTTTTCCAGTTTTCTCTTACTTGTGAGCAACTCCTTGTTAGCGCTCTGCACTAACTATATTTTATAGGTCAAATTCTTATTGTTTAGGGTCAAACATGGGCGGTTATAGCAGGAATTGAGCATGTTTAGTCGTAATTCTTACAAAGTGACCGACTTGTGCTAGCTTAATCGAATTATATGAATTCTTACATGATTTTGATCATTATATGCATTAAATTGAGTGAATTATGTTAAAGTCAGGAAAGGCCAATTCTTGGCCTCCTTATGAGCTGTATTAGTGGGAGGAAGCCTAGGGACGAAAGCAACTTGAGCCATGACCAAGCGATGCTTCTCTAGGAGTGGTAACAGGAAGTGACGCGTTGGTTCAGTAGAGGGTGACTAGTCCTGATTAGTTTCAGAGAAGGTTGGGAAACAATGATGAGTCGTTACTTAGGAAGCGATGCGTCGGGTCTTAGCTGGGAATTTTAGCGGTACAATTAAGATGTGTGGGCTCATCTGAAGGCCCGTCCTGACTGAAGAGATACAACAGGTTAGGATTTAGTGACGTGTAGGCTACTTGGGGGTGACACATCGTCTCTGCGTAGGGACTTGGATGGTAAATATTATTGATGCATCGGTCCCTAGGAGAGACGCATCTGAGGCCACGACTATATAAAGACCATTAGGGTTTCTCTAGGTTTACATCTCAGTTTTTCAGAAGTAATTTCGATGGCTCAGAGCTGGCATCTCAAGGGTGCTCGAGAGGCTTCAACAGCGTAGAGAACTGGTGATCTAGAGGGTGTGCCAACAACGTGAAGAAGGGAAACCCCAAATAGGACAAGGATTCTTCTCTCATTTGCTCATCTTTTATTCTTGTCCTTAACTCAGTGAACTTGTAGGAACATGGATAGTTATGTGGTTGTTTATTTCAAACTCTCTGTTATGCTTTCCATGATTCTAGGCTAGAACTTTTGTTCTAGGGTTGTATGGGATGAAGACATGAGCATCTATATTATCTATTGTGTTAATGGTTTAAGAGTTATGCTTGGAGTGCTTATGACGTAGTCTTGATTGACTGTTGATCAGGTGGTCACGGCAAATGATTTGCTACCTTAGCATTGCATGAATTTCATCAATCATAGAACCTAGAGACGATGACATATCTTAAGCTTGAAGTCATACTTTTGTTATTATAGATAGCTACACATCGAAAGGTAGAAGTCAGGGTGACAGCCCGAAACCCAATGGATATAGGGATATGCAGTGGTTTTCCATGGTGAGGATAGAAGTTAGGTCCAATAATGCTATGCCCTACAACCATAGAAATATGGGGAGGGATTAAAGCGTATTCCTTAGAGATAGGGAATTTGTAGGATGCGCCCGAAGCGCACATAAGTGCCTAACTCATCGCTGAATCACCCTTGCCAATCTAACGAATTAAACCTAGATAAATCAATAGAGAAAATCTCAATCATGTCAGATTACTATACAACCCTAGAGTATTATCACTGATTATCTTCCCGATCTTATTATTCCTCTGCTTAATACTTGATTCTGAGACATGACTCTGTCAACATCACTTGAATCCATTCTTGAAGTAGTACAAATTCTTGTTAGGTTATAGTTTCTAGCTCCCCACTCCCTGTGGATTCAACCCGGTACGTACCAGTTTTATTACTTTATGACCACATACACTTGTGTGAGGCATAGTGTTAGTACTTTTCGCTGGTCAACACTCCTTTAAAAATTTTGCGTACCGCAACATTTGTGAGAGTGCTTCAACAAATGGAACATTAATATGCAACGCCTTGAACATGTATAAGAATTTCCTAAATTGTTCATCTTTTTGATCCTTCTTAACCTTGGCTGGGTAAGGTAGTTTCGTTTGGTACTTGGGTACCTTTGGTATTTCTCTCTCCTTACCCTTGGCTAATTTTTATGTAACTCTCGATCTCTTTCCCTTGGAGGTTTTACTCTCTTTCCTTTCAGCGAGGTCATCTTCCGAGACCTTGATTTGGGGTGGAGGCAACTCAGTCCCATTTCTAAGAGTAATAGCCTTGATGGATTCCCTTGGATTGACCTCTGTGTTGCTTGGGAGAGTACCCATAAGTCGTTCGTCTAAAGATTTAGCAATTTGGGAGACTTGATGCTCTAGATTTATAACAACGCCTGTTGGTTACTCATGATCTCCTCGTGGATTTTGAGGCGTTCGTCATTGGAATGAATATATTGTGCTAGTACACTCTCCAAATTTAAAACTCTTTTCTCTTGTGCCTGCTACTGGAAACTAAAAGGTTGACTTGGCCTCGGCTGTACTTGATTTTGCCCCTGGGTTTTCTATGAAAAGTTTGGGTGATTCCTCCATCCGGGGTTATATATTAAACTGTATGGGTTATTCTCAAATCTGCTCTGTCTGCCCATGAAATCAATTTTATAGATAGGTCCAGTGTTATCTTCTAAAGACGAACATATGGAACTTAAGTGACACCCACATGTCTCGCAACTCATCACTAGTGTCTGTTGCTGAAGGGTTATGTTATCCAAGTGCTTGTCGATTGCTTCGACTTGCGCTGCCAAGGTTGTCAATGCATCTACTTTGTAAATTCCAACTACTTGACTAGGTTTGTTCCTTCTATACTCCATTGGTATCCAATGGTTGCCATCTCTTCATTCAGTACTTGGGCCACTTCAGGGTGTTTGTTGCAGAGGGAACCACCATGCCGTGATCTAGCATCTATTTGGTGTCTACGTTCAATCCATTTTAGAAGATCTGGACTTGCATCTAGTCCACTATTCTATGTTGCGGACATTTTTAGAGCAACTCCTTGTAACTCTCCCATTTGTTATCAAGTGTTTCGACTCCAACTGTCTGTAGGAAGAGATATCACTCCGAAGCTTTGTGATCTTAGCCGGTGGAAAGTATCTCATTAGAAATTTCTCAGCAACCTATGCCCATGTGGTGATGGAACCTTGAGGTAACGAGTTCAACCACTGCTTGGCTCGACCTCTGGCTTAAAAGGGGAATAGCCTTAGGCGGATTTTGTCCTCGGGTACTCCACCTGTTTTAATAGTGCTACAAATTTTCAAAAAACTTGTAAGATGTGCATATGGATCCTCATCTTGAAAACCATCAAATTAGTATGATTGTTGGACCATCTAAATGATGTTGGGTATCAACTCAAAGTTGTTTACTGTGATTGGAGGCGGGTTAATGCTTGATTCGACTCCTTCAAGATTCAGCCTGGTGGAATCAAAAATAGACAGAGCCAGTGCCGCCATCGCTTTCGACCGATCAACCTCCACACTATTCTTCATTTTTTGGATATGAGGAGCTTCTGGTCATGCACTGGTACCTTCCACTACGTAAACGAAGTCTGATCTAAAACTAGAAAAATAATAAGTAATAATAGAACTTAAATCCTAAATAATAGAAGAAAACTAAAGTGGCTAGAATAAAAGAATCCTAACATTCATAGAATGCCAATCCTCGGCAATGGCGCCAAAACTTGATATACAATATCTTTCCAGTAAGTGCACGGGGTTGATCAAGTAATATAGTACCCCAAGGGTAGGGTAGTCTAATCTATAGGGACCAACTTTACTAGTACTAATTCGTCTTCTACTAACTAGCCTAAAATTTTTGTTGTTGATCTAATCCTAACTAAGAAATCTAAAGAGAACTAATGTAAACAATTGACAAATCTAGGGTAATTTAATGCACAGATTATGACACCTCGGACCTCTATTAGAAATCCCTTTCTTGATTAATTTTATAATATTGGCTATCTAATTGATCTGTTCTTGGACCGTGATCAACCCTAATTTAGCTCAACCCCGATCTCTCGGTGGCTAAACCCCAATTCGCATAAGATAACACCAATCACCCCATGATTGCGTTAAGTTATGTGATTCCTACTATTAGGTTTTACCCTAATCCGAAAAGTGTGACACCATACACTTGATCTCTCGGCGTACACTCACCCCATACTATCTAAGCTCTGATTTAGCATGACCGAGATCTCTCTACCTAATCAATCAATTCAGATATGCAAATTGGGCTCTCGCACTAACAATTTTCAAGCATTAAGCACAAATAGATGGTTCACAAGAACAAATCAAAACCAATATCATAAAAAGAGGAAAATAGTCATAAGTTCATACTATGGTCCAAGAATTTGAGGCACCACAACTTTTGGCCTCTCATACTATTGAAATCTAACACAAGATCTAAAGAAGGAGATATAATTAAAGGTGATGGACTTTCCAGATCGATGTCTCCTCCGCCTTCAATCTCCCCCCAGAAATCTAGCCGTGGGCAAAAGAATCACTAAAAGTCCTTGAATAAGTTACATCTGACAGCCTTTTATAGATATCAAATTTACGAAGCACGAGCGTGCTTAGGGCATGTTTAGCTCGTGCTTAACTTTGGAAGCTTCAGGAATCGTTTCAGGGTGTTTTGTAGGCATCACTAGATAAGCACATGTAGAATACGGGAAGAATACGAGCAGAACACGCCCTTGCTCTTTGGAAGCACGCCCGTCCTTTGAGTAGATGAACCTTGCTTGGCAAAAACCTTAGTTCTGGATTAGCACGCATTAAGCATGGCCGTGCTTAGGCCCTGCTCTTCGCTGGAACATGCCTTTTCAGCTCTTTCTGCTCCGAATTGAGTCAATTTTTGCTTCTTTTGTTCAAAGCACCTATTTTCCTAGTCAATAACAACAAAATGCCCAATAGAGCACAAAAATAGAAGAATCTATGCAAAAAGACAAGTAAAGTACATGCAAATATAGTGTAAAAATATGGATGATCATGCACTTATCAAAGGCTAAGATCGACGACTAAAAGCGTGACACCTAGCCATTCTCATAAATGAACTACTCAAAAGGGCAAAGACCACACAATCATGAGACAGAAGCCATGAGACATGATGAATCTACATCATGGGTAAATAAGAATAGAAGCTAGTGACTCAACACCGATATCCGACTCTCTAAAAGCTAGAGGAAAAACCTCTATTACCTCAATTGAGAAGGAGGAGGAAACAAAGTTCTTTGATATGCTAGAAGAGGGGAAGATGAAGATCTCAACCCTCTGCAAACCCATTTATAGGCAATTTCTAGAAATATGTTCCCTAAGGAAATCCAATGGCTCAGGAGATTTCAATAACGAATGTTGCCACGAATGGGTGATATATAAGTTGTTGCCTTATAAATACTCCAGCCGTATATGAGTTGTGCTCCTCTTTACTGAGGATGCCTTGGATGCTAAAGCATTGTGTCACCCCAGCGTCACAACGCATCAATCGAGAATGATATGACAGAAGTAATTAGGTCAATATCATATCTTGAAAAGAAACTCGTAGATGGGTACTCATGGCATCAGGCAATGTCCAAACTCTACAAGTTGAGTCGAGTCGAAGACATGTTAGAATAGTGAGTCAAGGGACAACCACAATGCAAGTAAGTAAAGAGAGTACTTCCTTATTAACAACATGCAAAAGTTTTATAGGTGTAGAAAAAGGAAAAATACACAAAGTTTACAACCAAGGATTGTCGAGTGAGGACCTAGAAGAGACATCAGCTACAATAGGGGACACCTCGGCTATGATAGAGGACATCTTGGCCTTATTCAAAGTCGACCCCTCAGGACCTGCCATTGCCAGTTACTCAAGATTGACAGTGACTTCAACCTCAGTTCTTGTGGCTTCTTCCTGAGGAGTAGGTGTAAAATCCGAGGATTTTAGAGAATAAATTTTTTCTAGCTATTAGCTCGAATCGTTTGGTTAATAAGGGAAAGTACGCAAGCTTGTATTTGTTTGAACTTTTGCTCTTATTTGCTCCTTAAGCAAATAGTTGATGATTAATAAATGGTATTTTAATTTCTCTGTTTTACAATTGGAGAAGCACCCTTACTTAGAATTAGATTTAATTAAATGAGACTTTATATGAAAGGAGAGATTAAAATGGCTAATGCCCTAATTAAGGTTAATTGCGTGCATTTACGTGGGACTAATTTGCAATTTTAGAAAGTCTGAGGACATAAAAGAAATTTACCTTTCTCTCTCTGAGAGGAGGACCTGTATGTACGGATTTAGGAAGCAAGCACTTATTTGCAAGGAACAAGAATTGATGGATAAATAGATATGTATTTACTTTTATATATATATATATATATATATATATATATATATATATATATAAAGTCTGGTAAAGTAGTGATGAGAGAAACATTGATTAGGCGATTTGATGGATGATAGGAAAAGAATTAATCACGTGAATTGATGGAGGGGTAATATGAGATTGGATATGAATTCAAAGATAAGAAAAGGGGGGAATGATGTGATATAATATTTTATTATATCTATACATAGGTATAGATATAGATGGAATATAGAAGAGAACATGCTGCCATTAATTTCAAATCTCCTCCTGATACCGCGTAAGAGAAAACGCGTTACACGGAGCGTTGAAGGCCGCTCATCTCAAGCGGAGCTTGGATCCAAGGCATGGACTGAAGCTACGTTCATCCGCCAACATCTCCATGTAACGAAGCTCTTTCCCTCCATCTAAGATAAGACCAATCACGAGGCAGTGGAGAACTTTTCTCCCTCATGCGCGAGCGCCACCACGGGACAGCCATCTCTTCCGAGATCAACACCTGCCACATAATGGAAAGAAGTAAATTTTGGACGTTAGCCGAAATCAACAAGATTGCAATCACGATCGGTTTCCATCCGAGAACTTTCGTGAGCTCTTATAAGTAGAGGTCGCTTCTCAGAACCCTAGCCGGCAGCCACCGTCACAGAGAAGGAAGGAGAAGGGAGATTCACGTCTCAGACTTTGGAAGATTCTTCGCTGCTGCGCCGGTGGGGAAGGAGCAACGAGAAGATTGTTGTCGCTTCCCCTTCACGTGAACAGGCCCGCCTCCGCGATGTTTTGAGCGTCTGTTCTCACCCCACGTCCTTGACAACTGAAGAAGCACCATTAAACACTTCCGCCCTGCTTTTCTTCGCCGTTGGATAGCTAGGCCGCCACAAGAATTCTTCCTCGGTGCAGCCCATCGCCGAATCAGTCTTGAGGGAGCCGTGAACTGTCGCTTTCTTGTAAGCATTCTAAACTCTTTAAATCTAATGTAAAGTTGTTTTATGAATGGAGGCATGCCTGTTACCAGGAGGGAAAAGAGAAGAACCTGGTGATCATTGGTTGTTGGATTAATGGATTCTTTGGGCTCCATGTATGGATAAATTAGGGTATGAATATATAGGTTCCCTAGGCATGCCTTTAGTTATCTAAGAAGAGTTCATTCTCACTGGGCTCTTTTGAAAGCATACGTATAAGAGTTCAGGGTGACCTGTGTTGGGGTTTAGGATGACGCATATGTTGACAATCGGTTGGGCATGACAACACCGGGTTGGTGAAAGTTAAGTATGTTTGTAAGTGGTGAGATGGTAGAGTAGGGATACATTAACATCCATGCAAAAAGGTTTTTTTTATCATCTGTTGATAAGAATGTAAATGCATGCATGGATGCCTGTAGACCAGGAGCATGCATGGGTTGGGCAAACATAAGAGGGTTAAAGTTATGGCATGTTATTTGGATTTGATTGAAGGGTTGGGCTGGTTTGGTTCATGGAGCTTGTAACAAGTTATACAAAAAAAAAAAGAAACTGTAAGGGTTCAGAAGGCATGATTAGTGTTTGATCATTTAACAGAGATGCTTGGATTGTGTGCTTTACTGATTTTCTAGGGAAGATACGCAAGAAGTGGGCCGTCGTAGTTGATTTGGGTTTTCTCCTTGGTAGCTGAACAGGGAGTCAGAAGATCATAGTTAGTCTTTCTTAGTGTTAGGTTGTTGCTAATCTATGGGATTTGAACTTGTTTGCATGTGTAGATATTGAGATGCTTAAAGACATTCATAGAGGAGTTATAAACATGGTTTCTAATGCATGCGGCTTAATAAAGTAATTAATTCAATGAGAAATAGTGAGTCTAATCATGTTCAAACAAGTTGGATCAAGTCTAATAAGTTAAACAGTGTTGAGTTTAGTTAAGATAATGAGTTGGATGGGCGCTGCTGTCTAGTTGTACCCTTCGAGGGACAGCTAGGTAGACTGTGATTATCCAATAGAGGCGTATAATATACTGTTAGAAAGATGGGGAAGAGATCTTTCCAATGAACCTTAAATCAACTCGATTGGATTCCTGGATCAAAAGTGGACTGTTCTTTGAGACTGTGCAACTAATTTAGGAATTCTACATTAATAATATTAATCTTATTATTAGTAGACCATTTTGTTTTGGTGATGGTGCTGAGTCATAGTTATTGTTACCAGATATTGACGTAGAGTGTTGAGCCATGTTAGGAGGGACACAGATCAGTCGGTTGGATTTTTTTTTTCGGTTGAGGTAAGTGACTCTTGCCTAGTTCCCACCCAAGCTTTGGGCTTATTGACTTTGAATTCTTGATCTTGCTTCAATGTGTTGATTGGCCTCGTGATTATTGGGTATTATTGTTTTTTGCTCCTATGAATATTGGCTTGATGTTACCATGCTTTGTATATTATTGCTTGGATTCGCATATAAGAATTTGTTAACCTGCCTCTTTGAATTCCTATATTAGTGTATGCTTGATGATGTGCTAGCTTTTGTTGAAAGTGCTTGTGATCGTTGAACATACCTTCCCGTTGATCGGCACATGGCCTTGGCAATACGTGAGCCTGTTCTTTGTCCGGGTTGGTATATGTCGGTTACTCTTATTGCTGAATATACCTTCCTGTTGATTGGCACATGGCCGTGGAAACACGTGAGCCTGTGCTCTGTCCGGGTTGGTGGTTCAGCTCTTCTTGTGTTGTGGATTCTCCTGTTCAGTGCAGATTGTGATGCGAGCATCCAGGGGAACGACACTTTGGACGTCCTGTAGTCCTAGTAGAGGGAGGAAACTCTAGATGTCCACCAGTCAGTGGGATGATACGCTGACCGTGTACGTGCACGTCGGAGCGCTACCAGACTCAAGGGTCTGGATGTGAATAAGGTTGACGATCGGCTAAGGTTGATGACTGCCAGGGAGATGACTTGTTTGTTCTACTTGTTTGATTGAACTCTTTGCTGTGCGCTTGTGCTTATTGAATAGTGATCCTTATGAGATTGGGATTTGTCTTGTTCTGTCACGACTTTGTGCTTTTGTTGGATCACTGTTTCATGATTGTTTCTCTTGACTTCATTGTATTCCTTGCGAGGGTACTTACTGAGCTTTCCATTCGAAAGCTCATTCCACTTTCTTCACTCTTTTGTTTTAGGTCTTGAGGAGTAGGTGGCTCGAGATCAGGAGCTGCGCGAGTGGTCGGGATATTCTTGTAGAGGTTTGAGGACCTCGGATTTTCTTGTGTGTGAGTTTATTTAATAGGATCCTTTTAGGGCCATTACCTTGTAAAGTGTTTAAATTATGTTTTAGATTCCGCTGTAAGACTCTGAGATATTAATGACACTATTTGAATTTTGTTATCTGTTCATGTTTACCAGGGCCTTATATCCGAGTGAGGTGCGCCTCTACTTGGGTACGACCAATCTGTGCACGTGCCCGAGGCCCTAAAAACTGGGTCGGGGAGTGACAGTAGGGGTGGGAGATATTTCAAGGCCTCAAGGTAATCTAGAGTGGCTATTTCTAAAAAATCTCTCATTACCCTTTGCGCCTATTGCGGCTTATTTGGCAACTTTGTCCTTGAACTCCTTAGAGTTCTTGAAGTCGACCACCACCTTCATCTCTACCTCTATTTCTTCCTTGAGTCTCCCAGATAGGATTATATCCCAGAATTCATGAGAGTTGTGAAGTTCTCCATGGCTTCCTTTGTGACGCCATTGAGATCTTTCTTGAACTCATTGGAGTCTTGGTACTTCTCCACTATCCGCCGGTCACCACCCTGATGACTTCCTTAATTGTAGCCACCTCCTCATTCTTCAAGTCTTCACTATAATTTTGTGAAGCCTTTAAGACATCCCGATACCTCACTAGCTCATTTAAGATGTAGGTTTTTTCATTCTCCTCAGCCTTGACCTTCGTCGAAGATCGGAATTTTGGAGCTCAAGCTCCGAAACTTTGTCATTGAGCCGGGCCAAATCGGCCTCATCTTTCTACAAGAGTTCCCTTAAAGGGTCACCAAGCACGACCACATCTTAGAACTATGGGTCATATAGGTCATCAAAAGATCAGACTACATGAACAAGTAACAGGTCAGTGGTAAGAGAAAAATTATCAGGAAGCAAGGACACCACCATGGGCTGAAACCTACCTTTATTCTAGTCAGAGTAAGTCAAGAGGCTATCTCTTCCCTAGTGAGCCCTTATAGTGTCACAAGGTCTGCCTCTAAAGAGATTGCCTGAAAAGCCTCAATTACCGCCAACACATTGATAAAGATGGATTTCACCTTGGAGCCACCCGAGGCTAGGGGTTTTCCCTTAGATACAGAAGGGTATTCCAGTCTCAAGACCTCGGGGATTGGGACTCCAGGGGTCAGCATCTAAAAATTCGGTGATGGTGTCAAAGCAACGGGCTCTGGTCTACCTCCGATAAGATGACTCAAGGCTGCCAAGGTCTATGAACTAAATCAGCTAATTAGTCTGCCTCCTTTGTAGACAGAGTCCTATGAATAGTAAAGGCCTTAGGTCAGGCCCAAGTTTTCTTCCTTAACTACTCCAAGTTCTCAGTAGATAATTCCTTTTTTAAAAGGAAAAAAAGTTGGAAGAAGAACTGCGGACTTAGTCCTCAAGGTTTTGGAGCAAGAGATGCTTGTCCATTGGAGCCTCTGCAAATACAAGATTATCAAGTTAGACATAATCTGACTTCCCTATAGTATAGCTGTCAAAAAGAGATCTACCTGCTACTATGAAGAGTCCAACCTCTCTAGGGTTCTCTACCATGACTACTTCAGGAAGAAAAGTTGAAACTGTTTTATAGAGAGAGGCGAGCTGCTCTTTCTCAACATCTGACAAGTTTGTCTTATAGGTCGAATCCATGTTGGGGGAGGCCTATAAGTCAGGACTGACCACCTTGACAGAAAAGAAATGAAAAGGAATCCAAAATTCCATGTTAGTAACGACGTTGCTTGCTCACTTGGACGATCTTATGGAAACCTAAAAAGCAACTAATGGACGCGACTCCAAAACCTTCCTTCCTAGAAGCTAAGGGGGTGATTTTCATTACCTTGGTTGGGGAAGATGAAGAAGAGTTTCAAATAAGAAAACCGGAGATTCTCTCAAAGCGATAGGAGAGAAGCTAGCTAAGAATCGCAAAGTAAAACCCGAATTCTCTAGGAGCCTATTTGTAAGTAGTACTCACGGGCGTGATCCTCTCAACGGTTGGTTACAATCTGGTGGGCTAGTATGCCTTCCAAATCAACTTCTCCATGGATGGATGCTATGTGAGCACTTTGGGATGGTCCTATCAAGAGTCGTGCCCAAGATTACCTCAGTTGCATTCCTCTTTAACTTTTCAAACGAGACGCCTAAAAAATTGGGATGACTTGTTCGTCAAAGTCGTGATGTAGTAATCGAGGTTGATACGAAGAACCAACCTCATCATATCGGTCTCGCCTCGAAAAGGCTATTCTCGGCCAAAAAGCCGAGACCCCCTTTAATCTGGCCCAACACACAGCTGGCAACTGAACTTCCTAGGCTGACCTAAGCTAAGCGCAAGTTGGCCTTGGAAATTCCAGGGGGGCAAGTGTTACATGATGAAATCTCCAGAAAACATGTGGTCTGATCTTGAGTGTTTAAGAAGATCATAGGTGTTACGAGATTATGGGTTTCGTGCATATTGTGGTAACGACCGAGGTAACCTCCAACTATCTCCGGATAGAATTGAGATATTGGTCGAAGTTATCAACCGTCCTGTAAGGCGCTGTTAGTGGACACACAATGAGCAAGTAACTTCTCCCTAGGGGCTATTATAGGGAGGAAGAGATGATGAAGCAAAAGATTGAATTCCCTCATATGGTACTCAGATTACTAACTTTCTCCTTCAACCTTCGGTGCCTTTTTTCCACTTTGCTCCTACTCTCTTTGACTTGAGAGTCGAAGCCTACCCCGGGGTAAGAGTGCCCAGTCGCTTTCCCTATCTCTAAAGACTTCATTCTCGATGAGGAGAATCCCTAAAGGTTCGATTCTAGGAAAACAAGACATCAACAACGCCAAATCCTTCCCAAACCACCTAACATCTCATCGGTTGATCGTGATCCATCTAGATCCCCAGGAGGGACAGATCTCAGCATTTATTAACACTTTTTATTTTAAGGAGCAAAGTGAACTATAAATCCCCTTTAAACATTTATTATTCAAATGAGCAGGAATAAACTAAAACTTAACTCATTTGATACAAACTAAAATGACATGTCAAACATTTAAGAGATAAATTTGATATCATGAAGTTCAAAAAAATTTAAATTAAGAAAATTTAAACAACTAAACAAGCAATAATTTCAAATTATGGAATATGAATTTTTTTTAAAGCATTTGAGTCAAATTGGTTTCTAGTAGAATTCTAAGCATAACCAAACTTATTGGTATGTAAGTTTCTAATTTAAATCAAACCCCAAACCCTAAAGAACAAAATTGAACGTAATAGCAAAAAAATGGTTCTAGAGTTTTTCTTTTTGAAATTTTATGGTTTTTTCTTTATTGATGAAAGTGGATAAACAACATTTATTGAAGTTCAAATAGGAGTTTCATCGTGCATTTTATATAGTAGAACCATAGGTCCCCTAGGTGTGCCTCGATGTTACAATTTGAAGTTTAAAACTCATGTTAGGTGTTGATGTCCCCCAAGGTGTTGTCCTTGAAGTTATCCTTATCCTACCTTCACGGGGGTGACCTTTTCTTGTTGTGAACGTTTATTGGCTTGTGTTTATGGTATCCTTGCGGATAATGGTGATAAAGAATCTGTTTAATTATGTATGTACCGCTTTGAATCTATTGTTATTTCATCCTATGCAACATCCCCCATGGGTGTTCTCAACTGGGAGTACTAGACTCTTATTGTATGTATTTCCTCTAATTGATCTACTGATTCTATTACGACAGTAGTCAATTTTGTTTCTTGTAAATGGAGAAGGTCCTTTTTCTAAAGGTTTATATAGTATCTAACCAAGAGTCTCTTCTTTCTCTTTCCCAAACCCCCAACATTCTAAGATATGAGCTTTATGAATGGTTATAGTTAATGACCCTTTGTATGTTATCCCTAAGTAGCTTAGTTGCTACCTCGACCTCCTATTGGCTCACTCTTCTTCCTATCTACGCATGTGTGTTAGATATGTGGACATGTCCTCCACAAAGTGCCACAAGTCCACTCCCACTAGTAAAGCCGCCGAGATGAGCTTCTTGTCATACCATTCAAATAAAGTAAGGAGAACAATGGATAGAGATAAGGTCACACCTTTAGGATCGATCTTGTCTATTAATTTCCTGGTACTTGTGGGCTCCCTGGAAACATCTTGCCCTTGTTGTGTTGTAGGTATTGTCATTTGTGAGCATGTTTTTGGTTTAGGGAATACGAAAATTCGACACCTCTATGAGGGGGTAGCCCATGTAATTCTTCAAGGAATATGTCAGGGTATTCACACGCCACCGATATTTCATGTACATCTTTCTTGGGGGCTTCAGCGTCCTCCAGGTTCGTCATGCAGGCTTCTTCCGTCTGAGCTCGCCTCCCGTAGAAGTAGATCTCCTCCTCACCAGGTCGTTGGAAACATACCGTCTTCGAGTGACACTCGACGATAGCATGATGGATAAACAACCAATCCATACCTAAGATAGCGTCAAAGTCTGTAATCCTCATAGGGATCAGATCAGCTGACAACAGATGACCATCAACCCTCAGATCACATCCTTCATACACTATTTTTACAATCATCGAACTCCCAATAGGGGAGGATACTAGCATAGGTTCAGCTAATTGTGTAGCATAGATGTGAGTAGGCAAGTGAAAGCAGTCGCTATGTATGAGTGAGAGGAGCCAGGATCAATTAACACACATGCATCGACGCTAAAGATTTGCATCATACCTTAGATGACGTCGGGGGTGTTCACAGCCTCCTGCTGTGTCATGGCAAAAGCCTGAGCCATCAATTGAGGCTGAGCTCCCAGGCCTCCGCGGCCTCATCGTGGTCCTCCCTTGGATGATCCTCCCCGGTGACCTCCTGTACTGCCCACCATAGTGGCTCCATGGGCTGGTGGTGTGTACTGGCCAACCGGTGCAATGGCCTGTGGGGTGACTCCACTTTCCTGTGTTAATAAAGGGCATTGGCTTCTGTAATGCCCTGGCTGATGACAATGAAAACAAGTGACCGTTGCAAGGGCAGTCGTAGTGGCAAAACGACACATGCCAGAATGATACTTCTGACAAACGTTGCACTTGGACCTCCCCTGTGAGGCACATTGCCCTCCTGAGGTCGAGCCACCACTACTGCTAGTGTTGCTTTTCTTACTTGGTCTGTAGCTGCCTCCTGCTTGAAAATTTGGCATGCTTCTCTTTTTAGATCTCTCTAAACGTCGTTTCTGTTGGTCCATGCTCGACTCGACCCTGAGTGCAACCTCTACTAACTCAGTGAAATCCGAGAGTCCTGCCAATGTGACGATGTTCCTGATTTCGTTACGTAGTCCTCGCTTAAACCTTTGGCATTTTGACGTTCATCATTCGTGTAGGAAGGTACATACCTTCCCAGATCTATGAATTTGGCCTCATAGTCGGCCACAGAAAGACTTCCCTGAATCAAACGTAGAAACTCCTCGTGCTTCGCTTCCCGATAAATCTGAGACATGAATTTTCAGTCGAACGCCGTCCGAAATTCGGCCCATGTAAAACACCGATCCTGGACGACGCCTCTTGTATGTCAACCACTACCATCGTAAAGCTCTCTCCCAAATAGTAAGGTGGCCACTGCCGCCACCTTCTCTCCTCATCAGGACACATTAGAGCCTCAAATACTAGCTCCAACAGCGTGATCCAGTTCTCTACCTCTGTTGGATCTGTAGTGCTTGTGAACTGAGTAATCCCCATATGTTGGGCCTTGGCAACATGGTCATGCTTCTTGGGCTTTGGTTGCTGATAATTTGGAAAAGCCGCGAAATGGTAGTCAAATGTGATGCGTACATATATTTGCATCCAGGGTTCTGCTGGCCACTGGTTGCGCCCCGGTTTGGTAATTTTCGAGTCCAGGTTGTGCTCCCGAATAATAACCCGAACCATACTGCATTCCCGGGTTGTATCCCGGTCCATATGGTACTCCCGGTTGAAATCCGGGTCCAAAGTACATCCCCGGATAATATCCGGGTCCATAGGGTACCCCCGGCTGGAATCCGGGTCCATAGTACATCCCCGGATAGAATCCGGGTTCATGGTGCATTCTCGGCTGAAACCCGGGTCCATGATAAGAGTGAGACCCATCAGCCTGGTCCCCTTCTGGTTCTGGAACCTCCTCTGGTTCCGGGACTTCCTCCCCGGATTACAGGGACTTCCTCACAGTTGCGGACCTTACAGAGGTGGTCCATAAACAGGTTCCTCTCGTGGCACACGAGGTGGCCTTCCAAATCTCCTTGGTGCCATTCTGAAAAAGAGAGTGTGTGTCAGTAGTATTCTCTAACTCTAAGAGTAATGATCAAACTTTACTCTACTGACACAATACTCCCACCCTATGGCTCTGACCATAACTAGGTTACCTAGGATTAACCCGTCTCTGATACCACTAAATGTAACACCCTTATCCTTTCCAGGACCCAGGTGTCACACCAGCCAGGCCAGGGAGTGAACCCCGGCCTAAGGCTATATAAAATAAGTATCTACTCAAAAACAACACTAATATTAGGAAATATAAAGTCAAATACAATACTATTACAAACCATAATGTCTTAAAGTCTCACACAAGTCTAGATAGGAGTTAACATACTCCTCAAATCATACAACAAGAAATAAGATAAATGACGTGGGCCAGGTGGTCAAAGCCAACTAAGGGGATCCAGACCCTAACTTCCACTCTAAGTAGAACCATGACCCTGCTTACTACCTGCAAGAGATCATTCAACAACAGGGTGAGCTACAGGAGCTCAGTGAGGTACTAACACTACTGTCAGGTAAACACACCTGTATGCTTTCAATTTTAGAAAATAAGAATATCGAAGAGTGAAATATAAAGACTGAATAATATTTAAAACATGGGAAACGGCATACTGATCATGAAAAGAGTCAAGGCAATATTCAACTAAATCAAATGATATAATCATAGCATTTCTTTACTTTTTCATCATCAGAACGGGAGATGAATTCCACACAAGTCAAGGTCCTCCCAGGTTGGACCGTATCAACAACCATGGGGTAACAAGCTATGGAAACAACTCCTCGTCTGGGGAAATAGATCAATTCCACACATGTCATGGTCCTCCCAGGTTGGACCGTATCAACAACCATGGGGTGACAAGCTGTGGAATCAATTCCTCATTATCTATCATATTGTGTCATCTACACCTTTACTTTCATATAGCAGCACCCGAGTGGAATAAACCAACACTCAGTATCTCTGCGGTCGGATCAACTCATCGGTCATGAGCTATACAAGTATATATGTATACTAAGCACTCGAAGAATACGGGGAGGGGGTTTTGTTTTCTTGAAATTAGGAGGGTTTGAAAAATAGATAGTTGGACAAGTAAAAACAGATAAAACCACCTCTTCCCTACCTAGTACCGTACTCTCTGGCTTATCGTAGAGCCACGTCTGGCGCAAGCATGTATTCGAGTATGGTGCAATGCACTAATATGTCTATCATGGAAATTTCTAATAATGTATAAATGTTCTCACATGCTTTTCATAAACATAAATTTCAACTCTGAATAAATCGACAAGTCATGCTTGAAAACTGAAAAGCATCTCATAAAAATAATAATAATATCATAACATGAATTCTCCAATATCAATACGATCAAAATACAGAAAGAATACGGAATTTACAGTTGTGTTCCCTCGCCTTAGTCTGAGTGATTTCTAAGACTGGCTAGGTCCTTCCACAGCAGCGGCCTTGCCTTTGCCCTTCTCTTGTCCTTAAAATACAAATACGAACTTCTTAGAAATATGAATTCTGTATTCTTAAAGCATACTCTAGTCTAACTCATTAGCGCACGATAAATTTATCAATTGAATAGAGCATGTTTTTCCCTTAGCATGGACTTCGTATTTCTAAGGGAGCATAATACGAAATCCAATTGAAGAATTTAAACTCTAAATTAACAACAACTGTTAAACAACCTCTAACATGCTCTTAAAACATGAATTTACTATGTGCTAAACATGGTATGGTTATTCGAAATAATTCGACAAAATTTCGGCAGAGTCTCCTATGTTTCTAGAGTTAGCTTCTAATACAAACATTCATCCATATTAAACATGAATTCACTCCACTATCATACACATTCTAATCCCCTGTTAATAGCTCATAAATTCCTTTAAATCATGCATCTAATTATAGTTTTCCCCAATTCAAACTTAGGGTTTTTACTTGTAAAGTGTAGGCTTGTTCGTCGGCGTAGAGCTGCAGATCGAGTAGCCGCACCTCGATGGACAATGGCTACTGATGTGACCTTGGCACAAGAGCTTCTTGGCATGGGGCTCGAGTAATGGCGCAGCCGGTGATTGGCATGAAGAACAGATGGCCGGCGACGACAGCTTCTGGGAGGCGCCGCTGAGGGCTCGAGGGGACAAATGGGCCGGAGTTAGGCGGCGCTACCGGCCCGTACCGACGAGCTCGCCGGGCCGGGTTTCAGCGAAGCGGCGCAAGCGCATGCTGAAAGGGAATTTGTGGCTCGCGGTACCGGAGCAGAGAGGAGCGGGGGAAGGAAAGGGGCTGCCGGCAGTGGCTCTCGCCGGTGAGGATCGCGGCGTGGGTAGGCTCGGCTGATCGTGAGGGCGAGGAAGAGATTGTGAGGGAGAGATGGGAATCCCTCCTCCTTCTCTCTCACGATCTTTTAAAGAGAAGATAAAGCTACTTTTCTTTTTTTTATTTATTAAAGTAATAATTTTTTTTATTGGGTTATTATATGTTTCTCACAGTAGGATCACGGGCGGAGAATCAAAGCCCCGACCAGATCCACTTCTTATGGATCAGGTACTTGACTTGATTATTTTATTTAAATCAATCCCTCTTTATCTCTTTTCAGTAGGTCACGAACCCTACTATAATTTCATGGGTCGCGATTTCGCACCCGACCAAGACTACCTATATTCCGGCTTTTGACTTTGTCCGTCGTGCCTTATCGGGACTTACATTTTGTCCCGTATCTCTCACTGATTAATTAAATTTAATTAACACTTACTAATTCTTCCAATTAATAAACCGGGATTAATCTCTTCGGCCCATCTCCAACTATTCATATCTATTTGGCCTGGCCCAATACGGCCTTCTAGGGCTCAAATTGTTGCGAGATTAGATTTTATTTCATAAACTCCTGACTTTTAATTTCATAAACTCCTAATTTTCCTTAATTAGGTTGTTAAAGTGATTAATGTCTTTTATGTGCTAATTAATCTCAGTGATTTTCTCCAGAAAATAATTTATTTAATCGTAAAAATTCCGGGGCGTTACAACCCCATACCCTATGTTTACTCTACGGACTACTACGATCTCTGACACAGCTTAATGGCATTGGCCGCCCTTTAAGGACCTCAATGCTGACATTTGTCTCACCATTATGACCGTCGATCAACGGGGACCTTTGGATTGGTCTCTACTCCTTTCCGTCTCTGATGAAAACTTCGATAGGTGGTCAACGATTGTTCCTCGCCAATGAGTCCTCATTAGCGACTATAAGGCCCTTGCTCTTCCCCTTCCTTCTGAGGTGTTGATGCGCGAAATCGGTTCCTCCTTGGGTCAGAGCTACGTCAGACCAACTAGTGAAATTTGGTGCGTGTAGATTTTTCAGCTGAGGATAGGGGGATGATCAGCCGCTAGTAATGGCGTTGAGCGGACAGACTCCTTCGACTGCCGCGATCCAACAACAAAGAAGACCTACAAGAGAAAGTCTGGGGTCTATCCCCAGACTCTCCTATGATCAAGTCAGTCCCACGAGACCGAGCAAAGAAAGAAAGATCAAAGATCACTCCTCCAAAGATTCAAAGGAGAGATCGAATTAAAGAGTGAGGAGTATTATGTAACAGCCAGAGGAGAGAGAAGGAAAGAGAGAGACCCAGTCCTAGTGGGAGTCGAGGTAGAAGTTTGAGTCCGGGTCAAAGTCCAGGTCAAAATCCAGGTCAAAATCTGGGTTGAAGTCCCCTTCACTCTCTCGTCACACCCCTTTATACCTTTTCGGGAGATTGTTAGGTCGTTAGAGATGACTTGGACTCCTAGAAACCCGTCGCTTGGGCGACAAATAAGCACAAGCTCAGTGCCAGCTTTGACGGAACATTCTGGTGCTTAGGAGAAGCTAGTTCGAAGCTCCCCGGATACCTTCTAGAAACTCTACTCACTGTTACTCGGCCTTGGCTACGAGGTAGTTGTGGACGTTTTCCACCTTGGGTCGCCAGGATCACGCCATATGTCCGGTGTAATTTTCCCTTTATAACATGAGGCATTTCTTTCTGGCTGTTTAGAGCACCTTTGGTGTTATTACCACTGTTGTCGCCGGCCTCGTCGAAGAAGTATTCTCTGATCACCACTCTATCTCCTTTTGGTCACTCCAGGATTGTTATGGCACGCTTCTCTATCTCGATAGTGATGCTCTGCTTTTGATTGTCAATATTGCTGGCTTTGATTGTATAGGGAAGTTGTTTTCCTTGTAGAACCCGAACAACTGCTTGGATGTTGTTGCCGCTCCTCCACGTAAATCAGCTCTCCAATCGGTTTCAAAATGTGGGTGTCAGTATCTTTGTGCCAACAAAACAGTAGAAGTTACTTAGATTAACAACCAACTCCATTCATCTTCTGCCCTCTTGGGCAATTGTAGCGATTTGACGACTATGACTCAAAGCTGAGTGAAAATCTTGGCAGGAGAAATCTGGATAAATTTATTCAAATATGATAATGTGATAGAAATTTTTTTAAATATATCGTAAATCCAAATTCATGTTTTCTCGATACATATGAGATTATCTAAGCTTCTAATCTTAAAATAATATATATAAACCTTGATGTTGTAACCTATAAATCCATATCTAAAATAAAATTAAATCACATAATATTTTTGGGTACTAACCTGGATCTAAAGATTTAATCTTCCCTTTTCTGTTTTTAATTCGGGTCTTACATGTGAACCGCTTATCCAATGTCGCTCACATTATGCAACTAATATGCTGGGCACTAATAAACAGAAAGGTCAAAAATGGATAAAGTTAGTTATTTTAAAGATTAAAAACGAACAATTTTTATTTTAAGAAGCATAATGAAAGGTAAATCCGTCTAAATATTTATTATTCAAATCCGCAGGAAAAAACTAAAACTTTGCTATCATTTTGATGAAACTAAAATGACAGTTCGAGATAAATTTGATATATGATGCAGAGAAATTTCTCTAATAAAATTTATATTAAACAAATTTAAACAACTACACAAACAATAATTACAAATAATGGGTTAGGATTTTTTTTTCTTATAAAACCTTTGAATCAAATTGGTTTGTAGTATAATTCTAAGCGAGCGCAGAACCAAATTTTTTTGTTCTTAAATTTCTAATATAAATCAAACCCCATAACCTAAAAAACAGAATTGAACCTAATAGAAAAAAAATTGTTTCCAGTTATTATTTTATTTTTCTTTATGAAATCTTACGGTTTTTATTATAAATATATTAACCTAATTGATTTGGAGAAATTTTATCCAAACCAAACCATAATTTTCAGTAGACTTGATTCAGTTTTTAGTTTGACTAGGTCGGTTGAACAAGCTTATTTTCTCAATAATGTAATTAATACTATAATCTCAAAACTTATATCAAGTACACAATAGAGGTACAACTTTCCAACCAGTTCCACTAACTTCCCACCAATGAATCAAGATAGCTGAGAAGGTGAACAAACCATGCCACACTCTACTAACTAATCAAACCACAGTTCACCAACCTAAAGACCATCAACACCAACCCTAAAAACTCAATGCAAAACTTACACCTTATAAACACCCGACATTAATCTCAGCATCACAAACCAACACATTTTCACAGCTTCAAACATACCAATGGCTTCCAACAAATGTGTTATCCTAGCCTTACTGGTTGCACTGATGAGCAATGCAGGCCATGCAGCTCGCCATCTTCTTGATACTCCGGCTGCACCAAAGGCCACACCATCACAGCCGACAATACCAGTGGTGCCAACAATACCGACGATACCGACAATACCGACAATACCGACGATACCAATAACACAACTGCCTCCCTTGCCTTCTCTACCAAATCCTACAGTGCCAGGATTAGTTATTCCTACAATGCCAGCAGCCACATTACCTCCTATTCCTTCTAATATTCCATTGCCAACCATGCCCACTATTCCCAAGGGGCTCCCTCCATTGCCTTCTATTTCAACAATCATTCCTACTATTCCAAATATCCCTGGACTTAAGCTGCCACCTTTGCCTTTCTTCTCCCCACCTCCTGCCACTACTAGTCCATGAGACCCAACTGTTGAGGGGCTTGAGAAGTTAATGCATTGATTGGAGTTCATTTGCTGTTGTTAATTTGGTTCATTGTTATTCAGTAGCCCACTACTAGACTAGCATGTAAGAGATTGGCTTGCTTTTAATTTGCTGTTGCTCGAGTTATATTCAGCGTGTGATTGTATTTGTGTTATAACTATTGTTCTTAGACCAGTGTGTACTGGATTTGAGTGTGGTTGCATTAATTGAGTGTAATAGTTTTACTTATCTATAATATCATTTCCTTTCTCTTTTATATTGTGTTATATTATATAATTTATATCATTGTGTCTAGTTGTTGAAGTTCCAAAGAATTTTCATTCCGAACCACAACTTCTTTAGTATCGGTGCTTCAAAGGATCGAAGTTATTCAATATTGCATTCTGTTATAAATAATGTTGGTGAGTTCTGTATTATTAACAAGTTTGACCAGAAAATTCAATATCATACATCTTGTTCTTGTTGGAATGAAGTAGCTGAGCCTTGGCCCAGCCCACCTCATTTCTATGACCCCATATTAACCTAAGTCATGATTTGGTTTTCATGATCATCCAATGGTCACATTTTCGACCTCCTTTTATTTAGCTTCCATTCTCTTATGAAACCCTAAGGTGGAACACATCCTCTTTGAGAGTGAGCAGAACTGTTCTTCCTTGAAAGACCTTCTCCTTGAACCCTCATCGAGCCGTTGATTTTCCACTGGTGTCCAAGCTTAAATCATCACCCCAAGCTGCATATTTAATTCTCTCCCTAGTGTGCTACTGATTTCCTTTGGAAAATCTAAAGTTATTTTGCATCTTCAATCGGGCGATATTGAAGTACCTTCTTCTAGAGACGTGCTACGGGAGGAGAAGATCTACTTGGAAAAGGGGAACTTTAGAAGCTGGAGTGTCCTCCAATTTTCGTTGCACGAAGGAGGCGAAATCGGTTTTTAGGGTAATGCGATTGCACGCCCACCCAGTGTTGACATTCTAATATTTATCTCAGTTAATTTTGGCTGATTTGTGACTTGTGTGTTTAATATTTGATTGTTTATTGGAGTGTGTTAACTGCTAAATTTCTAGACAAATAGTGAAGGTTGTGTTGATTGATTAGATTATTTTCCAACACATCTCTCCTCTGAAATCTCTTAGGGCGTGTTTGGTAAACCGAATTACATGAGACTGGATTGGATTATTATTCGAAATCCAATGTCCGCAAATGTTATCCTGAGATTCTAATCTAGGATTACGATTTCTTCAATAATTCTATCTCATGCTTTTTTGGAGGATTATGCTGGATAAGCTCCATATCTCAAGTGTTCGCCCATCAATAAAATTTTAAAAGATTTTTTTGAAAATTTATTTATTTTATTAAACCTTTTATTTTCCTACTTATTTTTTTAAAACATCTCTCATTTCTAAACTTCATACAAATTTGAATATTAGATTTTAATTTAATTTCCATGTTATATATATAAGACTGATCAATCCGGTGTTTGACCTTATTAGTTTCCTTCAAATTATTTGTCAACATTACACCAATATATTATTTGCCTTGCTATACATACATTCTACCCCCTGCTGTGCAACCTTATTATTTACCTTCCAATTATTTGTTAACATTATATTAAAATGTGCTTGCAAAAATATATTAAATTTGTATAATATTTTAACAATCAAAATTATATATTGTTTTACTAATTAAATTTTAATAAATAGAGTGTTTGGAAGTGAAAAGGAGGTAATATTTACAAAAATTCTGTATGAATAATTTTTAATATGTATTTACAAAGAATTTTTACAAATTAATTTTTGACACACGACATAAATAATAACTTAAAAAAAATATTAAAATACAAAATTTTAATAGACTAATTTGAAATATATGATATAAATAATAACATAAAAATAAATATTAAAATATAAAAAATAAAATAGTCCTATCTAGCAACTACCAAAAGCAGGTTTTCTAATCCATTTTCTAATCTGGTACTACCAAACACATGAGAGTATAATATTATCCCATTTTATTCTATCCCATCTAATCCGAAATAATAATCCTATCCTATCCTGCATACCAAACGCGACCTTAAAGAATTTCAACTTTCACCAATCATTGTTCCTTATTGATCAAGATATGCTTTGATCCCAAGAAAGCGAATCCAAACATCGAGCACATATATCGTGGTCGCCAAAAAAACCAGAAAATCGTGAATCGGACCGGACCGTCAATTGTTGAACCGGCATTCAGGTTTCAAACGGCTCAACCTTTAACTGGTCCGGATCGGTTCTCACGCCTCAACGGATCCCCGCCTCTACAAGATATGAAACGCCATAGGCTTATAGGGTCGCCCCTAGAAGCACGCAAGGCTAAGTAACACAAGCAGATAATTAATACAGGGTTTAATTTAATAAACAGCGGAAGAAAATACACTTAAGATCTTATACAAAACCCTAACAGGTCCTGAATGACAACTCTCACTCAGAAAGGAATAGAGGCTCGCAAACCTCAGCTCAACATGTCCCCATCACCGCTAGTCCCCGCTTAAGCTCTCTCACAGTTTCCGCCCCTAGGTAATTCTGCCGTGTCCTCGCCTTAGTCCCTACCCTACTCCTCATTATCACCGAGAAAACATCCATCAAGTGCATGAGCCAAAGAAAGGCCCAAGAGGGGTCGCAAATAAATCAATAAAGGTGGTGAAAGCCACCAGCAGAGAAACGTAATAAAAGAAGTACAAATATGCATTAGTAACAACATCACAAGCAAATAACAAGTCTGAAATGTGGATAAATCCACGGATGTACTCAATCTCCGCATATGTGATACTAAGATGTTCATTTACATCTACGCATACACCATCGGTATCGCCTGACCTAAGCCGCTAAGCTATAGCATACATGTGCACATGGCCGTAAAATACCGCCTCGACCGAGCCAAGTGGCGGATATTATACACCCTCTCGCCGGGCCTCCGTCCATGGTCGATATTATACACCCTCTGCTTAGGGGCTGGTGGCCGAGATATTATGCACTCCTCTCGGGGCCTCCGTCCGATGTATCATGCACGAAAGTAAGAGATTGCTAGTACAAATACCTAACAACGGTATACATATATATATATCCAAGGCAAAGCAACATCTTGAATATATAATGATCGGTGACCTCATAGAGATCGGAAGCCAATACGTATTTAAGGAACGCCTCAACTCAAATACATTATATAAATATAGAAACAACGCATCCCTTGAGATATAAAACCGACACATATCCATGTCCGCCTCAATATATGTTGGGAACCTCTCAAGGGAAACAAGAGTGCCAATAATCATGAGCAAGGTAAAAGAGAGGAATACTCAATGCAAAGAATAGAAAATCAATGTAATACTATGAGTTAGAAATACTCACGCATCTGCATGACATCCTACCTTTTTCGCCTAGGGCCTACTCGGGCCCGATCCTCCCAGATCTGGTCCTAGACCGCCTCACCACGTCCTAAACATGGTAAAATGTTCATCACATAACATTTCATATCAATTTGAATGCATTACATGCATATAATTACCCTAATCGTGAGTTTACGAAATGTCGGCTTTTTAATTTATAACCCGATGGATCCGGGCTCTTAGACACCTGCCCGCACCATTTTATTAGTTTAAATATACTTCCAAACTATCACGACGATCGGAATCGAATTCCGAGTCTTTTTGAAAGCATTGAAGTTCTTATTCCACAATTTCATTATAGCTACAATAACTAACTAAATCATGAAATTGAACCCTTAAATGGAAGCCCAAAATCTTTACTATTCCTTCCCAAACTTTCAATATAATATCTTCCCAATATACACTTTCATTTTGATTAGAATTGGGGTTCATTACCAACACCACATAGCTCGTTTGAACGAACAAAATCCAATGTCTTGCAGTGCTACAGTGATTCATGCAAAATCCCATTCCTTGGAATTCAACTCTTTTACAATGTTTTACAATTGATCACACCTATTCTTGATCCAAGGAAGTGTGAAAACAATATCAAAATACTCAACACCTTCCATCCTATTATTTGGTAACTAAAATGCTTGAAATACGCTTAATTCAACAACAACAAACTTCATGTTTGTAACATCAATAGCCAATGTGGCTTTATTCATGAAAATCATTCAACTTGAGAATAATCATATCCTCAAAATGCATACAACACCTGGTGCCCTAAAACAATTTGTGATTGCCAAGCTATAGTTCAAAAAAATAACAACACATGACAGAGAGAAGAAAACAAGCCTATGTTATTTCCATCTCAAGCTTAAACCCAAGTCTTGCTCTACATCAAAACAATTTCATTCTAACTTGAGTAACAACTTCAGAAAAATATACGATTCTTACCACAAAATTAATATATAATTCTCATGCTATTTAAGAATGATTAAGAGCTAAGCATGATCATGGAAATTAACTCAAATTTTAATACTAAACTTTTCTACTTAAAATTCTAAGAAGACCTCCACTATTTGGAGTGCCCCAAAATCATACAAACATTCATCACATTAACTACACAATTAAATGTCAACATCTTACAACTCTAACCCATGAATCCAATTTAGGGCTTCCTCCTCTTAAACAATCATGCTCCATAATATATGGTTTAATCAATCACTTATGAGCATACATAATTTAAAGTATTTCAAACCCGAATCCCAAATCAGTTCCATAACCCTTAACATCATTCAACTACTTAATTCCTTTAATCCCCTTAATCCCCTCTCTAATCACAAATCCACAAATCATCATTCAATTCAATTTATTTCAAGGGAATTTACTCAAGTCTTTTGTCGAGGTAGATCGGGTCTTTGCAGCTCGAGGGGCTACAAATTCAGGCGGCGCTTGGTGAGGGGCACTGGCGCATGGCACCTGCAGGTCTTTGGAAGGGGAAGGATCAAGGGCAGCTAAGGAGCTGGGGCTGGCGAAGCGAGGCGGGCGGACAAGAAGGCGGAGGAGTTCTGGCAGCGGGCGGGCGTCGGCCGTGGTCGATGCCTTTCAGCGTCTTGAAGCGGCAGCGCCGTCTGGCGGCAGCGGCAGTAGCGGGCAGGCAGCGTGCAGCGAGGGGGAGCCGCAGTCAGCGGCCGGCGAGGCTCACACGTGGCCGGAAGCGGTGCAGTGATGGAGGGCGCAAGTAGGCGTGAGGAGAAGAAATAAGGGGCCTCGGCCCTAGCACGAGAGAGATTTAAATCTCTTTCTCTCTCTTCTAATATCCTTATAACTTAAGTAAAGGGTCTTTTAAATAAATATTTATTTTAATAAAAATATTTTCTTATTCATTTACACAACAATATTATTCTTCAAAATATCTCCGACTAACATCCAATTAGCATTATTAAATATTTCCTTCCACTATGAACCATAGGACTCGTCACCATCCTGCACGGATCCCAAATTCCGTGTCAGCGACACAAGCTTGACACGGTCACCGTGACCTCACGGGATTTGTCCCCATACCAGACCAGATCCATTATTCCCGGCTTTTGACCAGACCTGGTCTACTTCACCGGGACTCTAACTTTTGTCTGGTATCTATCACTTAGTCAATCTTAATTAATTAAGACTTAATTAATCTGGCTCGATTAGTACTTAATAATTTCCAAAAATTTCATCACTTACTGTATTAAATTACTATTTAATAAATCCTGAAAATAAATAAATAAAAATCCTTATTATTATTATTATTATTATTTTTTTTTTTTTTTTGGGGCGGGTGTTACAATCTCCCCTCCTTATAGGAATTTCGTCCTCGAAATTGAAACATCCATATATCCTCAACCTCAGTGTCTAGACTCATTACGCTTCTCACAAGACTTTCGATCATGTATTGAGCATCGACACTTCATTATTGGTAATATGCCCTAATAAGGACAAGCTTCTAAGTCCAGAACTGTACTTCGGGAACTTAGCACATAGTCGATCCTATCTCAGTCTCCAACAAAATCATCAGCTTGAGCAGGAGCCTCCAGCTCCTACTCCATGCCTATCGGGTGGACTAACCGACCTCCTATGAAGGCACCCTCGTCCCCTCGGCATGTTTAGTCGTTGGACAGAATCAGATATCGGTACAGCTACTCTAACGATTACTTGTTAGACAGAATCGGATATCGGTACAACTACTCTAACGAGTACTCTACCCAGACCCACACTCTCAGAAAGAAATCAAAATCAGAGTGCTAATCTTTCTAAGTCATTAGGGTCTCTAGGGTGTCTTTTATCTGCTGCTCCCTGATATCAAAAGATGTTTGCTCACGTAAACACCTTCTGATATCAGTTTTGCTCTGATACCATTTAATTTGTCACGCCCCGAACCCGGATCCCGGGCCTCGGCGCACGTGACAAACGCCCAGCGCTCTTATAGGGTAAGCCCCTAGAAGCCGCATAGGAAGGTAAAATAACAGCGAGATAATTATCTGTGGTTTAATTTAATAAGCAATGTAGGAAGAAAATACACTTAAGATCTTATACAAAACCCTAACAGGTCCTGAATGACAACTCTCACTCAGAAAGGAATAGAGGCTCGCAAACCTCAGCTCAACATGTCCCCATCGCTGCTAGGCTGTCCCGCGGAAGCTCTCTCCTGGTTTCCGCCCCTAGGTACTCGTCAGGTCCTCGTCTAGTCCCTACCCTACTCCTCATTATCACCTGAGAAAAACATCCATCAAGTGCATGAGCCAAAGAAAGGCCCAGTAGGGTCGCAAATAAATCAATAAAGGTGGCGAAAGCCACTAGCAGAGAACAGAATAAAAGAAGTACAAATATGCAGTAGTAACAACATCACAAGCAAATAACAAGTCTCAGAAATGTGGATAAATCCACAGATGTACTCAATCTCTGGCATATGTGATACTAAGATGTCTACGACATCTACGACACCATCGGTATCGTCTTCGGCCTAAGCCGGGCTAAGCTATAGCATACATGTGCACATGGCCAGAAAATACCGCTCTCTGACTGAGCCAAGTGGCGGATATTATACACCCTCTGCCGGGCCTCCGTCAGATGGTCGATATTATACACCTTCTTAGGGCCTGGTGGCCAGATATTATGCACCCTCTGCCGGGGCCTCCGTCCGATGTATCATGCCTGAAAGTAAGAGATTGCTAGTACAAATACCTAACAACAGGTATACATATATATATATCCAAGGCAGCAACATCTTGAATATATAATGATCGGTGACCTCATAGAGATCGGAAGCCAATACGTATTTAAGGAACGTCTCAACTCAAATACGTATATAAATATAGAAGCAACGATCCCTTGAGATATAAAACCGACACATATCCGATGTCCGTCTCGAATATATGTTGGGAACCTCTCAAGGGAACAAGAGTGCCAATAATCATGAGCAAGGTAAAAGAGAGGAATACTCAATGCAAAGAATAGAAAATCAACAGAATACTATGAGTTAGAAATACTCACAGTACCCGTGCGACATCCTACCTTTTTCGCTCTAGGGCCTACTCGGGCCCGATCCTCCCAGTCTGGTCCTAGACCGCCTCACCACGTCCTAAACATGGTAAATGTTCATCACATAACATTTCATATCAATTTGAATGCATTACATGCATATAATTACCCTAATCGTGAGTTTACCGAAATGTCGGCTTTTTAATTTATAACCGATGGATCCGGGCTCTTAAACACCTGCCCGCACCATTTTTATTAGTTTAAATATACTCCCGAACTATCGGGATGATCGGAATCGAATTCCGAGTCTTTTCGAAAACATTGAAGTTCTTATTCCACAATTTCATTATAGCTACAGTAACTAACTAGATCATGAAATTGAACTCTCAAATCGAAGCCCAAAATCTTTACTATTCCTTCCCAAACTTTCAATACATTATCTTCCCAATATACACTTTCATTTCGATCAAAATTGGGGTTCATTACCATCACCATATAGCTTCGCTTAAAAAGAACCAAACTCAATGTCCTGCAGTGCTACAGTAATTCCTGCATTTTTCCATTCCTTGGAGTTCAACTTTTACAATGTTTTACAATTGATCACACCTATTCTTGATCCAAGGAAGTGTGAAAACAATATCAAAATACTCAACACCTTCCATCCTATTATTTGGTAACTAAAATGCTTGAAATACGCTAATTCAACAACAACAAACTTCATGTTTGTAACATCAATAGCCAATGTGGCTTTATTCATGAAAATCATTCAACTTGAGAATAATCATATCCTCAAAACAGACAACACCAGGTGCCCTTAAACAATTTGTGATTTACCAAGCTATAGTTTAAATAACAACACATGACAGAGAGAGGAAGACAAGCCTATATATGTTATTTCCATCTCAAAGCTCAAACCCAAGTCTTGATCTACATCAAAACAATTTCATTTTAACCTGAGTAACAACTTTAGAAAAAACATACGACCTTACCACAAAATTAATATATAATACTCATGCTATTTAAGAATGATTAAGAGCTAAGCATGATCATGGAAATTAACTCAAATTTTAATACTAAACTTTTCTACGAAAATTCGGCAGCACCTCCACTATTTGGAGTGCCCCAAAATCATACAAACATTCATCACATTAACTACACAATTAAATGTCAACATCTTACAACTCTAACCCATGAATCCAATTTAGGGCTTCCTCCTCTTAAACAATCATGCTCCATAATATATGGTTTAATCAATCACTTATGAGCATACATAATTTAAAGTATTTCAAACCCCGAATCCCAAATCAGTTCCATAACCCTTAACATCATTCAACTACTTAATTCCTTTAATCCCCCTTAATCCCCTCTCTAATCACAGTCACAAATCATCATTCAATTCAATTTATTTCAAGGGAATTTACTCAAGTCTTTTGTCGAGGTAGATCGGTGCTGGCCGAGCTCAGAGGGGCTACAAATCCAGGGCAGGCCTGGTGGCACCGGGGCCTGGCGATGGCTGCCGGAAGGGGAAGGATCAAGGGCTGGGCCGCTGCTAAGGAGCTGGGACGGCGGCCTGAGCGGAGGCAGAGCGGCCGGACAGCAAGGGGCGGCGCGAGGAGTTGCAGCGGCGGCGGACGGGGCGTCGGCCGTGGTCGATGCTTCAGCGTCGCTGAGCGGCGCTTCGAGTCTGCCTGGCAGGCTGTCTGCAGGCTGCGGCCTTGTGGCAGGGGGAGGGGCCGAGGGTCGCTGAGTCACTGCTGCGAGGCTCGGGCCATGCAGTACGGCAAAATGAGTGATGGAGGCAAGTAGGCGTGAGGAGAAGAAATAAGGGGGCCTCTCAGCCCTAGCACGAGAGAGAGATTTAAATCTCTTTCTCTCTCTTCTAATATCCTTATAACTTAAGTAAAGGGTCTTTTAAATAAATATTTATTTTAATAAAAATATTTTCTTATTCATTTACACAACAATATTATTCTTCAAAATATCTCCGACTAACATCCAATTAGCATTATTAAATATTTCCTTCCACTATGAACCATAGGACTCGTCACCATCCCAGGACGGATCCGAAATTCCGTGTCGAGGCGACCTGGCGCAAGACAAAGACTTTGTGACCTCACTGGATTTGTCCCCATACTGCATCAGATCCATTATTCAGGCTTTTTGACCAGACCTGGTCTACTTCACCGGGACTCTAACTTTTGTCTGGTATCTATCACTTAGTCAATCTTAATTAATTAAGACTTAATTAATCTGGCTCGATTAGTACTTAATAATTTCCAAAAATTTCATCACTTACTGTATTAAATTACTATTTAATAAATCCTGAAAATAAATAAATAAAAATCCTTATTATTATTATTATTATTATTATTATTATTATTATTATTATTATTATTATTATTTTTTTTTTTTTTTTTTTTTTTTTGGGGCGGGTGTTACAGGTTCCTATGAATGGGAATGAGATTTTACTATTTTACAGCTCGTCATATCATATGACCTTTGGCCCAAAGCAAGAGAGACGGCTTTAGACGGAGACGCGCGGCCAGCCATCCGTGCGATAGCGACCACCACCACCATCATCGCCTACAACTTCACTACCGCCACCATCACCCTTGTCTTCCATTTATTCTCCCTTTTTTCATCTCTCTGTCGAGATCTAGATCTTTAGGTTTCACTTTGGAACCACGCAAAGGGCCCTGTTCCATCGTTGATGGGTAGGGTTGCGATTGGGAGTTTTTGTGAGGTTTAGATGATCTATTTCTTTGGGGTTTGTTCGGCGGTGGGGGATCCTGTTGCGATGTCAGCTGAGCTCATCGGCCGGGGATCATTTAGCGATGTGTAGTGCCCGTTCTTGATAAGGGTGTCTTTGCCTCTATTTATGTTTCTTTCTTGGTTTTCTTTTTTCATTTTTTTTTGCTTTTGTTTGAATTGTTTGTGTTGCTTTTCTTTTTGATCCTGTGAACTGATGAATTTGGAAGGAAAGGGTTAATGCAATATGAATTTAGGGTGTTAATGAATCAAATTAGGAAGAACTGATGTATTGGGTTTGTTTGACTGGGTGGAATGAGACTGAGATGTGGCGGAAAAGAATGTTGAGCTGAGATTTATGTGTAGGTTCTGTGGTTTCGCTACATGAATGCGAATGGGATTTGGAGAAGATGATGGGGCTTGAGAAGTTGGGAGAAGGCACTTAAATTTAGTTGTATCTTTTTCTGGCCCGAGAAAACCTTCCTTTTGTTGTATCTTGAGTTAATGTTGTTGACTTATCTATCTCATAAACCAAGACCGGACTAGTCCAAAACTGTTTGGACCGGTCCGGTCCAAATTTTTCCAAACCGGTTAAACCGGTCTGATCTGGTTCTAAGACCGGTTTGGGATTGGATCGAACCATGCACAACCCTAACCTATGATGATAGTTCACATAAAAGAACGTGTGCATTGGAAACACTACAATGGTATTTCTTTCAACCACTTCACTATCAATATAATTTGATATTCATAGTGTTAAACGGGCAGGCTAGGTTCGACTCTACGTACGACCTTGACTCATGCCGAAACCTTTGTGCATGCCTGTGGGAGCATGCCCACCAACTCAAGTAGGGTCAACCCAACACAAGGCACGACCCAAATTTCACTTGAGCCCGTGGTCGTCTTGAGCAGGCCAATATTTCAAAAATATTAATAAAAACCTACAAAATCTAATAAATTTGTAAAAATTTTAAAATAAAATAAGAAATTTCTAGAAAATTACTAAAAAATAGAAAAAAAGAAAAACCCTTGAAAAATATAAAAATCGTGAAAAATCCCATATAATAAAAAATAGTAAAAATAAATTCAGAAATTGCGAAAAAACACAAAAAAATATGTTTAAAAATCCCTCCTAAAAATAACTTATAAAAAAATTACAAAATAAAAAAATATTTAAACCCCAAATCTAAAAAATTTGAAAATCCATGAAATTCCAAGAAAAATAAAAATAAATCCAGAAATTTCCAAAAAAAAATCGACAAAATCACATAAAATCTTAAAATAAACAAAAAAATAAAAGAAAATTGTAAAAAGTGTGGAAAATCCAACAAAATCCTTAAAGAAAAATCAACAATGTCCCCAAAAAAAATGAAACCTAAAAAAATCAGTTATATTTTTAAAAACTCTAGAAATTCCTGAAAAAATAAAAAAATCTTAGATTTTGCCAAAAAAATCGAGAAAATTTCATAAAACCTCAAAAATTTTCCAAGCAAAACTAAATAGGTAAACTAACTGGGTAGTCACTAAACTATGGGGTATATCCTATTTTGGTCACTCAACTTTAAAAAATTTCAATTGGATCACCTAACTTCTTAATTTCGTCAAATTGAGTCACTGACGCCAACGCTGTTAACAGTGGGCTTATGTAGCAAGCCACATCATCACCATTATGCACTTTTTTACTTTTCGCGTTCCCCCTTTAATCCCGAGTTCCTCTTCTTCCTCTTAGACCTTGTCTGGAAACCTTAACTTGCCTGAAAATCAAACCTCGCCTGAAAATCAAACCTCGCCTGATATTAAGCCTCGTCGGAAATTCAAACCTCTCCTGAAAATCAAGCATTTACCATTCCGGATGGCCAGACTGGTGTGCTTCAATTTGAAGTGTGATTCATAAAATCAAGACTTGCCAGAAAATCAAGCATTCACCATCTCAAATTTAATATGGTGCTCATCTTTGCAGTTATTGTTGTGGATTGGAAGTGTGATTCATAAAACTAAAAAAAATTCATGTAAATATATTAAATAACTGTTGATACGAAGCTAAAACAGTGTTTGATATTCTGGAAAATCAAGAATTCATATTAATCAACCTGCAAAGACACTTTTGATGGATTAGTTCCTCTATTTCACCATCTCTGATTTCATATGGTGGCATCTTTCTGAATTAAAAGTGTGATTCATAAAACTGAAAATATTCAGGTAAATGAATTGCATTACTATTGCTAAGATTATGAAATAGTGAAAATTTGCACTTGAATTACAACCTGCAAAATCAAGTATTCACACTGCAAATTCAAGCATTCATTAAAACTTGATCTCTATTTCACCATCTCTTTATTCATGCTCAACTTGCAAAATCAAGCATTCAGTTGCAAATTCAACAGAGAACATTTGCACTTCAATTACAACTTTCAAAATCAACCATTCATATTGCAAAATCAAGCATTCATTACAAGGTCATTAAAAACTGAAAAGATTCAGGTAATTTCTCTATTTCACCATCACTGATTTCACCATCTCCTTGTTCATGTTAAACTTGCAAAATCAAACATTTACATTGCACTTTCATCACACAAAAAAGCGTATTAGTCACTAAAATACCATATACACCCTCCCTAGTAGCAGTACTTTTTTTGTGTGCATTTTTGGATAACACCTTATGATGCTCTTGAGGTTCTCCAAATAGCTTGGACACCTTACTTTTTTCTGAGCCACACTTCCAGCTCTAGATGAATCTCCCATATATCTTGAGGGCATTTGTCTTCTTTGCTATTGATGTGGGTGCCTAAGTAGATTTGCAGAACTGGCTCTGGAGACACAACTTTGTTGTGTGTTAACAACTTGTGAAGAAACCTATTAATCTCCTAAATTATATAAATCATCAAGGAAAATCATTATGACAAAAAAAAGTTTAGGGTCAATAAGGTTACATCAGTCATCCACCTAATAGTAATAGGTGGTTGAGTTGACATATTCTGCCAAGTTGGTGCAGGTGTCTGAGGAAAAAAAGAAATTAGTGCTGAACCCACTTGTACCCTTTCCTTGCACCCACTTTAGAATAATTTTTACCTCTTCCCTTGCAGCCACTTGTACCCTTTTAACTCCGACTTGATTTACAGTTTGCCTTTCTTCAAGTGGTTGGACATGTATAAATTGCATAGTTGAAGTAGGTCTCTTAGGAAAAAAAAAAAATTTTAAATTAGTGTCTCAAATGTGGCCCAGTAAGTTAAAAATATTTTTACCTCTTTCCTTGCAGCGACTTGTACCCTTTCAACTCCCACTTGATTTACAGTTTGCCTTTCTTCAAGTGGTTGCACAGGTAAATATTGCATAGTTGAAGAAGGTCTCTGAGGAAAAAAAGATTAAAATTAGTGTCTCAAATGTGGCCAAGTAAGTTAGAATAATTCTACCTCTTCCCTTGTACTCACTTGTACCCTTTCAACTCTCACTTGATTTACAGTTTGCCTTTCTTCAAGTGGTTGAACTTGTATATATTGTGTTGATGCCAAAAACTGGTCCCCCTCACGCTTTGGCTTACTGTTGCCTCGTGATCTGGTCTCATCCTTGGACAAACGGTTGAAATTTATCATTGGTGTGGACGCTTACTTCAACTTCTGAACAAGGAACGCAGGGAGCGCTTTAGAATTCCGATCGAAATTATCAGCTCTTTGCTTTGGGACGAATCTGTAAAAAGGAGAAGGGAGGAATCGTGGTGGGCCTTTACGCGGATTTAACTCCGATGCTTAAGTCAGAAAGCTTGTGAGAAGGAAGTCTTAGACATGAGTGTGTAATGATTTTTCTTGTCCTTCTCTTTCTATCATTGCCCTTCTTTTATAGCAGCTTAAAGGCGGTTTAGGAAAGGTGGTGGGTAAGGCGGTAAGTAAGGCGGTGAGTAAGGCTATGAGTAAATATCTTCTAAGGCGGTAAGAAAATATCTGCCTACTGCGTAGGTGCCACGTAGGTAAGTAGAAAATATCTGCCCACTGTAGAGGCAAGTGGATAAGATCTACTCACTGTAGAGGCGTTAGATATTTTCTTCCTTAGGTGGCTATAAGCACCTTATGAGATCCTCACGCCTTGTGGATAAGAAGGTTGCTATAATTCCGACGGACTTGTTTGTGGGATTGAACCCTCATTTTTGTTTGCCGAACGGAATTATACTAGGATGTTTGGTGATATTGCCGCGCGGCCAAAGGGACATAGTCGTATGTATGACAAGTGGCCATTTAGGTCGATGACACGCGTCTTACCAAATATATCCATAACACTAGTCCCCCCCAAAGTGTACTTGTTCGAAAAATCTGAGCGAGGGGTGAGTTAACTGCACTTCTCGCTTGGTTCGAGAATAAGTATCTTAGTTGGCATGTCTATGTAGGTGTAGACTTTGTCAATGGTACATGTGCTTTTAATAGGTGACCGACGTGTATGTGTCGTTGTTTTAATCGAGGTAGATTTTTCTCCGGAATTTTCGCCTATGGTGTCACTAAGTTTTTTCTATTTAAAGAGCTTGTAGGGATAGTGTTTTATTCAAAATCCAAAAATCTTTGTAGTTTTGTATAATGGCTCAGCGTTTGTCTTTCTATAAATTTTTCACTTTCACTCAGTGTTCTCTTCATCTGCGCATTCCAAGTTCTTTTTATGAACATCTGGCGGACTTAAGTACAGACTGTGTATGGCCCTCCCTTTTGCTTATTGACAGGGGTGTAGGTAAGATAAGTATTGAGGAAGGGTGGGAGACCTTCCACGTTGATCATGATATAGGGACGAGGGATCTTTTAATTATTACTTATGCAGGGGGTGTACGCTTCGAAGTTGAAATGTTTGGAAACGACTCCTGCATTAGAGAACTAGGCCCCCATTTTCGCCTGCGTGCTGTGCCGGGGTTTCCTAGTGACAATGAGGATAGTGACGGTTGTGGAAGTCCGTGCGTCTCCCTTGAATCTTATCCGAGCGGGTCCTCGGATGGATCCGTGGATTGTTAATTGGGAATTCCGAACGGAAGTTGTTTTTTATTTTTTAAAATACCACTATCGTTGTAACATGAAATAAAGTTTATCCTTTTGTTCATAAAGTCTTTGATTTCTTCAAGAAGAATGATTGCTGGTGATCCTATGTTGGGGTGTGTGTATTTGTCTTTTATGGTGTTGGTTCTATGGTACAGTGCCCATTACTCCCCAGAGAGACACGTGTCTCTCACACTGTGTCGCATTTAAAGGGAGAAGATGGCACGACGTGCGTGGCGTGCGCTTTGTCAACAGCATGATGGGCGCGGCTATCTATGTGTGTCAGGCGGCGTTTGGTGTGCTGACGTGGATAGAATTTTGAATTTCTTAAAGAGAAGCAATGATGGTTATCTGAACGGTCCAGATTTGGGGACCTTTGGTTTAATGGCTCGTCGGGATGACTTTGGGATCTAACGGCCAGGAATTCATCTCCTTTGTATAGAAGCGAAGTTGTACAAGTGAAAAAGGTTTTATTTCAAAAGCTAAATCGCGTCTTCTTCCAATAATCTCTTCTTCTTCGGCGAACCCTGTTCTAAAGTTCTTGCGTTTTTTTCATCCTTTTTTCTTCTAAGGTATGGCTAGTGCGTCTTCTTCTTCTGGTTCTTCTCATGAATCTCATGAACCTGTTGCTTCCCCCCCTCTTTCGATCCCTTCTCCGCCTGAGCTCATGGCCTCTGTCGCGACTCCAAGCGAGTCTAGGGACATTCCAGTCTAGGGTTCGCGGATTCATCCCGCTTCTAGGTCTATGGGTAGAGGGTCTGGTACCTTCATAAGCCTTCTGGGGCAGAAGGATGTCGCTATCTTGGTAGAGAAGTATGAGATAGACCTTTCTCTGTTTGAAGTTAGGGTTCCTTGTTCTGGGGAGAGGGCGAGCTCTCCAAGGGAGGGGGAGATAGCCATCTATCAAGATGCGCTATTGGGTGGCCTTAGAATTCCTTTTTCTAATTTTGCTAAGGCGATTTTGGAAGAATACCACTTGTGTCCTTCACAATTAACTCTGAATTCTTGGAGGTTGCTGAACGGCTTTGTTATTATTTTTAAGAACTACGGGGTAAATTTGAGCGTTTGTTGGTTTCATATGCTGTTCAATCTATGTTTAGAGTCTAATGCAGACTGGTATTATTTCTCGGCTTGTTCCGGGAGAAAGTTTCTAGGGAAAGTCCCCTCTTCCATTAAGCGATGGAAGTGTAAGTTTTTCTTTGTTAAAAGTAAGTCCGAGTGGGATGTCCGAACCAAGTGGGAGGTTCCCCGAACGGACATTGCCCGTGAGGAGATGACACAAGAAGAGGAAGTTCTTCTTAAGTCAATGATGGGGTTATCTAAAGTTTATATGGACGACTTCTTGACCAAGGAAAACCTCGTTAAATGTCGTTTAATAGTAGTTGCCGGTAGGATTTATTCGTGCATCTAACTCAGTTTAATCTTGAATTGTAATGTCTAACTTGCTTCAAAATTTACTCTTGCAGGAAGTCCGATGGAGGATGAAGATTTGAGCTACATTAAGGGCCTTTTGGCCTCTTTCGAAGGTGAGGTTCACCCGCCCTTACCTCATGGGCGGAAGAAGAAGGAAGTAGCATCTAGCAAAGTTGCTGAGACTTCCAAGAAGGAGAAGAGGAAGAGGAAGAGGAAAGAGGTCGACTCTTCCAAGAAAGGCGACCTCGCTGCAGGGTCTTCACAGGAGAGGAGGACCAAGAGAAAGAATTCCGAAGACGCATCGGGTCCCGAAATTACAAGTGAGCAAAGGTCGCCTCGGGGAAGAGGTCCGCCCGGAGGAAGTGCACTTTGGCTTTATCGCCGATTTCAGAGGGCCCTTCTTCTAGTCAGCCAGAGGATATCCTCCTTATGGAGGTAAGAATCTACTTCTTAAGGGTATCTATGGTTTTACTAAGAACTTTTAACTTGAGGCTTATTTTATAGGCGGAGGCAGGAGAGGCGGCCCTCTTGGACAAACTGAGGGTGGCGGACTTAGCCTTAAAGGGGTCGGCACCTCAGCAAAAGGAATTACCTTCCGAGGATATTCCTTTTCGAGATGCTAGGTCCGTAAAGGATGTTTTGATGGCCATGAGGCCCGAACAGCTCTCCGCGAAACTCCGAAGGGCTGGGAGGGAAGAGGCCACTTACCAACTTTTCCGCTCGGCCATGCTGGTAAATGCTATTCTTATATTTCTTCTACTTCCTAATTTGGCATTATTGTCTTTAACTCATTTGTTACTCCATAGACTGCTCAATGGGCGGACCGAGTCGGCAATCTTTGTCAAGAAGATTTGGCAATGATGGAAGCGAGTAGCGCAGATATTGCCCAGTTAAGCTTCAAGGTGGCGGCCTTGGAGGGAAAGGAAAAGGAGCGGCTCGCTGTTATCCATGCTCTCGAGAGGGATAAAGCCGAGCGGCTTCAACAGTTGGCCGCTATGGAAAAAGAGAAAGATGACTTAGCGGTCAAGCTGGCTAATTCCGAGGGCTCTCTTCATACTGCTGAGGAGAACATCAAAAAGTTATAAGATGACTCTAGCAGTTTGAAGAAGGAACTTAAATCCGCTCAAGATGAGCGCGCCGAAGCCCGATGGAAATTAAAAATGAAGGTTGTTGAGCTTGCCGCCGTGTAAGCTGAGTTGGGTGAAATAAAGGGGGAGCGCGACACACTTAAGGAAGACTTAGCTTCCCGATTAAAAACTCCTAAATCCGACTCGCAAGAACTCAAAGATTTAATAGAACGAGCGGATAAGCTAGAGAAGGAGGTCGCTCGGCTTAGGGCGAAAGCAAAAGAAGAGGCCACCCGCATTTATTCTGTAGTGCAGCAGGTGGGCCACCATGTTCCTCCTACGGAAGTTTTGTCGATGGGGCTTGCGGGAGTCTTGAAGAAATTTACGGAGCTAAAAGAGCTACAAATTATAAAGACTCCAGAGGCTCCTGCTCCAGCCCCTTCTGAACCTCCAACTCAAACTCCTCCAGAAGCAACTGACCGCCCAGAAGGCCGTGGTTCTTAGGAGTTTTTATAACATGTTTTGTAAACACTTAGTCATCTTGGAATGTAATTTCTATTTACATGAATGAAAAACAAACCTTTACTTTGGTGAAGATTTATTTCCGAGTGATGGTTTTAACCATTTTAAGAAGTCTTTCGCAAGCCTTTCTTTCTTCATTTGGCTCATAAATTAAACTTCATGGCAGTTTCTTCTCTTCTTAGTCCAATCATGGGACTTTGATTTGTTAAGTAAGATCATTGCCTTTGTAAATGAGATTGTTGCCTCATACTTCGATCGGGATTTTTGCCCCTTGTTTCTGGATGAGAGTTATCGTTTATCCTTGTAGGATAATTCCGACTCATCTTTTAGGAATGAGATTTTCACCTCATTTTTGTAGAATGAGATTTTCACCTCATTTTTGTCTGGGAAAAACTTAAGCTTTATTTCATGAAACCTTTAGGAGACGGCTACAGAATTTACTGATAGTATCGTCGCAGGTGTTCAGCATGAAATGGACGCTTGAGCGTTTTTCCTTCCATATTCACCAGGATAATAGGTGCACCTTTCGGACAACTCTGTATGGCGTAAGGGCCTTCCCGATTAGGAGTTAGCTTCCCGTTCGGCTTTTGTTTCCACGGAACTCATTTTTCTCTTAAGACCGGATCACCCGATTTGGAAGAAGACTCTTTTCACCCCTTGTGTCATAGAACCTTTTTACTCTTTGGCGATAGATGATTGCCTTTGTTTCCGCAGTTTCTCTTCGCTCTTCAAGTAAATCGAGTCCCGCTCGGAGATTCTTCTCATTTTCTTCTGATGAGAAAGTTTGTTGTGTCCGTAGGGTAGGCATTCCCTATTTACTGCGGGGATGACGGCTTACGCCCCATAAGTAAGAGAGAAACGGAGTTTCTCCTGTGGGGGTTCTTGTGGTTGTCCTATAAGCCCAAAGTGCGCTCGGAATTTCTTCAACCCAGTTAGTTCCATTTTGGAGACCCGGGTTTTGAGCGCTTGGAGCAAGGTGCGATTCGTCACTTCTACTTGGCCATTGGCTTGAGGATGTGTTACGGAGGTTAACCTGGATTCAATTCCAAGCTCGGAACAAAAGCTTTTGAAAGCCTTGTTATCAAATTGTCGCCCATTATTGGAAATGAAGGCGACTGGAATTCCGAATCGACAGATAACAGTTTGCCACAAGAATCCCTGACAAGCTTTCTCTGAGATCTTGGCCAAGGGCTCAACTTCTACCCATTTGGTGTAGTAATCGATAGCCACTATCAAAAACTTCATTTGTCGAGTCGAAGTAGGAAATGGCCCTAGAAGATCAACTCCCCAGATAGCAAACGGGCGAGGGCTGATAATTGGTGTGAGCAATGTTGGTGGTCGTCTTTGAATCTTGGAATGCCGTTGGCAGGCGTCACATTTTCGGGCGAACGCCACCGCATCTTGAGTTAATGTTGGCCAGTAATAGCCTTGTCGCAGGACTTTGTAACTCAAGGCTTTGCCTCCTATATGCCCTCCTCCAATACCTTCATGGATTTCTTGAAGGATATAGTTGGCTTCTGTGGGACGCAAGCACCGTAAGAAGGGTTGCGTATAGGACCTCTTGTATAGATTTTCGCCAATGATAGTGTACTGAGCGGATTTGTAAGAAATCCGTCTGGCTTCCGTCTTGTTGGTTGGTGTAGGTCCACCTTGCAGGTAGTTTTTAATGGAATCAATCCAACTTGACTCTTCTGCTGCACTTTGTACTTCTCTTTCTAACCCTTCAATAGTTTTTGTGGGAAGATACTGTAGGTTGAAAGAGGATTATGTATCTCTGTTGGGTGCAGTGGCTTTTTTAGATAAGGCATCGGCTTCTTCATTTTGTGCTCGACAGATTTTTTCGATCTGGAAGTGGGCGAAGCATGGAACTATTTTTCACCTTTGCACGGTATTTAATCATGTTCTCCTCCTTTGCTTCAAAATTGCCCAATGTGTGGCTCACGACTAGCTGTGAGTCGGAATATACATGCAGATGTTGAATTCTGAGCCCCCGGGCCAAACGCAATCCTGCGATGAGGGCTTCATATTCGGCCTCATTATTGGTCACTCGGAATTGGAACTTGAGCACTGTCGAAATTTTCCATTTAAAAGGAGAATAACGGACGAAGCCGGCTCCTGACTTTTCTTCAGTTGCTGATCCATCAACATATAAGGACCATGGGATGCTTGGGCTTTCTTCTGGGTCCTATGACGGGAGTTCATCCCCCTCCATGGGAATGGTCAACTCCACAATAAAATCTGCTAGCACTTGAGCCTTGATTGCCGTTCGGGGTTTATAAGTGAGATCAAACTCACCCAATTCTATCACCCACTTGGCTAAACGTCCGCAATTTTCAGGCTTACGGAGGACTTGCTTTAAGGGTTGGTCAGTCAATACCGTTACTTTGTGAGCCTGAAAATACGGCCTCAATCTACGTGCGGATGTGACAAGAGCGAAAGCCAATTTTTCAAGTGGTAGATACCTTGATTCCGTGTCGTTAAGGATCTTACTTGTATAATAAACTGGCTTCTGAACTCCATTGTCTTCTCTCAAAAGAACTGCACTGACGCCGAGGAGCTGACCAAGTAGATGTAGAGTTCTTCCCCTACTTGCGGCTTAGCTAGCAATTGAGGCGATTGGAGATAATCTTTAAGCTCCTGAAAGGCTTTCTCACATTCTTCTGTCCACTCCATTTTTTGTGCTTTTCGCAAGGCTTGGAAGAGTGGGAGGTTTTTCTCTCCGGCTTTAGAGATAAATCTCCCAAGAGTGGCTAGGCGTCCATTAAGCCGTTGTACCTCTTGAAGGCTTTTAGGTGATCCCATATCAAGGATGGCTTTGACCTTTTCCGGATTTGCTTCTATTCCTCTTTGAGTTAATATGAATCCGAGAAATTTCCCTGATCGGACACCAAAAGCACACTTGTTCGGATTTAGGCGCATGTTGTAAGTCCGAAGCGACTGAAAGGCCTCTTGTAAATCCGTCAGGTGCTCATCGGCTTTTCAGCTCTTCACCAGGATGTCATCCACATAAGCTTCAACATTTCTGCCGATTTTCTCCTTGAAGACTGTATTTATGAGCCTTTGGAAGGTGACTCCGGCATTCTTTAGACTGAATGGCATCACCTTATAGCAATAAGTTCCTTTGTTTGTGATGAAGGATGTTTTTTCTTCATCGTCTTTGGCCATTTGGATTTGATTGTAGCCTGAAAAGGCATCTAAGAAACTTCGACATCTCATGCCTGGCACAGTAGAATCAACCAAACCATCAATTGAAGGTAGAGGGAATGAATCTTTTGGACAAGCTTTATTTAGGTCCGTGAAATCCACGCACATTCTCCATTTTGGGACGGCTTTTTACTACAACCACATTAGCCAACCCGGTCGGGTAATTCACCTCTCGGATAAATCCGACCTTCAAAGGGTTGATACTTCTTCTTACCGCGACCTTACGCCTTTAGAGTAGGAATTCCTCCTTTTTGTTTGGCAGGCTTGAGCAGCGATCTAGGCCGAAGGCGGTGTTCAATGACATTACGCTTTACACCTGGCATGTCTTCTGATGACCTAGTGAAGAGATCAGAATTTGTTCTTAGTACTACCATGAGATTTTCTTGTTGCTATTATCAAATCCGCACCAATACGCCGCGATGCAGCTCCACTCTAGTTTTGTCTAGGGAGCTGTAAGCAATTCTTCAAGCTGAGTGTGGCGGAGTTCTTCATCTTCCCGTTCGGCTATTTTGTTGATCAACATGGCTTCCGAAACTCTTGTTTTGCCTTTACTTAGAACTTTTCCTTTGAGAGTCGAAACATAACATTGCCGTGCCAAGGGTTGATCCCCTCATACTTCTCCACTACCTCTCTCGGTTGGAAATTTGAGGAGAAGATGATAAGTGGAAATTATTGCTTTCAAGGCGTTGAGGGTTGGCCTACCATGAATCACATTGTAACTTGAAGCACCGCGTACAACTAGAAAATTTGTTGTCAACGTTGACGATCTTGGCGAATTTCCTACCGTAACGGGCAACGTGATCATTCCTTCTGGCTGTACAACCCCTCCGGAAAATCCCACTAAAGATGATTTTACGGGGAGCAAGTTGTCTGCATCGTACCTCATTCTTTCGAAGGCGCTCCTGAAAAGAATGTCCACTGAACTTCCACTGTCTACCAGAACTCTTTTCATTTGGAAGCTGGAAACCATGATGGCGATGACCAAGGCGTCGTCATGAGGGTGGCGAACCCTGCTGACATCGTTGTCATAAAAAATGATGGGGGCCATAGGCCGAGACCTTCTTTGTGGCGCTTCTGTTTCCTGCGCCACTCCCACCATTCGGGCGTAGCTTTTTCGAGAGGCGGAACTTTCGCCACCACACCCAGGACCACCGCTAATAAATCCGACCATCTCCCCTTTTTCTTCTTCAAGCTGTGAAGTTTCCGGCTCCTCTTGGACCTCAATGTTGATATACTGCTCCAATTGTCCCCTTCTAACGACATCTTCTATGGCGTTCATCAAATGGGTGCATTTTTCTGTGTCATGTCCCCTAGCTTGATGAAATTTGCAATATCTTTTGCTGTTCTTTTGTCGTTCGGGATTCTTTGCAGGTTCTGGCCATGTCAAGAGTTGTTGATCCTGTATTTGCATAAGAATATGGCTTCTGGTCTGATTTAGTAGGGTATGGTGATCGTATCTGACAATTTTCCCTTCTTTTGAAGATTCTCTAGGTTGTAGCATATGTCGCTGTGGGCGTGTTGAAGTTTCCGGACCTCTATTCTCACCCTTGCGATCCTTGCGCGATCCTCCCTCCTTTCGGATTTCTGTGGGCCTTCTGTTGACATTTTGATGGGCTTTTCCCTTCTGGATTTCCACGGAGGCATGTCGAGCCTCCTCTTCCCAGCCCGTATAAATTTCATCAGAATTGATATAATTTTGGGCATGGATCATGAGGGCGCGGATGGTTTTCGGCGGATCCAAAGTGAGGAAAAACGAAAAGGGGATTCTAGCAAACCCTCCATCAGGATAGTCACATCCATGCGCGGAATAAGGTCCGCAACATTTGCGGCTTCGTCTATGAAACGGTTTAAATAGGCTTGGAGTGTTTCACCCCCTCGTTGCTTAACGCGCATAAGGGTAGACGGAGTTTTCTTTTGCTTTGAGTAATTAGCAAAATAAGCTAAAAAGCGATCTGCTAGAACTTGAAAGGAAGGAATCGTGCTAGATGGAAGATCGACAAACGAGTCTTACTCTTTTCCCTTTTAAGTAGCGGGAAAAGCTCAGCACATACGAGCGTCGGTAATTCTAGAGAGCAGCATCTTCGACCGGAAGGACCTTAAGTGACGAGACGGATCGGTTTTGCCTTCATATGCAATCATAGCAGGTGGTCGGAAACTATCAGAAACTTGCTCCTCCAATATTTCCTTGATAAAGGGTGAGCATATATTGAGAACATGCCGTTCGGATTTCTGTTTTCCTCGAGAGGGATCTTGTCTCTATGTCCTTTTGTCAACAGTAGGAGTAGATGGACTATTCCGTTCCGTTCTTATCCGTTCCGTCCTTGTATGCCGTTCCGTTCTTGTGGCAGCTTGCTCTCGACGTCGAACGGAGGGAGGTTCTGAACTAGCTGAGAAGGCGGTTCTCTCCCTTCTTTCTCCATGGGTGCGAGTCCTTGTCCTCCCTACGCTTTTGGAATTGGCTGAGTGGGGAACATTTGGCACATTTGGTGGAGTTCGTGGTGGGAGGAAGTGGCGGATGGGTCAAAGTATGAACAACTTGAGCTAACCTGCTCTAATTGCTCTTTGTATGTTAAGATAAAACTTCGGGATGGATTCCGAGGGTGGGGCCGGAAGGATTTTCCGATGGAGGTAAGATAAGTGGATTGTCCGACGGAATTTCCTCATGCCCTCGGACTTCACCAGGTCCTTCAGGATTACTAGGTGCTCCTTGTTCTTGGATTCGTTTTGATCTTCTGGTAGTAATCATTTGGCTTTTTGTAAGGGTCCCACAGACGACGCCAAACTATTGATGCCAAAAACTGGTCCCCCTCACGCTTTGGCTACTGTTGCCTCGTGATCTGGTCTCAGCCTTGGACAAACGGTTGAAATTTATAGTTGGTGTGGACGCTTACTTCAACTTCTGAACAAGGAACGCAGGGAGCGCTTTAGAATTCCGATAGGAATTATCAGCTCTTTGCTTTGGGACGAATCTGTAAAAAGGAGAAGGAAGGAATCGGAATTGGGCCTTTCTGCCCGGATTTAACTCCGATGCTTAAGTCAAAAAGCTTGTGAGAAGGAAGTCTTAGACATGAGTGTGTAATGATTTTTCTTGTCCTTCTCTTTCTATCATTGCCCTTCTTTTTATAGCAAAATTTTAAAAGGCGGTTTAGGGGAAGGCGGTGGGTAAGGCGGTAAGTAAGGCGGTGAGTAAGGCGGTGAGTAAATATCTTCTAAGGCGGTAAGAAAATATACGCCTCTAGCGTAGGTGCTACGTAGGTAAGTAGAAAATATCTGCCCACTGTAGAGGCAAGTGGATAAGATCTACTCACTGTAGAGGCGTTAGATATTTTCTTCTTTAGGTGGCTTATAAGCACCTTATGAGATCCTCACGCCTTGTGGATAAGAAGGTTGCTATAATTGCGACGGACTTGTTTGTGGGATTGAACCCTCATTTTTGTTTGCCAAATGGAATTATACTAGGATGTTTGGTGATATTGCCGCACGGCCAAAGGGACATAGTCGTATGTATGACAAGTGGGCATTTAGGTCGATGACATGCATCTTACCAAATATATCCGTAACATATTGCATTCTTGAAGTAGGTCTCTGAGGAAAAAAATTAAAATTAGTGTCTCAAATGTGCCCAAGTAAGTTAGAATAATTTTACCTCTTCCCTTCCTGCCACTTGTACCCTTTCAACTACCACTTGATTTACAGTTTGCCTATCTTTAAGTGGTTGAACTGGTATATATTGCATAGGCACTTGTACCCTTTGAAGTCCAAGATGATTTATAGTTTGCCTTTGAATGGTACCACTTGCTTTTCAAACCTAAAAAAACAAATAAACAAAACAAAATATACGAGTCTGGCAGTTAATAAAGTATAATGTACATTAGACTTGGCATACAAGAAACCTAATTGTACTTAAAACCATCTTATGACGCTGGTTGTTGCCACCAACTACCCTCTTACATGTCTTGGCATTGTGTCTTGGTGGCCACATTTTCGACAATTTACTTGCACCCCTTTCTTGCTAACCTTGTATTGATTTCCAGTTGTTTTACCAACTTCCTTCCTTCTACTCTTGTATGGTCTGCCTGGAGGCCTTCTCAACGTGGGAGGTAGGATTGGCTTTATATTTTCTATATGACTCCAATGATTTATCCCTTTGACGGGTTGACTGAAGTAAGAATAAATCTGCAATTGTGTTTCCTTGTGATAGCATTGGTGGAAATATTGTTCAGGCCTTTCTTCAGTGATAAACATTAGGAATAATTCCCTTTTTAGTCCCTCTACTTTTCGTAAAGTACCCTTTTTGTCCCTAATCTTCTTTTTGTGACTTTTTGGTCCCTCTACTTTATCAAGTGGGAATTATTAGTCCAGAGACAGACGACGTTCACTTAAATCATTTCACATGACTGACGTGTCTGCCAAGTGACATTATGTTGATGTCCATGTGACCATCAGAATGCCACATGGAGAGGATGAATGGGAGAGAAGGGTTAAAATTCGGATCTTAATCAGTTATGATCCGAATTCGAGGGTTTGTTTAATGTTTTCTTTTCATTTTTAAAATCTTTTCTAATGGTATAATGTTTTAAAAGGGCATATGACATTCTGATGGCCACGTGGACATCAACATAATGCCATGTGGCAGACACGTCAGTCATCTGAAACGGCGTATGTGAACGCCGTCTGCCTCTGGACTAATAAGCCCCATTTTATAAAGTAGAGGAACCAAAAAGTTACAAAAAAAAGATGAGGGACTAAAAAGGCACTTTCTTTAAAGTAGAGGGACTAAACAAGGAATTATTCCTAAATATTACTGCCACTGCATAACTGCAGGGTATGCTAGTCAGATCCTATTTCCTGGATAAACAATTTTGGATTTCTAGGTCAACCACGTACGGATCAGTTGACCCACATAACACCTGGTACTTAACACCACCAGCATGTTTAGCCCAACATCTACTATAGTCCTTAATGATTTTGTCAACTTTCTATTGAATCTTACAACATAGGGGCCCTGTGTACCTTTTAGCTACTTCTATCTTCGAAGCAATCCTCTACATCAACTTAGTCCTTATAGTCTCCATCATAGTTAGCAGAGGCCTTCCTCTTGCCTATAAGATATACTTGTTGAAGTACTGACAAAAGTTGTTCAGGAGCATATCATACTTGGTCATTATAGAGAAGTGTGCCTAGGACTAATGCATTGGAATTTTAGCTTCTAGCCACTTATAGGCAACCTCTGATAAACTCCTCGTTTCCCTTATTGCATCCTCATACACTTTCAAGTAGGTAGATTTGGCTGATTTTCATAACAAATCTTTCAATGCTTTCCCTTTGTTAGTAGGTTAGGACTTAAAGTTAGTGTACAAATGCCTCACACAGTTTCTGTGCTCGGCATTTGGCACTAACTCTAATAGGGCATCCACATGTCCCCACAAAAATTGAGCTCAATAAATCCCTTCTATAAGTTAAACTTAAACAATTAGCAAACCATGAAAGAAATTTTTATAAATTCTGTTTGTCTGACATAAATGACCAATGGTATAAGTTGGCTATATTAAAATCCTGCTTTAGCAATTGAATGAACCAGCACCATGATTGAAAGTTCTCACTTTCAATAACAACAAATGCAAGGGGATCATGAAGTCATTAGCATCAATCCCTACTGCCCCCATTAAGTGTCCCCTATAGTGTCCTTTCAAGAAGCATGAATCAAGGCTAATAATAGGCCTACAACCAGATTTGAACTTGCATGCTTGTTGGAAAACATACATCCTCAAGAATAATCTGCACTCTATCATGCAAATTGTGGTGGTTCCTATGTTGGTTTGCCTAAGCTCAGCCAAGTATCATAAATTTTTCATATTGATCCTTTGCATTACCTAGAACCCTTTCTAGTGCTATTTGTTTAACCCTATAGCACTTGCTTAATGGCACTAGAAAATTCAAATTCCTTCTCAAATCTTGTTGTAATAAAGTGACTGATCATTAGCAAACTTGTGCAAATATTGAGAAGCTATCCATTTTGAAGTAACATTCCTATGCTTCATTTCCTTAGAACATGTGTGCTTCTAACATATGTTTTAATTTGCCAAGTACTGTCAAACTTATCTTTGGGGTTTAATTTTGATACCCACAACACCTATGGGCATTCCTTCCTATATATAGCTTTGACTCTATTTTTATCATTCCTTTCAAACTTCACATTATATCTACTACTCCTTCCATACTGCCTTACTGCTTCCTTCAGTGACTCTCTACTAGAAAACAACATGTCTTTTCCTAATTTTGGGTTATCCATATCTGTTTTATTGTTGAACTTTGGCCATCTTCTTCTTGAGCAGACATCTACATCATTAGACTCATCCAAACTGTGCAAAGACACTGAATTCTCATATTCTGAGTCTTTACTTTCTTGTACACCTTGTTCACCTACAGGTTCTATCCCTCTCTCTATCCCTAAATCAACATTAACTTCATAAATTTGATCATCATTATCCTCCATATCATAATCACTTTCATCAAACTCAGAGTCAGAACTATCAATATTAGACATAGAATGAAAGCCTACATTACACCCATTACCCTCATTCAGTTCATGTACCTCTAACAATGACCTTCTATTATCAATCCCTGAATCACCACACAAAAGTTCCTGAATATGGAAAACAATCTATTAAGTTAGACATTGAATTGAAGGACACAATCTATCTCAATTTCTGCATGATAAAAACATCAAAATAATATAGATGCATCTCAACATCTTCTCTAAATAGTGTCTTAATGTCTAATAAATTAAACAGAAAAGTGCTTCCAAGCGGAACACTAAATTAAATAGAAAGGGAAAAAAAATTAAAATTTTGGCATGCAGAGCAAGGAATCAAATTTATGAAATAAGACACAAGCCATTAGTTTGATGTGTTTCTTAATGTCTTAATTAAAGCATCCAATAGTATCTTAATTCACTATTAGAAAAAAAAGTGCTTTCCTGTAGAATTATCAATAGATCTTAGTGGCTTAATAGACACATCAAACTAATAGATACATACCAACAAAAAAAAGTGCTTTCATGCAGAAAAATAAATTAAACAACAAGGAGAAAAATTAAAATTTGGGCATGCAGTGCAAGGAATCAAATATATGAAGTAAGACACAAGCCCTTAGTTTGATGTTTTCTTAATGTCTTACTTAAAGCATCCAATAGTGTATTAATTCATTATCAGAAAAAGTACTTTCATGCAAAATGATCAATAGTCTAATAGTATATTACTTCACTATAAGAAAAAGTACTTTCATGCAAAATGATCAATAATGTATTAGTGTCTTATTAGATATGTAAAATCCGAGGATTTAAGGGAATGAATTTATTTTTTAATAATTTGGTTAATGAATAAAAGTCCCCGAGGTTGGGTGTAATTGGAATTTTATTGGGAATAAAGGTTTCCTATATTGCCTTTAATTTTTTTTTAAATTAAAGGAGTTTCTTATATTTTGAATAAATTGAAATTGATATGAAAAAGGGGAGTAAATCAGTAAATCCCTTAATTAGGGTTAATTGGAGTCACCAAGGACCTTTTTGTAATATCAAGGGAAAACTAAGGACTAAATTGTAAAGAGGAATCAATAAGTCAAGGGTTTACATGTAAAGAAAAAAAAAGGGCTAATGGGTTTTTTTTTCAAAAAAGAGGAGTATCTCTATTTACAATTGATGCAACATATCAGGTACGTACTTATATTATAATATATATAATATAATAGCATATATTGTGATGGGGATGTAAGTGGTAGGACACTTGGCACGTCCATACCTCCCCCTCGACATCGGACCGAAGACGACACGTCCATACCTCCCCCTCGACATCGGACCGAAGACGACACCAGTAAGCATGGCCGATATCCCATACCGGCACACCCAACCGCCACATCGGGATTCACGCCACCTATATCGGCACGCACCACCTGTAAAACCCAAGGGTATTTTTTGTCCTTTTGAATAATTATGGAATTTTCTTATTTATATTGGTATGTTATTAATTAAGGAGAATTCTTTAATTTGGTAAAAGGTGAAGAGGAAAATAAATGAGGAATTAAATGATTTAAATCTAATAATTGGGATTTTAGAGTCTGCTGGGGATCTAAGAATAATTCTGTCTATTTGAGGGACTAGAAAGGGATTTTCCTCTCAGTTAAAGGTTTTAGAACTAAGTTAGTTAAGAGAAAAGGCAGGGGGTTTTTAATATAATAGCACATGATAACACATGCACGTGAGCCGAGTCCTTTGGGATGTGCGGTGGAGGTTAATCAGGGGCCTTATCCGGCTACCGCAGAGGGCGTCAAGGGCTAGACTAGCCGTCTTGGCCAGGAGCGGAGTGAAGGGCCGGCGGCCACAGCGAGAGCTTTGCAAGGTCAACAGATAAGTAGAATTTGTTTTAAATTCTGTTAGAATGTGCGTGATCCTCTCGGTGGGCTGTAGATAAGAAAGAAACCGAGCCCTAGTTCTTAATTTCCCTAACGCCGCCCTCTCCCATCTCCTTTCCTTTTGCTTCGTCCCTTTCTTGGCCTGAAACTTGAAGAAGATTGATCATCCTCGGTTCCTGAAGGTGGAGAGCCTCCACCTATCGAATGAATAATTCTTTTGGATCACGGATGAAGACACGTTGTTGAAGAAGAGAAAGAACTTGGAAGGAGGGAGAGGTAGTGAGGCCACCGTCTCCGAGGGAACTCACCGGCAACCTTTGGATCCCGGTAAGCCTCTTATTCTCCTCTCGGTGTTTCTGTAGATCAGTGTCTTATTGATGACATGTATACATACGTACTCTCGGTTTTGGTCCTGCATGATGAATTGGATTCATGGCTTAATATACTTGGGTTATTAAAAGATGTAGATAACTCCTTCTAATTGTATAATACTTAAATAGGAGATGGCCTTTTTATTTATGTTCAGATTCATGAGATTAATCAAAGAGGTTTGTTGAGGGACTTTAGAGTGTTAAAAGTCTGGGAATATGATAACATGTAGTGTTGAGTCTTAGCATGAGTAACTTGAAGTATTTTAAGACTTGTATTATTATTTCATTCAAGGAGAGCAAGAGGGGCTGGGGACCTCCTGATGCTCTAGAGTTGGGTTCCGAAATTCTTAAAGGCCTTCTTGAGTGTCATTGCATGATCATAGGGGTGAAAGCTTTGGGAGGTTCTGGAGTTGAATAGTAATTCTTGTAAGTATCTCAAGTTGGGGTATCATATATATATATAGGCTGTCATTTTATGTGGAGATGATAATCTTATTATTGAAGCCTTGTAAATTCTTTTATGACTTATTGATCTCTGAGAATAGGTAAAGGTGCTATGCTTAAGTCAAGGACTTTATAGATGGACTGACTTGCTGAACTGGAGGTTTAAGGTGGTTTTAAAATCCTTATTAACTGGGGTTAGTGGTAAGATGATAGTTCGTTCCTTGAACTGGGGAATGTTGAAGATCAAGATTTATATTTGAATTTATTGTGTAGCTCCCTGATAGTTTGGTAATGGGGGATAATAGTATGCATACTCACTCACAGTGGATAATGAAGTGAGGAATCTGATAGTTTCTAATGATCTGATATCCATGGAGGATGGGTTTGTGTCATTTCATGTGGAGCTGTCGATCAAAAGCATTGCAGAGTTGCCAGGATCACATATAATGGGCATTGATTTCATTTTATTACCATGGTTTACTATTTATGAAAGGGATAGGGATTTGAGGAGTTTCACTATTTATGAAATCACTATAGCATGAATAGTTAGAAAGAGAGAGAGAGTAATAGTTTTGTGTACTCTCTAATTGTTTGGTTTAGTAACAAGATGGTATGATGATCTAAGGGTGCCATTTCAACTATAAGGGGTATGCTAGTAATTGGTATATTAAGTTTGGAAATTCATTTTTATTTAACCAGGCTGGGATAGTATACTAGGAAATAGTATAATAGTGCTTGTTGAGCTAGAGGTTATGGCTTGGAGGATTTTTATTTTTATTATTGATGAAATTATTTAAGGGATGAGTTTGAAATTGTTTTAAGTGGGCCTTGGGCTGTATTGGTGCACTCAATTTAAAAAGGAAATTATTTTTATTAATTGGGTGATAAACAATTTGGGAATTTAGATGAGTTTATTTAATGGGCCGGGCCCATTTAGTTGCATGTAAATATCAAACGATATTTTTCTAAATACTCGTACGTATGTTGAGTGCGGATCTGTGTTTACCAGATACTGTCGAGGTGTACTGATCCGCGACGAGACAGATTTGGGACGATCAGTATTCGGATTGCGTTTAGAGGTAAGTCACTCTTGCCTTGTTTCCACCCTTGCATGGGTTTTCTTGCTTTGTTTGATGCTATCTGTTAGCATGATCTTGTTTTGTACTTACTCTTGTTGATACATGCACATAGATAATTTGATTGATGTCTTTCCTATTATGTGCATGGTTGAATTGCTTGTGGTAGATTAGGACTACCGTTTGTTGATATACTTAGTTGGACTACCCACCCGTGGGCCGACACTTGATCATGGGCACATGGTCTTGTGTGCTGGCCGGGAGGTACGTGCCAATTGAGTTCTGATCTTCCGCCCGAATAAAGGGAGTCGGAGGGCTCCGTCCTGTCGATTAGGGTTGATCTGCTGGCTGAGTGTCGACACGTAGAGGTGGCGCTACACAGCTGACAGGGTTAAATGCCGCTTCCGGCAGAAATTTGTTACCTGAGAGGCTAGCGTTTCTTTATTACTGACTGAATTTTGGGTTGTCCGAGGGCGTGTTTGCTGAGCTATTCTTGGGCTTCTCATCCAGGGCTCTGAGGGCCGTAGCTGGATGTTAGGATCTGATGTTTGTATGGGGTGTAGCCCCTTTGTTTGATGATCCTATATTGTGATATCCGCTTGGTGACCATTCATTGTGATTCCTGGGGTACTTATCGGGCTTTCCTCTCTAAGCTCACGACTTTTCTCTTCTCTCATTTCAGGTCCTGAGGAGTAGATAGACTCGAGCTCAGGGACGGCGAGAGTTGGGGCGGGATATTGCTGAGGTTGGAGGACCTCCCTAAGTTATTTATTTCTTGTGTGTGAGGACACTGTCTCTATTTTGGTAGGACCCTGGTAGGGCCTGGATTGTGTATAGGGCATGGACCCTTATTTGATTTTATTATGTTCCCGCTGAGACTTTATGGTTTACTTATTGATTATCTTTTGGTTAAATGTATTATCTGCTTATCATTTTAGGCCTTGTATTCGAGTGGGGCTCGTCTCCACTTGGATACGGCCGATCTGTTGACGTGCCCGAGGTCCCAGAATCCGGGTCGGGGCGTTACACCACCGACATATTCCCTTGAGGATAAACATACACCCGCATCAGATAATCACGTAAACTCCAACAGATAAACATGCACCAACACATGCACATCACGTGATCCGGATTGACTTGCACCCCAAGGAATCCCAGGCTATAAAAGAAGCAGTAAAGGCGCCGTCAAGGGATATACAATCATTGAGAGAGCAACCCTGATCCAGAGAAAAGCAAGAGAGCGATACTGCGAGAGAAAAGGAGGTCTACCTACTGCTTTCCTCTCTTTCTCATGAACTACACTCTGTAATTTGGTTAAGGATGAATAAATATCTTTTTCCCGTGGTTTTTTTCCCGCCTGAGAGGGGTTTTTCCACGTAAAATCCTTATTGTCTCTTTCTGATTCCTCCTCCCTCTTATTTTTTGCTCTTGGATCTTGCAACTCCTTATCACCAAGTTCTGGGCTCCGACATATTATAAATTCAACCGTTGATCTGAGATCATCCCTCGATCCCGAGGCGACCCCGATCTTGGCATCAACAGTTTGGCGCCGTCTGTGGGGACTCTGAACGAAAAGTCATGGCAGCCATAAGGAAGTCAAGCCGGATCCAAGGACAAGAACAGCGGAAGGATGTGTCAGCAGGCCTTCAACAGGAGATCGCACTCAAGGGGCCGCCAGTGGCGGACACGGCGGATATCTCCCCAGGAGACGTGGCCCAGCCTCCAGCCCCGGGACACACCGAAGAACAGATGCAGGCAATGGCAAGGGAAATTGCTGAACTTAGGCAGGCCTTGCGAGACAGGGATCGACAAATCTCTCAGGCGGCCGCCCCGGTCCAACCGGCAGAAGCCTCGTGCGGAAGACAGAGCGCGCAGGGAAGGGCCCGCCCCCGAACCCCATCTAGGGTCGCGACAGAATCATCTGCAGGCTGTTCGACCCCTTCAGTCTCAGGGAGAAGGCAAAGCCGACGAGCGGAACCGAGGGAAGAGCGGAGAAGAAAGAGTCCCTCATCTCGACACCGGCAAGAAAGGTCACCACAACGAAGAAGGCACCGGGTCCCGATGTCACCCTCTCCGGAACCACCTCATCGACGCCCCCGCCGGGACTCTCCACTCCCGCGTCCCACTTGGGAATATCGACGATCTGCGGCCTCACCGCCACGACCCGCCGCCCAGCAACCAGTCCCTGAAACAGAGAGAGTAATGCGGCCAGTACCAGAGCTGGTGTCACCCTTCATCAAGGAGATCTGGGAAGCTCCTTTCCCCGAACAATTCCTGCCACCCAACATCCGACACTATTCCGCATCTACGTAACCCGGTACGAGTAGCATGTAGAATGATATTCGGCGGAGATGATGACTAATGTGACAACTGAAGTGGTCATGTGCAGAGCTTTTCCCCGAACATTGACCGGGGAGGCGTTTGAGTGGTTCACACACTTACCGCCAGGAACCATATCAGGCTTCAAGCAGTTAACCAACACGTTTGTCGCCCATTTTGAGAAAAGCCGAAAGGTAGCGAAAGACCCTCTCTCCCTCTTTGGATTCGCGCAGCGCCCGGCCGAGAGCCTGCGCAGCTACATAGGCCGCTTCAGGGCAGAGATCGTCGGGATGGCCCACGTCGATTCCTATATGGTGTTCGGAATAAAGGGTCGTGGGTCTCGAGAGACTAACCTTCAAGGAAAACTTGACCAGGAAAGCCCCTAAGAGCCTCGGGCTGAAATTCTCGACTCAAGGCCAAGAGGAAATCGGCTCTGAAGACCTGAAAGCGCGCTGGGAAGAAGAAGACCGCGTACGGATGGAGGCGGCCAAACAAATACTATCCCAGAGGCAGAGAAGCCCAGAGAAGGACCAATTTAGATGCTTACCGGAAGAGAGGCGGGAAGAGGTTCCAGACCGAACACCCCTACGAGATGACAGCGTCGGTGTATCCCACACACTGTGACAGCGTAAAGAACAACTGGCACCAAATTACGCCATCCTTAACACCCCAGTTGAAGATATCCTGCTACAAATACAAGATAAGAAGATGCTGGATCCACCCCGGCCGATGAGAGACAGCAAAGGCAGGAACAAAAGCCGGAAGTTCTGCCGATATCACCAAGATCGGGGACATTCAACCGCTGAGTGCATTCACTTGAAGGATGCCATCGAAGGCCTCGTCAGAGAAGGACACCTGTCCAGTATGTGAAGGGAAACACCCCTAAAGAGGGCCCGACGCCCCCCCCCCCTTGGCAGAGCCGCTGAATACACTCCCTCTACCCGTGAAGCTCCCAGATGGCATACAGCTCGGAATTATAGCAGGAGGGCCGGGATGCGGAGGAGAAAGCTCATCCTCTCGAAGAAACTACGCTCGTGGAGTAATGGCTGTCCAGAGCGTGCTTCCCCCCAAGAAGCCACGCATCTCGACCGAGATCGTATTCTCCGACAAAGACCTCGAAGGAATACAGCATCCACATGATGACGCATTGGTGATCACCGCACGGATCGGGGCCTTCATTACACGGCGAGTACTCATAGACACAGGGAGTTCCGTCGATGTCATCTTTTCAGGAGCCTATGACAGGATGCAAATACCGGTGGAGAATCTGAAACCTATACGATCGCCCTTGATCGGTTTCAACGGTAGCCCCCTGCAGCCGGACGGAATGCTGTCTCTCCCACTCACCCTCGGCACCTACCCCCGAACAGCTACCATGGACATTGATTTCCTGGTCGTCCGATGTCCGTCAAGCTACAACGCTATCCTGGGGAGGCCGTCACTCAATTTGTTCGGGGCAATCCCGTCGACCTATCACATGATGATGAAGTTTCCCACCCCATATGGATGCGGAGAAGTGAAAGGAGATCAGCTAGCATCCAGACAATGTTATGCATTAATGCTGAGGAACCTGGGAGGTGGAGGCAGCCAAGCGAAGGAAGCCCTGATGGTCAAGGACATACAACCCGAAGACGATGAAAGAGAGAAGAGGAGACCCACCCCGGTCGAGGAGTTGGTGACATTACCCCTACATGAAGGATGTCCAGAACGTACGATAAGTCTCGGGGCAGAAATGAGTCCCGGACATCGGCAAAAGGTCAGGGAGCTGTTACAAGCCTATGCCGATGTGTTTGCCTGGTCGGTGGAAGATATGAAAGGCATACCCCGGGATGTTATCGAGCACCAGTTGAAAGTGGATCCCACTTTCAAACCAGTAGTACAAAAGAGGAGGGCCTTCGCCCCAGAACGCCTGCAGGCTGCTGAAGAAGAAGTTGACAAGCTGGTGAAAGCAGGGTTCATCCGGGAAGTGCATTACCCTGACTGGCTGTCAAACGTGGTTCTGGTTAAAAAACCCAATGGCAAGTGGCGCATGTGTGTTGACTTCACCGATCTGAATAAAGCCTGCCCTAAAGACTGCTACCCGTTGCCTCATATCGACAATCTAGTCGATTCCACCTCTGCCTACGGCATGCTCAGCTTCCTGGACGCTTTTTCCGGGTATAACCAGATAAAGATGGCCCAAGCAGACGAGGAGAAGACGTCGTTCATCACCGGCAGAGGGACCTATTGCTATCAGGTCATGCCCTTTGGGCTGAAGAATGCCGGAGCTACCTTTCAGAGGCTCGTGAATCGAGTATTCAAGGACCAGATCGGCAGGAATGTGGAAGCATACGTGGATGACATCCTGGTGAAAAGCAAGGATGTCGAGCACCACACCGAAGATCTACGGGAGACACTGACAGCGCTCAGGACACATGGGATGAGTCTAAACCCAACTAAGTGCGTCTTCGGAGTACAATCAGGGAAGTTCCTCGGCTTCATGTTGACGCAACGGGAATCAAGCCAACCTGCAGAAGATAAGAGCAATCCACGAGACCAGTCCCCGAGAACCATAAAAGAAATACAAAGACTCAAATCTGACGGCCGGGCCGCAGAGGCGATTCATAGCCAAATCAGAGAAAAGAACCTCCCGCTCTTCCCGGCGCCAAAGAAGGCCCCCAAGCTCGAATGGACAGAGGAATGCGAAAGGGCTCTGTCACAATTGAAGGAGTACCTGCAGTCCCCGATGTTATTGGCCAAACCACGAGACGGTGAAGACCTTTTTCTGTACCTCTCGGCTATAGACACGGTGATCAGCGCTGCACTAATTAAGGAGGAAGACGGAGTCCAAAAGCCGGTGTACTACATAAGCAAAGTGCTGACTGACACGGAGACCCGATACCTTCCCTTGGAGAAGCTGGCTTACGCAGTGGTGATATCGGCTCGACGGCTGCGCCCGTATTTCCAATCGCACAAAATCAGAGTCCTAACCGATCAGCCGTTGAGACAAATCCTACATCGGCCCGATGTGTCCGGCCGACTAACCAAGTGGGTGATCAATTGGGGGAACACCTACATCGCCTTTCTGAAGCCCCGTGCACCTGCTAAGGCCCAAGTGCTAGCTGACTTTATAGCAGAACTAACCGTCACAGGAGAAGATCCGGTGTCAACTGAAGGAGTACCCGAAGAAGGCCCAACTCCGCCCTCACCCTGGACTCTGCACACCGACGGCTCATCCACAAGCACCGGCTCAGGGGCCGGGTTAATTCTCCAGTCACCTTCCGGATGGAGCACTTCAACCGCCCTGCGGTTCGACTTCAAGGCAACCAACAATGAGGCGGAGTATGAAGCAGTAATCGCAGGGCTACAGCTAGCCAGAGGTCTCGGCGTCCAGAGCTTGGTAGCAAACACCGATTCGCAGCTCGTGGTAGGGCATCTGACCGGGGGATTTGAAGCAAAAGATGGGAACATGGCCAGATATCGGGACATGGTGCAACAATTGGTGGCCAGCTTCAAGGAGTGTCGGATCACTAAGGTCCCTAGGGCCGAGAACGAGGGCGCCGATGTGATTGCAAAACTCGCCTCTTCCGAAGGTGAGATCCCGAAACTGGTAAACATTCAATACCTAACGTCACGGACTATCGAAAGCAGGCTAGCAGAAGAGCTTATGGACATTGAAGATGAGCCAAGCTGGATCGACCCCATACAGAAGTACTTGCTGACCGGTTCCCTCCCAGAAGATCCAAAGAAGCCAGAAGAATCCGCGGTGAGATCACCAAGCTTCTGATCCGGGTGGAAGGGCAATTTGCATAAGAAGTCTTTCACGCCACACTAACAAATGCCTCCGCCCCTCAGAAGCAAAATATGTCCTTCAAGAAACTCATGAAGGAATAGCAGGAGATCATCTAGGAGGAAGAGCGCTGGCCCACAAAGTCCTTCGACAGGGGTATTACTGGCCCACACTAGCAAGAGACGCGATGGATTTCACACGAAAATGCGACGCCTGCCAGCACCACGCAAACATACCCCGACGGCCAGCCGCCCCCCTCACTCCCATCGTCAGCACAAGGCCGTTCGCCCTATGGGGGGTGGACATATTAGGGCCCTTCCCAGTGGCTCCCCGACAGTTGAAATTCTTGATAGTGGCCATCGATTACTTTACTAAGTGGGTCGAGGCAGAAAATTTCTTATGGAGATCCATAGTATGCAGGTTCGGCATACCGGTAGCATTCATCACCGACAATGGCCGACAGTTCGACAACGCAGCCTTCAAGAAATTCTGCACAGACCTGGGGATAGAGGCGCGGCTCACATCGGTTACCCATCCCCAGTCGAACGGGCAAGTAGAAGTAACCAACCGAACTCTACTCCATGGGCTGAAAACTCGGGTAGAGCGAAGTGGGGCCAGCTGGGCTGAGGAAGTCCCCAATACTTTATGGGCATACCGCACAACTTCTCGTACACCCACAGGGGAAACACCCTTCGCACTTGCCTTCGGGGTAGAAGCTGTCCTGCCAGCCGAAATCGTCATCCCAACCCCCAGAACACAGACTTTCTCAGAAGAGGATAACGAAAGGAGGCTGCGGCACGAGCTCGACCTGCTGGAAGAAAAAAGAGATTGCGCCAACATCAAAGCAGCGGCATATCGGCAGAAGACGAGAAAGTTCTACAATGCAAAGGTAAAAGAGGTCACCTTTCAGGTTGGGGATCTCGTGCTCAGAGAAAACATATTCCAGGGTAACAAAAGTAGAGCCGGTAAGCTGAACTCGAATTGGGAGGGCCCCTACATAATACAGTCCGTGGTTAGGCCAGGAACCTATTGGCTCACAAAGATGAGCGGGAAAAGGCTCAAACGCCCCTTTCACGCGGAACACCTGCGTAGATATTATCAGTAAGCAAGTGGTTTGATTCCTGTTTTAACTTTCTTTTATTATCTTTATTTTTCTAGGATGTCTTCTATGTCGTCATAGTCTCCTATGCATGTTTTCTTAGTTTTATGAAATAAAAGGTTTATCTATTTTAAGCAAGTGCTTGCCAAACCACGCGGCATCGCCAATAACAAAGGCTAAGCCCCCTACTTGGCGGTACGCCTAAACCATATCGACCAAATGAGAAGAGGCTGCCCCTACGCTGAGTAGGCATATTGGCCGTAAATGAAAGCAAGAGGCTCGCCCCCCCTACGCGGGGGCTGCCGATGGCATATTGGCCGTAAATGAAAGCGAGAGGCTCGTCCCCCCTACGCGGGGGCTGCCAACGTCATACCGGCCGAAAACGATACAAAGGCTCGCCCCCCCTACGCGGGGGCTGCCTAAGCCATATCGACCGACAGAAGAGGCTCGCCCCCCCTACGCGGGGGCTGCCAACGGCATATCGACCGTAAGCGCAAGAGAAAGGCTTGCCCCCCCTACACGAGGGCTGCCAACGGCATAACGGCCAAGAAGCACAAAGGCTCACCCCCACTACGCAGGGGCTGCCAACAGTGTATAGCTCGAAACCGCAACGGCCGATATGAGGATATAAAAGGCAGCAAGGAGAATCTGAGGACATGAAAACCCATAATGCAGCTCTCAACACGAGCAAAATAAAAAGAACGACTCTCTCGAATGTCCTCAGGAACAGAAATAACTCACACTCGATAAAAGAGTAAAAATTAAGAAGCATCCAAACATAGGCATCCAATATTACACACATCAAGCAAAGAAAAGAAGGAAATTTTATTTATCGCAAAAACAAAGTTACAAGCCCCCATTGGCGATTACGCTTGGGACAGCCGAAAGGCAGGACACCTTCAGGCTGCCATCGCCCCCAAGGATGTGAACGTCGAAATTTCCGCCCTCTCGGAGAACAAAAATCAGCAGGTCCGCTTCCTCGAGGCGATGGTCACGCCAAAACGCCGACCACCCATGCGTAAGAACGATTTCCCGATATTCCCAGCTGCCGGACAACATCACGGGCCAAACATTGCCACTGGGACCCCGCAACAACACCGGGCTGAAAGGAATGTGGCGCATGTAGTGATGGAAGGAACGAGGAACCCACAAACGAAAAGGGGTGTCAGAAGGCGAGAGAAACCGATAAAAACTGGGGCAGCCATTGCAGTTCATCTCCGGGAGCCGTAAAACAATGGGAAGATGTCCACCCCGCCCCCTGCCCCATTTAAAGCAAAAGCCTCGGAAACCAAAAAGACGAACCCCCAGGATCCCCGCCCGGCGAGACGCTTCAACTTCCCGCAAGTACCCTTCACGCTTCGGGGCGCCGTTTGGATTCCCGATAAAAGCTCGAAAGGCTAAAGAGACACGAAGTTCTCCCTGCCCGAAAGGATTTTGAAGGCACACGAATTACGGGGATATACTCTCGGGAGTTACAAATGAACGAGTCATTTACCAACAAACCTAGGAGACTGTCGCGGAAAGCCAAGTGGAAGTAGAGAGGCGGGTCATGCGCCATGGTCACCAAACAACAAACACGAGTGAAGACGGGATGACAACAAAGAGGTTTGAACGTTCAAGCACCGAAGGGGAAGATATATAGACGGGATACCAGTGAAGGGACGCGCGGCCGGTAATTATTAGAAAGACGTTTCAAATTCCCGAGGTGACAGCAGATAGAGGAAAAAGAGGAGAAAAAGGAGAACAGACGCATGGGATACCGAGAACAGGGAAGGCGCAAGGACAGCACGAATATTCACACTCACGAAACAAAGCATACCGGCGCTAGCCCACACCCATGAAACGAGGCATACCGGCATTGAGACAGCGAACCCATAGAAGATATGCATACCAAGGATAAAAGAGACAACGGCGACGGTAAGCAGACAAGTATCACAGAACAGACGAAAATTATAAAAACTACAAAAACAACGCAGCAAAGATAAATGAAGTTCAATTTCCACGCTCAAAAGTTAAATCGACATCTAAATCCCCCCGAACATCGTTCCATAACCAAGTGAGAAGGACAGCGTGCTTCCTTAAACTGGCAGGAAGAACGAGGGGGCAACGAACAGGAGAAAACCGAATAAATTTGATCCAATCCGCCATCACCTTTCGAATGCCCTCCTCCTTGGCATGTATTCTCGCCTCCGCATCAAAAATACGATCGTCAACTGCGGTTAGGAAAGCATTCATCAGACACAAACATAGAACATCTCAAAACCACAAAGCAAATCCTCAAAAATAATGGAAAAAACATACTTCTCGCCAGCTCACGCTCCAGCCGATCAAACTTCGGGCCGAAGGTCATCTCTCTGAGAGCATCATAAATTAACTCAGCAACATCAGCGTCAGAAAGAAGGACCATCTTCCCTAACCGAGGAAGAAGAAGTCCAAGACTGAGAGGGTCCTCACCTGGAATCTCCTCAGAGTCCAATGCCTCAAGGAGGGTATCAATCTGCGACAGGGCACCTACAAAACAACCCAAAAAGGTTGCCCATGCAGGATACCGGAGAAAAGTTTGAAATCCAAAAAAAAAAAAAAAAAACGATACCGGAGATAGACCGCTCTGGTCAACGTCTCGAGCAGAGACAGGAGCGGGAGGGGAAGAAGTGGACGCCGCCAAGCAGAGTGACCAAGTAGCCGACAGGAAGACGCCCCAACAGTTGAAGGAGCATCTTCTGATACAGGAGGATTGTCTGGCATCGCGTCCGATGTCAGTTCCGCCATACCGGATCCCATATCGGCTGCCGCACGCACTGGAGAACGTGGACCCAAAGAGGAAGCTGGAGGTGCTGAAGAACTGGGACCCGCCTCTGGAGACTCCACAATAATAACCACATCGGCACCTCCTGCAGGAACTTCCTCTGAAGGAACGGACGCAATAGGTTCCTCCCCACTTCGACCCCCTCCTCCCTGAGAAGGCCCCATAGCGGCAGAACCTAAAGCAACCCGCCACGATCAGATGAAAAGAAAGGAAAAACCCGGAAACAAGAACAAGACAAAGAAAAGAAGACACAAAATACCTTCACTGCCACCCTCGTCATCTGAGGAAGGGCCGCCTTGCTCGAAATATATACCCACCGCCTGCGCATACTCCAAGCGGCGGAGGTCGACGGGAGGATCTCGGAGAAGTAAGCCCTTGAATACCCCGAAGATATCGGGGGCCAAGCCTTTTAGCTCTTCGTCCTTCTCCTTTAAAGACTCCTCCAAGGCGGAGGCTTGGCCCAGCAACGACTCCAATTCAGCCAAACGCTGCGCGGACTCCTCTTTAAGAGAAGACGAGACAGCCAAGGCTTCATCTCTTTCGCGCTCAGCCTTGTCTCGCTCCGCCCTGGCGCAGGTGAGAAGATTCCTCTCAACCACCAAATCTGACTCCGCCGCCTTGAGGCGATGCTCCAAAGACCTAGCGTTCCCTTCTGCTTCTTCGGCCCGCGTCCTCATTGCCGCAAAAGCCAAACTCGAGGCAGCACTGGCCTTGCGAAGAGAAGCACACTCCTCCAGACTGTCATCCCTCTCCTTCATAAAGATCAATCGAGACTGGAGAGCACTATCTAATTGCTCTCCAGATGCCTGAAGCTTAAGCTGGACAATGGCGAGTTCTCGCTTGACATCGGCAAGCTCTCTCGCATCCTTATCGGCTCGGGCCGTGGCCTCAGTGTGGAGACGTGCAGCGCGGTCACGATCATCTGTCAGCCTCTTCACCTCTGACCGCAGCGAATGTACGCGGTCCATCAGCTCCTTGTTACGCGCCTCCAGTCTGTCAATACCGGCGCTACGGGGGTCTCCCTTCTCGGCGAACTCAGCTACCCGATCGCCCCAAAGGTACGCCATAGCCAGGGATAGGCGAGAAAGAGCAGCGGCTTCCTCTCTAGAAAACTGGCAAATATGATCCTTGATGTCATCGGAGCGAAGGATGTTTAAAGATCTCTCCACCGCCCCTCGATCAACCCTCAGCACGGCGTCGATAAGGCGGGTCGCGGGAGGAGTATTTTCCCTCACCGGACCCTCCACCCTCGTCATAACAGCTGGATCACAATCTGAAACAGAAAAAGCAGCAAACATTCAAAACCCGCCACTGAGAAACAAATAACCAAGCAAGTAGCCCATACCTATGTCGGCGGAAGGTGGCGCCGGAGAGATAGGATCCCCAATAAGAGGCTCCACAGCACCTCCCAGACCGGCCGGACACCCTTCCGACAATAAGGGGACCGGACCCTCAGGAACAACAACCGTGGCGACATCGGCAGCAAGCCCCTCAACGCATAGCCTTAGGGAGCAGGGATTGCAACGACATCGTGGCGACATCGCCAAGAGTAATCTCGAGCAAAGGACCGGCCAAGGACGCCGTCACACCGTCTCCAAAGAATGTGAGTGTGCTCCTCCTCATCAACCGAAGCGCCTGTTCTCCTCCTCTTGGATGAGAAGGAAGAATCCATCCGCAAGACCGTGCGCTTGGTCCTACGCGAAGGAGCAGCTGTGACTTCCACTTCCGATTCCACCACAACATCGGGAGCCGGGGGATTTTCCCCACTTAGCTCAGCGGCAGCAGGGAGTGGTTCCGCGGAGGGAACAAGCGGCTCCGCAGGTGAAGCCAATGACCCCGACGCCCGGGTCAGGCTCTCTGCACGGTTTTTAGACCTACGCTCCCTCTTGACAACGGGGTCAGCGGCTTCTGTCTTCTTGATTCCGGCCAGAAGAGCTCTCTCCAACGCTGAGCGAGGCATCGCAGCACCTGCGTATAAAGGCCCTACAAGTTCAGATAATTGCCGATGTGAGGACAAAAATAATTTATAAAGGCCCTACCCATGGCGGTATAAAGGCCACATTTTTGCAAACGGAGGTCGGTCAAATATTCATTCACCGGAACCTCTTTGAACTCCTGGAGACGCTTCAACCAACCCTCCTCCGAAGGAGACAATTCTTCTTTCTTGGGAGTAGGGGATCGGGCAGTTCCCCATTCAACTGAAAACCCCCAGTCCTCACTAGACGAGACAAAAAAGTATCTACTCTTCCAACCCTTTATTGAATCCGGGATAGGACCAAGGAAATGCCTACCCTTCTTGGCCCGAAAATAATACCAATCCGTGTTCCTATCCTGGTTCAGATTAAAAAGGTGACCAAAGAAGAAGGCCGTAGGCTCAACACCCACATGGTAAGAAATCATCACAAAACCACACAGGGTTCGCCAAGCGTTCGGAGCTAGATGGGAAGGGCTTACGTTGTAAAGGCGAAAGATGTCAACAAAAATCTGGGGGAAGGGCAACCTAAGGCCAGCTAGCAGGGCATCTAGATAAATAACAAGGTCATTCTCTTGCAAAGGGGAACAAGCGGGTTCGTCGGCCAACGGAATCCTAGGACGGAAAGGACGCCTGGAAAGTTGGTAGTCCTTGACTAACTCGTTTATATCATCCCGGGATAAAGAATTCCTATAAGACAAGGAGCCCATTTCCGCCAACCCAACACCAAACCCTAAGAGAAAAACCACGGTGCGCACAGGAATAAACGGCAAGGCTCGTACCTGAGAACACCGGAGAAGAACAAACTCGAACGACGGACGGACTAGGGAATCTGGGGAGACGATTGCACAAGCAAGAACAAGAGGAGATGAACACTGTCGCGCTCGCTTCGAAACGAATAAGAAGCGGAAGGAGCTCTCGAGGGTTTTTGAAAAACCTGGAGATCAGGGGACGCTACGATCCAACGATCCAAAGCGTTCCCTATAAGGCAAAGATCAGCAGTCCAAAGAGAAGCTGTGTTTCCTCGATCCGACGGCTATGGATGAAAGAAGGAGAGGCGACCATTCAGCAACCAGCACGTGGAAAATGCCCCAAAATCAACCCGAAGAGACACGCCTTAAGAAACCAAAGAAACGCAACCTTTCATATGCTTAGCTTTCTAAGCCCAAGTAACCGTCACATAGAGTGCCGGTTCCGTTGGACTCATCGCAAGCATACTGAGGGGGGGGGGTCTTGTGATGGGGATGTAAGTGGTAGGACACTTGGCACATCCCCATCCCCCCACGTGTCATCATTAAACGCCACGTCCATACCTCCCCCTCGACATCGGACCGAAGACGACACCAGTAAGCATGGCCGATATCCCATACAAGACACCCAATGTACCACATCGGGATTCACGCCACCTATATCCAAGACGCACTCACCTACATATTCCCTTGAGGATAAACATACACCTTGATCGATAATCACGTAAACTCCAAATGTATAAACATGCACCAACACATGCACATCACGTGATCCGGATTGACTTGCACCCCAAGGAATCCCAGGCTATAAAAGAAGCAGTAAAGGCGCCGTCAAGGGATATACAATCATTGAGAGAGCAACCCTGATCCAGAGAAAAGCAAGAGAGCGAGCATCATGAGAGAAAAGGAGGTCTACCTCTGCTTCCTCTCTTTCTCATGAACTACACTCAGAATCAGTTAAGGATGAATAAATATCTTTTTCCCGTGGTTTTTTTTCCCGCCTGAGAGGGGTTTTTCCACGTAAAATCCTTATTGTCTCTTTCCGATTACTCCTCCCTCTTATTTTTTGCTCTTGGATCTTGCAACTCCTTATCACCAAGTTCTGGGCTCCGACATATTATAAATTCAACCGTTGATCTGAGATCATCCCTCGATCCCGAGGCGACCCCGATCTTGGCATCAACATATTGTATTATTATATATATAATATTATATATATATATAATGAGTAAGAACCACCCATGCACGTGGGTGGGTGCATGGTAATATATACTTATATATTTTAATATATAGAGATATGGAGGGGTATAGAGAGAGAAATAGAGAGATATAAAGGTAGAAACTGTGTCTCGACTGCAATAACTGGACAACCTGGTATGGATAAGAAGGGATATGCGGTTGTTTTCCTTATTAGCATGATCACATCTCGTTGATTTACCATTGCCAACGGGTGGGAGATCATCCATGATCCTTCCATTGGCTTCTATAAGAGAATATTATGATTGGAAAACCCTAGCTATCTCTGTCTTTCGTCTGAGACCAGCACTCACCACCGCTTGAACGACGACGAAGACAATGAATAAGGGTGCTGTGGTCCTTTGATTTTCTCCGAAGCACCAAGAGTCGCAGGAGACCTTTGTAGAGACGTTGCAGACGTTGGTGAGTTCTCTCGTACGTCCTTCTTCCATTCCTGAAAACTTCATGCATTGGACCCTTATACATGATGGTATACATCTGAATCATTGCATAGGTAGGAGGCATATATACATGAGATAATTTTAGAAGTCTTAGATGCTTGCATATGGATTCATGGAGATTTAGTTATCAATGGTGAGGTGAAAAGAGGGGGAACCCATGCGTATTGTTCTTTTGGGAAGGAAACCTTAGACCCTGAGGTAGTTGCATGCATGGTTAGATCATATATGATTAGTATGCCTATTTATGCTTAACAGTAGGGGCGAATTACTCTCTGTCGGATAGATGTTATTGGTTAAGGAAGTAGTTAACACATACACCATGGGAAAGGAGATCTCCTACATGTTTGGTAGGTTGGGGATGCATTAAAATTTCATGACAAGGATGAGTCATTTACTGTTAGATTAGGTGATAGTGGTGGGTATTATAAGCATGTGAAGGTATGAACATAAAGGGATTGAAGAATTGTTTATTGGTTAAGGAAGTAGTTAACACATACACCATGGGAAAGGAGATCTCCTACATGTTTGGTAGGTTGGGGATGCATTAAAATTTCATGACAAGGATGAGTCATTTACTGTTAGATTAGGTGATAGTGGTGGGTATTATAAGCATGTGAAGGTATGAACATAAAGGGATTGAAGAATTGTTTATTAACAGATTGGGCATGCTGGAATAAAACTTAGTAGGCCATTATTAACAGATAGGTACGTGGGTTGATATAATCACCAGGTGTGGTGGATGAGAGGTTGCACTCTCTATTAGGGTGGATGAATGCTTGGGATTCCTAGGTTTTGAAAAGATGAATGTGAGTTCATGAACTCTATTGTTATTGTCCTGATGGCTTAGAGGTTTAATTACCATGGTAAATGATTGCTTGGATGAGTCTGTGAGGGAACAAGGTGAGTATATACATGGAGATGGTTTGTTGGTCAATTGGGACTCTGATAGTGTTTAATACCTCAAGAGACCATGTATAGTAATGGTTGAAGTTGAGTTGTTTAACAGTACATTAACTGGGCTAGTATTCATTGATGAAGTGTTGGTTATGGATCATGTGTTGAATGTGTTAAGTGAGTTGTTTTATTCAAGTACGTTGAGTTGTTTTATTTTAAATCCAACTTGGGTTTAGTCAAGTCAAGTTAGTGATGTTAAAGAGGTTGGGTTCGGTCATGTTAGGTTTAATAAAATTCGATGAGTTGGATCAAGTAAATGAGTTAGCAAGACAAAGAAGATCCTGTTTAGCATGTTCAAGTTAATAGGCAACACTTAGTTAAGTTGGAAACAATGAATGGTCTGCAGTTTGGCAATCCCTTTTGAGGGATATCTGGGTTATTTGTATTTTCCTGATTGAGACATGGAATATACCTTTAGAAAGATGAGGGAAAGATCTTTCTAACGGATCTTGGATCAACTAGATCGGGTTCCTAGATTAAAAGATACGAGCAGTTCTTTGTGACTGCGCAGAATTGTCAAAAGTCTGCATTAGTACTAATGATAATAATAAACCACTTTGGTTATGATAATAGTACTAAGATATGATTGTCATCATCAGATTTGGACGTAGAGCGCTGAGCTTCGTTAGTAGGGACACAGTTAGATCGAGTAGATCTTCAGTAGAGGTAAGTCACTTTTGCCTTGTACCCACTCTACGGAGTATTTATTGGCTTTGCTTTTATCCTGTTTGAGTGTTTCATGATATTATTTTTATCATTTTCCTTTGATCTGTTTGGGTCGTTACTTTGGTTGTTTCATACATGCATATCTGTTTCCTAGTTTGGTTGGATTCTTGTTGAGCATGTATGGTTGTTTTCGGGGATGTTGGCATCCTGGTTGTTGGTTAGTTTTCCGCCCGGATCAGTAGAGCGTGGGGGTTCTGTTTGTAAGACGTACGGGGATGAGGACACTCCGACGTTCTGGCATCCCATGCCAGAGGAGCAGTGAAACTCTGGTTGTCCGGCCTGTCATTGGGACTGATACACTGACCATGTCAACATGCACGAGAGGTGGCGCTAGCGACTTGCTACCGTAGGGTTGTTTGCAGCCGAGACTGTTGTTGCTGACCGGGGGACACTTATCGAGTTTCTTTTCCACAGTTTGAGGGTTGCTGCTATGTTAAGTGTCCCGACCTTTGATTAGATCTTTTTGGTAGATTCGAGACCCCTAGAGTTGGATAGTGCGGGGCGTGGTTTCCATATGTTGTTTGGCCTTGATGGTTTGATATGTTTATTGTCATATCATGTTCTCTGTGATCCCTGGATGGTACTTACTGAGCTTTCTATTCGAAAGCTCATTCTTTGTTTCCCTTCTTTTTCAGATTCTGAGGAGTAGGTGGCTCGGACTCAGGAACTATGCGAGGGGGCTGGGCTGACTTTGCTGAGGTTCGAGGAGCTCATTTTTCTTTTGAGTGGGAGATGTTTATTTTGTAGGATCTTTGTGTGGCCTAGTCAATTGTGGGGTACATGAACCCTAATTTCATTTCCGTTGTGACTCTGACTATTTATCTATGTTATTTGAGTTATTTGTTATTATTTGTTATCTGTTGTGATTTACTTAAATATTGTATCTGACTGAGGTGCGTCTCTACTTATGTACAACCGATCTGCTCACATACTCGAGGCCTGAGATCCGGGTCGGGGCGTGACAGATTAAATTAGTATTAGAGGAACGCAGATAACTGACACCCTAGTTGCCATAGTAACTTAGTCAAGTAGATTAGATTGAGTGTTGCGTCGGGTAGCCATAGTCTCTAGAATTCAGAACTGAAATTTTGCTTTTTAGCAACGAAGATGTTAGGAGATGGATACCGTGGGCGTAGATATTTCCACCTGTCTTCTTCTGAGGAAGTGGAGTCTATGAGGGAGAACTCCCTACTGCCGATGACTGAGGATCGGGCTGTATCTGAGGAAGAGTTCCGGGATAAAATGCTCTTTACCATTCGTAGGATCGTTCAACGCCTGTACAACATATAAGATTTTGTGGACCTAAACTTCCAGAGATAGATAGAAGCTGACTTGATGAGTCTTCCTCGTGTGGGCAGAGCTAGAGACTACCGTAGGAGTCTCAAGGCCCAAATTTAGGAGTCGTGAGCCGGTGGAGCACAGGAGTAGTAGCAGGGTGAGGTGTCTCCGTTACAGGGATAATGAACATCATTGGACGTTGTGTCAGCATTCGCACTGCAAGTGCTTGAATTGTGAGAGTGAGTATCACCTCACAATGTATTGTCTTGGACCAGAGGAAGACAGAGGGCTTACAGGCCAGAGAGTATTTATGTCACCAGAGGATGATGAGTAGAGCATTTACAGCCCGTGGAGCTAGTCCTTAGTCGCGTAGTTTTGCTTATGTTATGGATAATGTAGTAGTTATACGAACTATATGTGTTGTATGAACTACTATTGCTACTTTTGGAATAATAAAGTGGTTTTATTATCATCCGTACGAGTATTGTTTTACGGCTAACCCTGTTAAATGTTGGGAGAGATACGATGATGCGAGGTTGAGGTAGACGGGGACGGCCCCGAGGACGTCCTTGCCGAGTGGAGGTACCTCAGCCTCTAGTAGAGGAGATACCCCAGCCGCAGGTGGATGAGGTTCCCCTACCACCAGTAGAGATGGAGGTTGAGCAGGAGCTGTCTGCTCAATCGGGTGTTGCTGGGCCGCAGTCTGCAGGCCCAGATATGAGGGGGGAGGCACCCCCTATTACCATGATGGAGCTGATGCGTGAGATGATGGGCCTCATACAGGACTAGAGGCGGCATCAGTAGGCACCACAACAGCCTCCTCCTCCGCCTGCAGTGCCAGCCATTAGAGGTCTTTTGGGGGAGATTAGGAGGCCTGCTCCTAGACCGTTTAAGGAAGTCATCAACCCCTCAGCGAGGAAATGGATCGAGAGAGTTAGAGAAGACCTTCAAGGTCTTCTAGGCGATGTCTGAGGAGAGGATCGGGGCGATTTGCTTATCTCATTCTTGCGGGTGTCGTAGAGGATTGGTAACTCGGGGAGGTATGACTCAGGAATGGAATACCCTTCCGGACCTGGGATGAATTTAAGAAGGCCTTCTTCGCAAAATACTTCTCACGGGGGAGGTTACTACAAATAGAGCAGCAGTTTATCCATCTTATCCATGGTGGACTGTCTGTTGAGCAGTACGAGGCAGAGTTTGACAGGTTATCTCGTTTTGTTCCGGACATGATGCCCAAAGAGCACAGTAGGTTATATCTCTGAAGAAAATTGTATCAGTGCATATGTACACCACCTACTCTGAGGTAGTAGCCAGGGCGAAGTATATAGAAGCTTCCAGTTAGCGTGACCAACAGGGGTCACCAAAGAAAGAGAAGAAAGACGAGGGACAGAACAGTCAAGGACAATCATCTCGTAAGAGTTTTGGGTGCTAGAGGTTCGACCACAGATCCAGACCATACAGTAGACCAGCTGGGGCTTCAGCCTCATCTCGAGGCAGGTGTTTATTTGCCAATATATCTCAGTCAGTGCGATGTTTTGAATGCAACGGTCTACACAATAGGGCGCAGTACTCGAAACTTACTGGTGGATGCTTTGTTTGCGACAGTTTGGAGCACAGGAAGGCTCAGTGTCTGCAGAGGATGACTGGTTAGAGTATAGGTGATGGAGCACATGGCCCCCTGTAGTCTTTTTGTGCCTCTAAGCACTCAGTGGTACTAGCAACGAGGCCACAGGGTGGAAATAAGAAAGGGAATGCGACAGTGACAGGTCAACCTTCTTCCATCCAACCACAGCAGCAATAGAGGCCCATGACTCATGGGCGAGTCTATCACTTGACCACCAAGGAGACACAGGCTTCAACAGATGTCGTCGCAGGTATGATTGCTGTTATCTCTTATTATGCCTATATATTGTTTGATTCGGGTGCCACACACTCCTTTGTATCTACTTTATTTGCACGGAGACACTCGCTACCAGTAGTAGAGTTACCTTATGAGCTAAGCGTAGACACCCCGGTAGAAGCTGCTAGTTTGGTAAGCAAGATGGCAACGACATACCTAGTGACGATAGAGGTTCGGGCATTGCCCGCCGATTTACATATGATGTGCTTGAGGGATTACGACGTGATCCTCGGGATGGATTGGCTCTCTTTTGTGTATGCTATACTGGATTAACGTGGGAAGAGAGTACACTTTAGGATGTCGGGCGACGAAGAGTTCACTTTCCATGGCAGCCAAGACTGTTCTTTAGTTCGGGAGATCTCAGTTCTCCAGGCTCGGAGATTGCTTAATGAAGGACGTGTTGGTTATCTGGCCTCGATCTTAGAGACTAAGCAAGGGGGTGGATCCATGATAACAGAAGTTCCAGTGGTGAGCGAATACCCGCATATGTTCCCAGGAGATTTACCAAGACAACACCCGGAGAGGGAGTTGGAGTTTTCCATTGACTTAGTTTCATGTACGGCTCCTATATCTAGGAGTCCATACAGGATGAAGCCCGCAGAGCTGAAAGAATTGAAGGCACAGCTAGAGGAGTTGCTAGAAAAGGGTTTTATTCGACCTATCATGTTTCCTTGGGGAGCTCCAGTGCTATTCGTCAAGAAGAAAGATGGGTCGATGAGGCTGTGCATTGACGACAGAGAGTTGAACAAGGTGACGGTCAAGAATAAGTACCAACTACCGAGGATAGATGATCTTATGGACCAGCTGCAGGGAGCACAGGTGTTCTCGAAGGTTTACTTGAGATCTGGGTACCATCAGGTATGGAGCAGGGAAGAGGACATCCCGAAGAGTGCCTTTCGAACCAGATATTGGTACTATGAGTTCTTGGTGATGTCGTTTGGGCTTACCAACACCCCGGTAGTGTTCATGGATATGATGAACCGGGTCTTTCGACAATATCTAGACCGGTTTGTGGTGTCTTCATTGACGACATCATGATCTACTCTAGTAGTCGCCAGGCTCACATGGAGCACTTGAGGATCGTGTTGGAGATTTTGAGGTAGTACCAGCTATATGCAAAATTCTCCAAGTGTGAATTTTGACTGGATAGTGTGGCATTCTTGGGGCATGTGATCACCAGAGCTGGAGTTTCAATGGACCCCAAGAAGATAAGGGCAGTCGTCGATTGGAAGAGGCCAACCACCGTTAGGGAGATACATAGTTTCTTAGGATTAGCCGGCTATTACCGGATATTTGTAGAGGGCTTTTCACGTTTGGCAGCACCCCTGACGAGATTAATCAGGAAGGGTACTCGTCTTGTTTGGACAGAGGCATATGAGTAGAGCTTCCTGGAGCTGAAGCAAAGAGTAGTATCCGCGCTAGTTCATGCCTTAGCATAGGGTGGGAGTGGGTACACAGTTTTCAGTAATGCTTGTAAAAATAGTTTGGGGTGTGTTCTGATGCAAGATGAGTGAGTCATTGCTTATTCTTCCCATCAGTTGAAGCCATATGAGGAGAACTACCCTACACATGATTTGGAGCTTGCAACGATCGTGTTTGCACTAAAGATCTGGCGATATTTCCTCTATGGTGTACCATGTGAGATTTCCACCGATCATAAGAGCCTTAAGTACATCTTCACCTAGAAAGAACTGAACATGAGACAGCGGCAATGGTTGGAACTGATCAAGATTATGAGTTGAGCATTCAGTACCACCTAGGCAAGGTTATTGTGGTGGCAGATGCACTGAGTAGGAAGTCCAGCTATGGAGTCGCCACACTTTTGACTTCTAAGAGGCCCTTGTTGGAGGACATGAGGAGATTAGAAATGGAGATTGTATTGTCAAATATGGAGGTCAATTTGGCTAGTTTATGCATTCGACCCTCAGTATTGGGGAGGATCCGAGATACTCAGAGGCATGATCCAGATCTAGAGGAGACAGGAGTCAGATTGAGCAGGGGGTACCGACACGGTTTCGAATCTATGAAGATAGTATAATTAGATATGACGATAGGATTTGTATACCCAACATCCTAAAGATGAGGAAAGAGATTCTTGAGGAAGCCCACTACTCGAGCTATGCGATCCATCCTGGAGACACCAAGATGTACAAAGGATTAAAGGACCACTTCTTGTGGAAAGGTATGAAGCGGGAGGTCGCAGAGTTTGTGGCTTAGTACATTACTTGTCAATTAGTGAAGGCAGAGTGTCGGAGGCTAGCTGGGAAGTTACAACCCTTACCTATTCCCGAGTGGAAGTGGGCACATCAACATGGATTTCGTGACAGGGTTACCTCGGACTTAGAAGGGTTATGAGTCAATCTGGGTGATAGTGGACAGATTGACCAAGTCGGCGCATTTCTTACCTCTGAGGACAGGTATAACATTGGAACAGTTGACACACCTGTACATGGATGAGATTGTAAGACTTTATGGTGTACTGCTGTAGATTACCTTTGATCGCGACACTAGGTTTGTTTCGAGGTTCTGGGAGAGCTTGCACACAGCTTTGGACACTCGTCTGGCATTTAGTACAGCTTTTCATCCCTAGACAAATAGACAGTCAGTGAGGACCATCCAGATCTTGGAGGATATGCTGAGGGCATGTGCCTTGCGTGGGACAAACGACTGAGTCTAGCAAAGTTCGCCTACAATAGCAGTTATCAGGTGAGCATACAGATGATACCATATGAGGTACTTTATGGGAGGAAGTGCCGAAACCCGATATATTGGGGAGATATGGGTGAAAGGAAGCTTGAGGAGCCAGATTTCGTCCGGAAGACCAAGGAGCAGGTCATGATAATCAGAGAGAGGTTGAAGGTCGCTCAAAGCCGACAGAAGAGTTATGCTGATCAACGTTGTATTGAGCTAGAGTTCTAGGTTAGTAACACAATGTTCTTTAAGGTGTCACCTATGAAGGGAGTTGTGAGATTTGGGAAGCGTGGGAAGCTTGCTCCACGCTATATTGGACCCTTCAAGATCCTGGAGCGGGTAGGAGTTGTGGCTTACAGATTGGCTCTACCAAAGCACTTGGCATAGGTCCATGATGTGTTTCACATTTCTATATTGAAGAAATGCATCTGTGATACATCTCACGTGATTCCCCAGATTCCGATGGAGGTCAGGGAGGACATGCCTTATGAGGAGCGCCCGATGGAGATCTTAGACCGCAAGGAGCAACAGTTGAGGAATTGGGCTATCACATTCCTCAAGGTGAGGTGGAACCATCACTCTGACCGAGAAAAAAATATGGGAACGCTAAGAGGACATAAAGAAGCTGTTACTCGGAGTTATTATTTCTTTGGATGAGTTTGAGGATTATTTATAAATTTCAGGGATGAAATTTTTCAAAGGGAGGAGATTCTAAAATCCGAGGATTTTAGGGAATAAATTTCTTTTTTAATAATTTGGTTAATGAACAAAAGTCCCCCAAGTTGGGTGCAATTGGAATTTTATTGGGAATAAAGGTTTCATATTTTGCCTTTTATTTGTTTGTTAATTAAAGGAGTTTGTTATATTTTGAATAAATTGGAATTGATATGAAAAAGGTGAGTAAATCAATTAATCACTTAATAAGGATTAATTGGAGTCACCAAGGACCTTTTTGTAAAGAGGAATCACTAAGTGTTGATGTGATTATATAAATAGGTCAAGGGTTTACATGTAAAGAGAAAAAAAAGTGGCTAATGGGATTTTTTGCAAAAAAAAGGAGAATCTCTCATTACAATTCATGCAACATATCATGTACATACTTATATTATAGTATATATATAATATAATGACATATATTGTATTATTATATATATAATGTTACTGAGATATTTGGTAAAACACGCGTCCCTTACCTAAATGGCCATCTGCCAAACACAGGGCTACGCCCCTTTGGCCATGTGGCAACATCACGAAACATCCTAGCGAAATTCCATTCTAAGAAATAAGAGTGAGGGTTCAACCCTACAAACAAACTGGCCTGGAATTACAGTAACTTTCTTAAAACCGTCTCATAAGAGGGAAGAAAATATCTAACGCCTCTACAGTGGGTAGATCTTATCCACTTGCCTCTACAGTGGGCAGATATTTTCTACTTACCTACATAATACCTACACAGTAGGCACAATAGGCAGATATTTTCTTACCGCCTCATGAGATATTTTCTTACCGCCTTACTCACCGCCTTTCCTACCGCCTTTGAGGATATTTTCCTAAACCGCCTTTAATTTGCTATAAAAGAAGAACAATGATAGTAAGTAAAGGGGGACCCGAAAAACATTAGACAAGGATTTAACCTATGTCTAAAACTTCCTTCTCACAAGTTTTTTGACTTAAGCATTGGAGTTAAATCCGGGCAGAAAGGCCCAATTCCGATCACTTCCCTCTCCCGTTTACAGATTAATCCCAAAGTAAAGAGCAGACAATTCCGATCGGCATTCCAGAGCACCTCCTGTTCAGAATCTGAAGTAAGTGTCCACATCAGCTATAAATTTCAACCGTTTGTCAAAGGCTGAGACCAGATCACGAGGCAACAGCAACCAAAGCGTGAGGTTGACAAGTTTTTGGCATCAACATATAATATTTTATATATATATATATATATATATATAATGAGTAAGCACCACCCATGCACGTGGGTGGGTGCATGTAATATATTACTTATATATTTTAATATATAGAGATATGGAAGGATATAGAGAGAGAAATAGAGAGATATAGAGAGAGAAATAGAAAGATATAGAGTGAGAAACTATGGCTCCACCGCGATCACTGGACAACCTAGTATAGATAAGAAGGGATTTGCGGTTGTTTTCCTTATTAGCGTGATCGCATCCCATCGATTTACCGCTGCTAACGGGTGGGAGATCATCCATGATCCTTCTATTTGCTTGTATGAGAGAATATCACTACAAGAAACAAGGTGCTTTGCGGTGAGCATTTCACGGCGGTTTATGTAAAACCGCAACTAAATGTAGTAATAGCGGCGGTTCTCGTAAAACCGCTGGTGTATTGATAAATTTGTGGCAGTTTATTTAAGCTGCCACGAAATGCATCATTTAGAGGCAGTTTTATGTAAACCGTCTCAAAATTGTAAACTTTTAGAGTCAGTTTTTATAAAATCGTTGCTAATTGCATAAAGTTAGCGGCAGTTATATAAGAACCGCGGCTAATACTGTTTCAATTCATACCTACCATTTTAAATTTGCGCAATGATTTATTTTCCATCTCATGAAACACTAGCAGCACTAACCCTCATCTGATCCTCTCTCCTCGCCGCGGCTTCTGTCCCTACCGGTCATCGCCGCTACGCGTCAGAGCTCCCTCTTCTCCGACCTTGTCCGCGGTAGTGGAAGCTGATGTCCAAGAATCCAGCCAGATCGAGGACTTCTCGTCATAGGGCTCTTTATCAGAGGTGTTATCATGGAGAGATCACTGGTACCAAGTTTCCCTCATCGAGGACCTCGTTCCCAAGCTCCCCACTCATTTTTAGCGCCTCAAACGCAACATTATCCTTTGGAAAGACCCCAACTCACTAGGTCGTGTTCGATGATCGAAGCCCTCACCGTCTAGCCCCTCTCTTGGTAATCTGCCTCCTATCCGAGATCCTGAGTTTCTTCAGCAACTCATAGATTCATTCTTTGTTTCTTTTGGAGCAGAAGGAGAGGATCGATGAGGCGGACATCGCCTCTTGATTTAAGGCTTCTTCAATTTCCTGATGAATGGGCATTTAAACCTTCCCTCAAATTTAGGGCTTCAAGGAAACATGTTGATTTCTTCTAGAGTTTGTTTGCGATCCTCGCAGGTTCGTTTCTTTCATCTTTTGTATGTTTTTCCTCCTCTTGTTCCACTTGATCTCCTCTCTAGTTTCATTATTTTTTTCATTGATTGGATTGAAAGTGTTATATCACATTCCTTGAGGACATGATTATTTGGGTTTCATCTTTTTGATTGAATAATATGTGAGGATAAATTCCAACTATTTTGAATTTGGATGGAACAATTTCACCCTTGGTTATCTTCCATTAAGGGTGTGTTTCTATTTCCAACTAAATATAGAAGCCAAGGAAACAAACATTTACTATTAATGATTATTTGGATTGATTAATGCTTGGGACAACTAAAAAATTCTGGAGGCATATTGCAAATCATGGATTTCTGGTGGTCTTGATAGAGCAACAACTAGAGGAGCAATCGGTTTATTATTGGCCCTTCATCAGCTTTGTTGTTTCATTTTCAATACAAGTAGTTCTTCTGCGAAATAAGTTAGCCAAGTCTCTTGAGTCTTGAATTCTTCGCAGCTACTCGCAAAAGCAATATCAAGTGGCAATATAATGTAACAACTTCTTTTGAACTCACAATAAAATTAATCCCTAAACATTTTGTTTCATCTTGTCTTTATACAGGGCATGTTCTTAAGTTTCTAAAATACAGAGCAATTGAGTCTGGAAGACCAATGACTCTGGAAGGGTCCCCAACTAAGCCTGATCCTATTCCAAGTCGTTACTGAGAAAAATGTCAATCATGTGCATGATCCTAAAGAATAGGCCCAGTAGGATCACCAATAAAGCAATAAACATGGCAAAAAGCCATAAGCATGGAATAGAGAATAAATCAAGTCCAAATAAGTAAGTGAAGTAAAATCACAATAAAACAACATGTCTCAGGGATGTGAATAAATTCACGGATGTACTGTGTTGCGGCTAAAAACCGGCGTCGCCATTAGGATCGACACCGATTTAGCCGAACTGTTAAGAATTTATATTTAAGGGACTAAGATCGGAGATCATCCAAGACAGAAATAAAAGACATCAATTTTACGTGGTAAAACCCCGTAAATCCGGGGAAAAAAACCACGGGCCTCGCTGAGGAGGCAATTCACTATGTAATTTAAGAGAAATTACAAGCCTTCGTAAAGAAGATATCCTCTAATAATTTTCAAGAGGTGTAGATAAGTCATGGTAGACATGATGTAGTGAATAGCATAAGAGTGAAGAGCATAAGATAATTAAGAGTCATTATAGGCATGAATATACGTCACCGGGATTCAGCGGAAAGGGAGTGCAGTTTGGCTCGGCCTTGAAGATGGTCGGATTTGGAGAACTCCATTCGGTCGGGTCGGATTTGATGGCGATCGGATTTGACTTGGGTCGGAATTAGCCTTGGGGTCGGAATTGACATGGGGTCGGAATTAACTTTGGGGTCGGAATTGACATAGGGTCAGAATTGACTTGGAAGAGTCGGAATTAAACTTGGGGTCGGACTTGACTTGGGGTCGGAATTAACCTTGGGGTCGGAATTGACTTGGGGGAGTCGGAATTAACCTTGGGGTCGGAATTGACATGGGGTCGGATTTTTTTAGAGTTGCTCTTCTTTTCTGAGAGTTGCTCTTCTCTTCTGAGTTGCTCTTCTTTTCTGAGTAAGAGAGAACCAGAGTTTCTTGAGCACATATTTCCTCCTTTTTATGGTCCAAGGACCTCCTCCTTTTATAAAAGCTCATAACTTAACCCTTATGAAATCCAAGACGGTGGAGAACAAAGGCGGTGGAGAAGGTTGAGTCAGAGGCGGTGGAGAGATTGGGATTTTATTGTGCCATTTTACAAATTAACCCTCATGTTTTGGGATAATTATATAATTATAAACGCCAATGGCTGGCCTTATAGGTTTAACCATTTTACCTCAGATCATAACTCCCTAAGTACTTCTATGCGTCCGAGGTCGAACTGGTGGGTCGGGTCATTCAACACACAGGTTGACTCGGAAAGCTGAGTGTATAAGCGGGGTCAGTTGGTTTGGTTGTAGCTTTGAGGTGAGTGGCTTTGGTGGAGAGACTCGGAATACGAGTGTGTACACTCGGCCCCATGAGGGGACTTTGAGACTGAAGAGAGCGACCGAATTGAATCCACCGAGCCCTGAAGAGGGCAGCTAAGTTGAATTTGCCGGGCCCTGAAGAGGGCGACTAAGGTTAAGCCCGAAGAGGGGGTCTTTGTGGCGAAGCCAGTGGCTCGCCCTTGAGGGACTTTGTGCGAGATTTTTGTCACCGGCCCGTGAGGGACTTTGAATATAAGCACGTAGGCTCGGCACCACTGTGGGATTTCATTCTGGCGCATGGGCTCGGTTTTGTGGGAGGACTTTAAGTACGAGCGCATGAGCTCGGCCCCGTGGGGGGACTTTAATCGAGTCGAAGGACTCGGCCCTTGGATGTGACTTTGAACGAGTCGAAGGACTCGGCCCCATGTGGGCCTTTGAACGAGTCAAGGACCCGACCACGAAATGGGACTTTGAGCGAGTTGAGTCGCGCCGGCCCGCTGGGACTTTAAACAAGCCATTGGGCTGTTTTTTCAAGATGAGATTTTTGCCTCATCTCTGATTGTTTGGATGAGAGTTTTCCCTCATCTTTGATTTTTACTTGCTTGGCCGAGATTTTTGCCTCGGCCTTGGTGGAGGGTACTGAGATCGAGCCATTGGGATTGACCCTTAGAGAGGGGTTTGAATACGAGCGAGGACACTCGGCCCCGTGAGGGGACTTCGAATACGAGCACGTGGGCTCTGCACCACAGGGGGTTTTAATTACGAGTGCATGGGCTCGGCCTCGTGGGAGGACTTTAAGTACTAGCGCATGAGCTCGGCCCCGTGGGGGGACTTCGAATACGAGCACATGGGCTCTGCACCATAGGGGGTTTTAATTACGAGCGCATGGGCTCGGCCTCGTGGGAGGACTTTACGTACGAGCGCATGAGCTCGGCCCCGTGGGGGGACTTCGAATACGAGCACGTGGGCTCTGCACCACAGGGGGTTTTAATTACGAGCGCATGGGCTCGGCCTCAAGGGAGGACTTTAATCGAGTCGAAGGACTCAGCCCTGAAATGGGACTTTGACGAGCGAGTGCGCTCGGCCCCGCGGGGGGACTTTCAACAAGCCATTGGGCTTTCTTCCCTTGTGACATGCTGCTCCAAGTTCATGGAGTGTTCAAATTGGGCACTTGAATCTTGGAGGCTTGGGGGTCTCATTGAAAGTGAAAGATCAAGTAACAGAGAAAACAATCTCAAGTTAGAACAACAGTTTAGAAAGTGCTAAGTGCAATTGTTCAAGCCAGAAAAATAGAGAAGCTGCTAGTATAAAACAGAAACAGAGGGTATAACTATTGAATTTGCCATTGGATGGCAACCCCCTACTTGTTTTTATTTAATGTCATCTCTTAGAAGGAGGTGGATCATGTTGTTGAATCCTGTCTGAGTTTTTGAACTCATGTTGAAAAGGAAATTTACGAGCTCTAAAACTCGGCTCTAAAATGAGATTTTAGTTTAGTTATTGCCGACACAACTTTTTGATCGGTTTTATTCACTAAAATTGGGTAAATTGGTGAAGCATATCGGATTGCTTATGAATTTTTGAGGCAATTAAAGGGTCTACAATTGTTTCAGGTTCAGAAGGAACTTAATCAAATTAGCCAAAGTGCTAGTAATATCATGCCTCATCTTTTACTTTCAAGATGAGATTTTTTCCTCATCTTTGATTTTCAAGATGAGATTTTTTGCCTCATCTTTCATTTGGAGATATTTCACACAAGGCTTAAAAATCTTGGATTAGATCAAAGCTTTAAACAGTTTATCTCAATATACTGAGGTGCAGTGCAAAAATTACTGAAATTTGAAGAGGATCAAAGACGCATACAGCAATCTAATAATAAAACACCAAAGTTTTCTCAGAATTCAGAGAGTGCAATGGTTTCAGTAAATTATGCTTCTTGAGAGGGGCCATGAAATTTGTTTTATCCAATACTCTCAGTACTTTGACATCACTAAGCATGATTTCTATGCTACTTTGTTATGGGTTTAATTTGACTTTTCGGACCTTGATGTTCTAAGCAAAGAATGCATCTGTGATCCAAATAATTTAAGAAACAACGCATCGGCTTTGTCAGCTATAGTTGACATAACTTTTTGAACTGGTCCCCACGGACGGTGCCAAACTGTTGCGGCTAAAAACCGGCGTCGCCATTAGGATCGACACCGATCTAGCCGAACTGTTAAGAATTTATATTTAAGGGACTAAGATCGGAGATCATCCAAGACAGAAATAAAACACATCAATTTTAAGTGGGAAAACCCCGTAAATCCGGGGAAAAAAACCACGGGCCTCGCTTAGGAGGCAATTCACTATGTAATTTAAGAGAAATTACAACCCTTCGAAAAGAAGATATCCTCTAATAATTTCCAAGAGGTGTAGATAAGTCATGGTAGACATGATGTAGTGAAGAGCATAAGATAATTAAGAGTCATTATAGGCATGAATATACGTCACCGGGATTCAGCGGAGAGGGAGTGCAGTTTGGCTCGGCCTTGAGGATGGTCGGATTTGGAGCACTCCATTCGGTCGGGTCGGATTTGATGGTGATCGGATTTGACTTGGGTCGGAATTAACCTTGGGGTCGGAATTGACATGGGGTCGGAATTGACTTGTGGTCGGAATTAACCTTGAGGTCGGAATTGACATGGGGTCGGAATTGACTTGGGGGGGTCGAAATTAACCTTGGGGTCGGAATTGACATGGGGTCGGAATTAACCTTGGGGTCGGAATTGACTTGGGGCGGTCGGAATTAACCTTGGGGTCGGAATTAACCTTGGGGTCAAAATTGACTTGGGGTGGTCGGAATTAACCTTGGGGGGTCGGAATTAACCTTGGGATCGGAATTGACTTGGGGGGGTCGGAATTAACCTTGGGGTCGGAATTGACATGGGGTCGGATTTTTTTAGAGTTGCTCTTCTTTTCTGAGAGTTGCTCTTCTTTTCTGAGTTGCTCTTCTTTTCAGAGTAAGAGAGAACCAGAGTTTCTTGAGCACATATTTCCTCCCTTTTATGGTCCAAGGACCTCCTCCTTTTATAAAAGCTCATAACTTAACCCTTAAGAAATCCAAGGCGGTGGAGAACAAAGGCGGTGGAGAAGGCTGAGTCAGAGGCGGTGGAGAGATTGGGATTTTATTGTGCCACTTTACAAATTAACCCTTATGTTTTGGGATAATTATATCATTATAAACGCCACGTGTCGGCGTCTTATAGGTTTAACCATTTTACCCCGTATCAATTATAAACGCCACATGTCGGCGTCTTATAGGTTTAACCATTTTACCCCGTATCATACTGGATCTTCGGCATATGTGATACTACGATATCCTCAATATCGTCTTCGGCCTAAACCGAATAGTGCTATAGCAATCATGTATACATGATCAGAAAACCTCGCTCTCTGACTGAGCCTCCTTCTGATGTATCACGCCTGTCAAGAAGAGATTGCTAGTACCGAATACCTAACAACATGTATACATGTATATATCCAAGGCAACAACATCTTGAATATATATGAAAAACTGTGATCTCCTCGAGATCGGAAACAAGCCAAAGCACATATTTAAGTTGTAAACTCAACTCAAATATGTATAAGAATCATCTCAAGAAAATAAGAGCACAAGCATCATAAGCAAGGTAGGAGGAAGAAATACTCACAACCCCCGTACGAGAGCCTACCTGGCTTAAGGAACAATTTCCAATTCTCATCGCGGCTCACACGCCCGAATCAGGATCTAGTAGATAGATTGAAACTCTCAGTTTCATTATACTTAAATACTTTATATCTATCTATAAATACAAGTATCTTTACAACTCTACTACTTAGATAATTAATATGAACTTCAATGTTTATGTATTCTCCTTGAATACGACTAATGCTATCGTATTCTATAGAAATCATCTTCTTTAAATAAGGAAGGGCCCATGAAGACCTAATCATCCCTAACATGGAGATTAAATCATGCTTAATAACCATTAACAAGCAATTAAGGATGTATGAATTCTAAGTAAATTTGTATATCTCCCCATTTCTTGGGCCCCGAAAATATACAAACATTCCACCAAAACATCCATTACAGATGGATTTCATAATTCATACCATACTTATACGTGGCATTCAATCTACATGTCTCTCTATAGCCCATAAATACTATCATTCATTATTAATCTCCTACTAAAAGCCCCTTAACAACCCCAAAATCTCATTTTCATTCAAGGTTAAGAATCTCACTGTGCAAATTCCAAGTTCATCAAAGAAGGATGGAGGGTTCAGCCCAAACTTGTCCTCGCCAGAGTTGGGTTCAGTCTGTGGACAGAGAAGAAGGAAAACCCTCGCCGATCTGTCGATAGGGGAAAGACGATGCGACGTCACACGAGGCTGCAGGCCTTTAGGGGTGATCAGGTGGTCTGCAGGCCGGACGGCGGCGCAACGGTGGGTCGGCCAGGCAGCGCTGAGGTGTGGTGCGGGGCTGCCAGAGAGGCTAGCTAGACGAGGTGTTGCTGCTGGCAGTGGTGGCGCACGCTGTGCTGGGCCGCTTTCGGCCTGGCAGGGGGCAATACCAGAGGGAAACAGGCATTCCTATGTGCGTGGCTGACGGTGGGGGCTGTGTGGCTTTCATTCTTGTAAGCGGCGATGGTGTCGAGGCTGATGCACGGTGGCCAGGCGAGGCCTTGGAAGGCCTTGGCCGGGCGGCTTCGGGCGGCAGCGGTTGAGGATCCGGCCGAGGGCTTCGAGGCGGAAGGAGCAAGCCTAGGAGGAGGTGGGCTGGCGTGGTCATGCTGAGGCTGAGCCAGGGTGGAACACTTGGCCCAGGAAGGCTACGAGCGTTACGCAAAGTGCTGGCAGAGGCGAATCCGGGCAAAGGTGGCCCGCTGTAGGGATGGCAATGGGGCGGGGCGGGAGCGTGGCAGGGTTCTACCACAACCGCCCCGCCCCGCCCAAATAAGGGGGTTTTCAATACCACAACCGCTACCGCGGTTTTTCCTCATACCCCGCCCCGCCCCGCCCCGCCCCGCCCCGCTATGTAATATATATATATATATATATATATATAGAGAGAGAGAGAGAGAGAGAGAGAGAGAGGGTATGTTTGTAATTTTTTTAGCGGAGCGGGGCGGATTTAAAATGGGTGTTTACCAACCCTTCTCATAAAAAATCCCCGCCCCGTGCCCCGCTCTCCAACAAAAAAAAACCTCCCCATTCGGGGCGGATCGGGTCGGAAACCGCAGATCGGGTCGGGGGTTGCCATTCCTAGCCAGCTGTGGGCTAGGGCACGTCTTGGTGATTAAATACGAGAGAGAGAGAGAGAGAGGGATGAGAGGAAATTTGATTTTCTCTCTCTCTCACCCCTCTCATCCATAACTTTATATCATAAAGTTATCTAAAAAAAATCATTTTATTTAATATTATAAAGTTGTCACATGATTACTGTAACCACGGGTTGGTGTCTCTTTTCCCAACCGGATCTAAACAATAACCTGATATAATTGATGCCCCTTTTGTTAATCCCGATTAATTAGGATTTAATCCTGTAATTCTTCTCTTAATGCAATTAAACCCCTCACTGAGTTATTTTGCACAGAGGTCCTTATAACTTGTTGTTTATATGTGATTCGGTGTTTCAGCCATAACTTTGGCTACTGGTGTCGGATTGTGTGTTTAACCTCAATTTGGAAAGCTTATTTCGATGCACATATCTTGGTCACAGGCTATGCTATGTGGGCCTCATTTTCAAATCTCAAAATTCTATCGTTTTCGCCTTGAAATAATCAGTTTAAGATTTTTGGGGAAAAAGTACATATTTATTCCAGGGTAGTTTTTACAATCTCTAAACCATTGATGATCTCTTTTTATTTTTTTTCTTGGAGGAATAAATATTGTATTAGTTTGAATGGTGAGGATGGTTGAAATTCACACTAGACAAATATGTGAATATTTTCATTGAATACCTGAAAGTTTTATTTCAGGAGAGATGTTCATGATATATTATTATGTTTTGTATTATGTGTTAAGAAGTCCATTATTTAGTCCAATCAAATAGTTGAGTTGTGACATCCATTTCATAAAATGTCTATTTATACTATTTCAGACATTGATGAAATCAACATTCCGCCAACTGGAACGTGAGGTACAACTTTAATACATTCAATGTCAGGAAGAAATGCCTTCTTACAAGCTTCTCTCTAGATATGGAAGAGGGAAAACTTTGTTGTCTTTCTAGATGCTCTATGAAATGTTATCATATTGTTTCATTAACAAATTAGTCAATGTTAGAAAGCTGCATTATTTGAACAATCAGATGTTTCTTAGAATTGCTCTCTTTCATGAACTTGACATCTCACAAAAGATTGTATTTGTATACTATTCCTCCTCATGCTTTACAAGCAGATGTATGATTTTGGCATGAATCACTATGAGAATCTAAAGTTTAACTGGAATCATGGTTTATGCCATTTTAAAAGGTTAGATTCTTGCTCTTTTCATGCGTATCAAGCATTAAATTATAATATTAGTCATTGTAATGGTGCAAAGTTTGAATAAACGGATTATTTGAATGATGAAAAATTTGATGTAATACTTTAGTATTTTTTGGGTGAATATAGCAGCAGGCTACTCTTAATCTAGATATTTCCTATGCAGTTATTTGCTATTTATTGGTATCTAAAGAATGTCATCCATTCACGTAGTAATTCTCTTCATTTCTAGGTCACCATAGCTCATAGTACACAAAGACTTCACTCAAGGATCCACAACCTCTATATGTTTAACTGGATTCACTTTTACTGAGAAAGAGAGTTGGAAATTTTCTGAGGATCATAATACATTAATACGTTTTCTTTTTTGTATTTGTTTATCATCTTTTGGATCGAGCTATATTACGGAATGGGGATTTTGATTCCAATTCTTATAACTATCATATTGGAGGACTAATAACCATACATGTTTGATAGACTACTGATTGTCCTTTGTGATCTATGGTTTATAAGGATTTGATAATGTTTTCTGAGCGTTTGTTTGTTGCTTGTTATTAGATGGAAATTCTGAATCAGATTGTCTACATTTTGTCCAGACCATTATGAAGTTTAAAGAATTCATCTATTGGTTTCCCAAACAATCAACTCTCTATATGAGTCTTGCCCTTCAAAGTAATCCTTCACATCTCACACTAAATACACACAATTTATTATATACCATTTTGCATCATCTTTTAGTATTACATGTGTTGTATCACAACAATAGTGCACGCAAATATCACCATTTCAGACTATAAGACTCTGTACAAGTATTCCATTTTCAGAATGAGACTCTGTACAACGATATTTTCTTTCCAGCAGAAATTTCAGCCAAATTGATAAGCGTTCAATTGATCATGTTTTTATATCAATTCCTTATATATTATTCATGAGATTTCGAGTAATTCTTTCCCATTGATACTTAATTAGTGTTAATTCTTATTTTTAGGGCACCAGAGAGCTTCGAGATCGAAACAAAAGCAACACAGATCAAATCGAAGCTGATCTTAATTTCACTGAAGCTATACGGGTTAGCTTAAGGCCGTAAGCGCCCGTATGAGGTAAAGGTACGGGTACACTATCACGGGCACGTGCACAGATCGATCGTACCCAAGTAAAGGCATACCTCACTCGGATACAAGGCCTAGGTAATACAAGAACAAATAAAAAAAATCCAAATAATATCACTAATATCTCAGAGTTTTACAGCAGAATAAAAAGTGAGGGTTCAAAACCCTACAAGAATCAAGGCCCTACAAGGGTTCTAGAAAACTCTCATACAAATAAATCTAAGGTCCTTGAACCTCTACTAGGATATCCCTCGCGTAGCTCCTGAACTCAAGTCACCTACTCCTTAGGACCTGAAACAGAAGAAGGAACCAAGTGGAATGAGCTTTCGATTGGAAAGCTTAGTAAGTACCCCCGCAAGGGATACAATAAAATCAAGAGAAATAGTCATAACACAAAACATAACGAGAACAAGACCAATCCCAAACACATAAGGATCACTATTCAAAGAACACCAACACATAGCAAGGAGTTCAATAAAAAATGGAAAGAACTTTTGAGTTATCTCCTCGGCAGACATCGACCTCGGTCGATCATGACTCTTAAATCCATAACAGACCCTCAAGTTTTGTAGCGCTCCTACATGTAAGTACACGACCAACGTATCATCTCACTGACGGGTGGACATCCAGAGTTTCCTCCCCTTGGTAGGACTACATGAAGTCCAGAGTGTCCTCCCCGTGGACGCCTGCAACACAATCTACACTGAGCGGGAGAATCCACAACACAAGAAGAGCTTAAACACCAACCTGGATGGAGCACAGGCTCACGTGTTTCCACGGCCATGTGCCTAGCAACAGGAAGGTATATTCAGCAACAAGAACAGCCGACACACACACACTTGGACGGAGTACAGGCTCAAGTGTTCCCACGGACACGTACTAATCAATGGGAAAGCATGTTTAGCGAATACAAGCATATCCAAACCATGTCAACCCATCAACATGCATACACACAACATGGAGTTTCAACGAAACAAAAGAACAAACATGTGTATGAAAATCCAAGCAATAGCATGGTGATATTGAAGTCAAATGACGTTTAAACCGAGGAGTGCTAATCAAGGCATATACAAGCATAAAACAAGAAGCAATTAACTATCGAATGAGGGACACAAGGCATAAGAACTTACAACAAATCAAAGACATGCATAAGTATGGAATCAATGAAGCAAAGAGAAATTATCCAACAAATAGGGAAACTAGGCAAGTGTACTTACAAAAAAGAGCAACAATAAAATCAAGAAAACCCATCGCTGGGTGCAAGTTAGGCAGGTGCACTTACCTCTATCAGAGATCTAGTCGCTCGATATGGGTCCCTCCCGACGTGTCTTAATTCTTCACGTCGAAATCTGATAATAGGGTCTATGTAAGCAATGGTAATTATTCATAAATTCTAGATGCGCATGAATGGTTTACTCTTGGACCGTGTCTAATCAATTTGGCCTTTACTTGTATTCATGATAGTTCTTTATTAAATGCCTAAACCCCATCTTTTAACTAGAAGATAGTTACATCCTAGTAGTCTTTAATCATGGGGTCTTGGGTTCGAATCCTACCCCCTCTATTTTATTTCTTTTGTAATTTAGTTAGACCCAGTCTTAACTAATTTAACCTGACTGTTTAACCAAATGTTATACTAACGGTTAAGGCCTATCATGTTGGTTGGGTTTTACATGAGTTTAAAGCCCCACCCTTACACAATTCATCTTTCCTTTTTATCTTTTCTTTACTAATACTGGTTGAACCCAAGCTTTTTAATCCAACTTGGATCCAATCTTAAATTGATTGGACCCAAAGTAATTAATTAAACCCAATTTAACCTGATTTGTGTTTGGATCTAATTCTATTATGACTTGACTAAGTCTAACAATTTAACTTTTTCCTCCAAACTTCAACTCATTCTAAGTTGATCAAACCAAGTTCACTTCGTTTAGTTTATTAGGAATGGATTGAACCTAATCTATATGAAGTTGGTTATACTTGACCCAATTCTTTGGAGGTCGGTTGGACTCAACCCATTTATTCAAGTTGATTAAACTCAACTTTTAAACTTGATCCATTAATCCCTAACCGACTTGATCTAACCAGATTGGCTTCAAAAAGGAATCCCGACCCACTTAATTTCTCCAAACATGACTTGATTCAACCGGTTAACTTTTAAGTTGATTCATTAATTTTTTTAAGTTTGATTAGGCTCATCCAGCTCCCTTTTTGATCAATTGGTTTTGGGCTCGCGTGCGATTTCTTACGAGCGATTGCCGTCGGAGTAAGGCGACACTCTGGCCGGACCCATGCCTCTCCCGGCGTGAGGATGGCGCCTCGACCCGAAGTGGCGATCGCCGATAACTACATGGGTGACCGACGCCATCTCTTTCCCTGGATCCTTGTCGGCGGGGGCGACGAGCACTCCAGGTTCTCGAGCTCTGTCGTAGGAGCTCCTGTGACCGAGCCTGGATCTCACTACCTTTCCGATGTTGGCCAACTAAACTATATGCATGCATAACTACTGCTACCAAAGGAAGCAGAGGAAAAGTAGGGACTTACAGGGGTACTGATAGCACTCAAAAGAGAGCTATTTAGATGGCATATTATGCTAGGTTGAGACCAAATATGGCCATCTAATGATGCATTGAAGAGCCTCTTTGGGTTATTTTGTATAAACTTTACCTCAACTAGCATGCACAAACTTTACCTCAACTAGCATGCACACCTTTTTTAGTGAATTTCTATACTAAATCTATTAATTTATGCACTAATGCAAGTGTTTTTAATATTAACAGATGATGAGTCCATTTGAGCATGATATGGATGATCTTGGAGCAAATAGATAGGTGTTCTATGACAAACGAGCAAAACGAGTGAAAGGAGAAAGGGTTGTGAGTAGCGTGCAATAGCAGCTGAGAGCAGGAATTTATTGGACATGCTACAGGCCTCAAAATCCAATATCTACCATTAAGATTGAAGATCAACAAGTTAGAAACACTCAGTTAAAATTTCAGCTCAATCCGAGTTGAAATGGTCATCCGATCGTGGAGTTGATGAAAAAATCGCACTGTAGACTGCATATATCACGATGTTAATCACGAACAGAGTGCCAATTTCCACAGAAAAGTTAGATCGTGATGTCGCTTGTTGACATCGCGATGTCGAGGGAGCTGGGTTATAAAAAGGGGCTGATTTGCTAGGGTTTGGCATCTCTCATTTGGGGGCTATGGTTATGGCTCCAAAGAGGCGATCCAGAGGGTTTCAAGGCCAAATCTACTAGGGAGAAGCTCAAAACAAAGGGGGAACCTATTTCTTATTAATTTCTAGTGTTTTAATCCTTCTTTAGTACTTAGACATGGATGTTTATATTCTTCTTTGCATTATTATGGACCTTTCATTTGTAATAGTAGCTTGAACATCTATGCTAGGGTTGTATGAACTCTTTAACTTGAATCTATATTATCTTTGGCTTTGCTTTGTTATCATGATTGTGGATGTGCCTATGAATCTCTCTTTTTATTCCTCATTAGTTGAAAGATGATAAGTATCTTTAACTTCTAGCACTATGAGAAATCAAGGTTAGTGAGTAGAGTAAAGGATTAAGGTGGACAGAGTGACACCGATTTGTCCTTTAACTGAGAAATCAGTAGAGGCAGTTCCATGGTAGTGGTAGAGTGTTGTCCCATAATACGTCTAATGTACCGATAGAAATATGGAGTTTAGATGCATGATCCTTAGAAATAAGGTCCTGTAGGATGCACCCGGAGTGCACACAAGCACAATATTATATCATTTACACACCCTCATTCATGTTCTTGATAACATATCACCCCAAGGAGAAAATCATAACAAGTCATTAGAGCCATACAACCCTAGAAGCAAATCATAGAGAGTAATCCCCCGCATCCTTCGTCATCTTACTACTTCCTATCAGTAGTTTAGTTTAGTAACCTCTTTCACTTATTGGTCGACTGACTTTACTAAGCAACTTAGTAGGTTCTTGTTTATCTAAACCTAGTAAGCCTTCCCTATGGATTCGACCCAGTACTCATCGGTTTATTACTTGCAACTACGTACGCTTGCATGCGGAGGCTTGAGTGCTAGTACTCAAGTTTTCTGGTCATCAGGTACGTCATCCATCGTTGTTCCTCTGAAAATGATCACGTTCTTCCGACGCAACCAGGCACCGGTAATGCACTCAACCCTGCTGGGACTTTCTCAGTTACCCTCCTCCGTTGTCTCTGCGCACAGAACTCCGCTGCTTGGCCCTAGGAAACCTTTCTCTCTCTCAAGGGACAGAGAAGGAGAAGGAAAACAACAACGCTAGGGTTCTTGGTGGGTTCCCTTCTTATAGAACTTGTGGGGAGGGCTGTGGAACGAGATCTCAATCACATTGATCGCGGAGAAGAACCAAGTATGGACCTTTCCATACTTGGCCGACGTTGATTGCTAAAGCTAGGGCTGAGTCGTGGTGGCGCTCAGGGGAGAAGAAGCCTGCGTTGCTGCCTCGTGATCAATCTCCCTCAAACGAATGGTCGATGGCGATCAACGGCGAGATACAAACCATAATGCTCCGGATCCAACATTCTCTTTGATGAAAGGCCCATATCATTTAATGTTGGACGGCCAGATGTCACTATTTTGCCTCGAACTTACTCGTATATCAAAAATGAACGGCTCGGATTAATTTCATCCAACAAAAAGGTTTGAGCGGCTGAGATTAAATATACTGCCTCAAACTTAAAGGAACTTCCAAATAAGCAGTCTGGATCAATTCTTATCAAAGAGGTTGTTTAAACCGTTTGGATTATTCCCTATGCCTAGAACTAAAAACTAATCCCTTGATGGACGGTTCTCACGCACTCGCATGAAAGGAACATCCGCATCCTTGAATCGTTGATCAGGATGGACGGGCGGATGATCACCTCACAATCAACACACCCTCTGATCCTTCGATCTTTGTCGTTAATGGTTTTCTATTACAACTCATGCATGAGATTATTTTTAGCTTTTGCAATTGAACCCTTGTACTTTTATTTCTTCATAGCAGGTCCCTTGTCTGAGAGAGGCATAGTTTAAGTCAGGTCCCCGGACCCTTCTGAAATTATAATTGAGTCCCTAGCAACCCCATTAACCCTAATTAGGGTATTTACCAATTTAATCTCTTCTTCCCAATTAAATCAAACTTAATTCCGAACATGGTGAACCTCTTAATAAAGAAAATAATTTGTAAACAATTAAAAGCCGTCTATTATTCAGCTAATGTTTAGAGAGCAAATAAGAACTTCTAAATTCCAAAAGTTCAAACAAACCCAAACTTGGGAACTTTCCCTTATTAACCAAATGATCAAAGAAAATAGCTAGAAAAAAATTATTCTCTAAAATCCTCGGATTTTACACATACTTACTTCGGTAAGCACCCTTATAAAGACTCTGAGCATACTCCTCTCCAACATACAGAGATCTATACGGGCAACCACACAGCCGTTTCATCAACCATGTAACCTGGGGAAAGGCTTACGAGCGTGCATACGCCTGTAAGAGCGCTCGTATGCCTCGCGCTCAGACGTGAGTTAACCCAATCTTATGCTTATTTTAGTGTGGATTTGACTGATTGGGTCAGTAATCCTGTGGATTAGCCTTAACCCTATAAATAGCCGATTTAGGGTTTAGAGAAGGGTCTTTTGAATCTTGAACATCAACATCCTCTTGGAGGCTCCCAACCTTCTCTCGACCTAGGAGATTAGGGCATAATTGAAGACTTTAGAGCTAAGAGATTAAGGCAAGCATTGAAGGGACATCGTCAACGGTCATCGCCAACGGTCATCGCCAACAGTAGGGGGAAGAGTGTTTCTTATCTTTCTCCTTGAGATTATATTGGATTTGTGTTCCCCTCTGGATTTATGTTTAATTTTGCTTGTATGGATTTCTATAATTGAATGAATGATTTAAAATTTGAGAACCTATTGAACGTATTACATGATATTGATGCTTTACGTTGCGATAGCCCTAAGTGTCAATCTAGATCTATAGAAGGTGTAGACAATAACGCTCCCTCTATATAACCCTAGATCTAGTTCAATAGGTGGGAGTTGTTAGCACACTGAGAGATTGAGTGTTTAGAAGAGAGACTCTTTATGATTGATTATTCCCACAACTCTTCCAAGATTATTGTTCGCTAGAACTACTCACGAGCCTGGATTAGTAACTTGCCTCGAAAGAGGGTGTGAAAACGTTGTAGGAATTCTTGGTCCATACCTCACATTCATCAATATGAAATCTATATTTGCCACAATCTATAAATATCCGAAGGGGATTCATTACATGAGTATCTCCCTTCTTTGATTGGTTGCCATCACTATTTTCATCAATTGTTCTTGAGCCAGTCACCATTCTAGTAATTAGATTAGAAAACCAACAACATTTGAATAGGCTGGGTAGCAGACAATTAAATATGATTAGTGGTCTAGGTCTTTGTGGGTTCGACATCCGACTTTTATAGTCCACTTTATTACTTGATACGACCCATACACTTGCGGTCTAAGCATTAGTCACCTAACACGCGCATCATAAAGTTCTACCTGAATATGCTAATTAAGGTGAAGGCCAAGGATTACATAGCCCTACTTAATAGATGATTAGTGTGTTATGTGCTACTCACCACTCTCAAGCTCAAAAATTAAAAATACAATCTTGCTACCTAATCCACCAAAACCTATAGAATAAAATTAGAAACAAAGATAAGAACTGGTGCTGTAGAATCTCTTAGAGATCACTGACGAGAACGAACAAAAATTATTCCAAATAATAAATTTAAATAACTTTTACTACCCAATCCCCAAATTAATAGAAATATTATCCAGAAATGTCCACGTCTCGATATTGCAGCATAGAAATCTCAACGGAGTATTACTATGAATGTTCCTACGCATGTTGGGCAGCCATGTGCCCATCAGCTAATCCACCATGCTTCTTGTTCATTCGTAGGATTTGGAGCACCACATTGGGCAATTGCACATATCTAAAGATTAGAACTTATGATTAGGGTTTTGTTGAAGCTTGGAAGAGGAAGGCAAGGTAAATGATTTAGAACTTGCGATTATGAGTCATAAAAGCTTCGTAAGAGGAAAGAGGCTAGCAAGAGGAGAAGGGCGAGGGCTTTGTGCCATCCTCATCACAGCTTCAGGGGTTAAATCACAAAGAGTTACAATTAGGGGTTAAAATGCAAATTGTCCTAGTACAAACCCTGAAAAGAAGTTTTTACATTTTAACCCTGAAGTATTTTTTTTATCCCAATAAGAATTCGGGAATACTGACTATGCAACCCTAAGGCTATTTTGACAAATATTATGGATATGTGGCTAAACAAATAATTAAATAATTTTATAAAATGACAAATGACCACAATTGTTAATTTCTTCCAAAGTGAGGTAATCATTTTGTTTGTGACATACAAGATTTAATTCATGCAAAGAAAAAGTAGAAGAGGAGTATGGTGAAGAGTAACTATATATTTTTTTCTCATCATATTTATTAATTGTAATGGAGTTTTAGTTTTAGTTTTTCCTTGTGTAATATTTTCAACATCACTTATTTGGAGTGTTCTTCTATTATCATAAAATTTATTATAAATAAAATACATTGCATAAATCATGGTTTTATATTCCTCTTTTAAACAACTGTAATCTACACTCATATTTTCATTATATAAGTCAAGAATTAAGAAAACACCTTCAACTTTAAATCTAGGATCTATCATGTAAGATAACAAATAAACTTGTTCAATTATTTCAAGATATTTTTTAAAATTTTCTTTCATAAAAATGACAATAGTACCAAAACCTTCATTATATTTGTATGGGCTTATGATTGTGAAAGAAGTAAGATAATAAACACCCGAAAAAACATTTGTTACCTAATAAAATATTTCTAAAAATTCTGTAATCATATTTCATATTTCCCAATCAAATTCAGAAATTTGAATTTCTCTAAAATTTTCATTATAAAAAAATGGAGATATGTATTTATATTCATAAACATATTCTAACATGACATAGGTGGAATTCCACCTGTAAAATCTAGGGATTTTTGGTGATAAATGTAAAGCAATTCCCTAAGAAATTACACAGTTTAATTAAGTGGGAAAAATGGGAATTGAAAAAGATTAAAACCCTAATTAGGGTTAGTTATGGTCGTTAGGGACCTTTATATAATTTTTAAAAGTGTTGAGGACCTAAAGGAAATTAGCCCCTCTCACAGGGAATGGACTAAAATGTGACCCAAGAAAAGTTAGGGACTTGAGAGGAATTGTTCTCTCTCACAAAGAAAGGACTTACTTGTAACCTAAAGAAGACCAGGGACTTCTGGAAAATTTTTCAGATAAAAACCCTTATAGAAGAGGAGGAACAGCCAGGATTAGAAGATCATGGGTTAGTGCAGATCTTGGAGAGATATAACGGCCCGTGTGGAGCCACGCGTCAGACTGGAAACAGATCCATCTGATCGTGTGTTGGACCCGAGGCATCGAGAAAGGAGGCAGTGAGAGTGACCTCACGGTGCGGGTTGAGAAGGGCCGCTCATCTTGAGATCTTCTCAAGCTCGAGACAGGAGGGGATGATCCGGCCATTGATCACGATGTGATCGTGGCTGTCTATTCAAACTGCGAGCGTGATACGAGGCATCTAGATGAGTATCTGGCCGTTGGAATAGACTGCGATGATCTCCACTGTCCATCAGTGAGACCCGATCCCGAGGCAAAGCCGCTCTCCTCAAGAACGGCCGCCGCCTCCTGGAACGGGCCATGAAGCGCCACGCCTTCTCACTTCTCCAAGCTGCATGTGGGAGGGACCGACGCCTTTTCGCTTCCCTGGGGCCCTATAAGAACAACCCCCGTCTCCAAGCAAGGGGGAGGAGTGCTGCTGCGAGAACAGAAGGCTTCGCCGAAGAAAAAGATCGGAGAAGAGGAAAAGCAGCTCCGGGGAACCACCGCCGTTGCTGACAACACCAGAAGGACCGAAACTCGAGTATGGCTGCTTTCCAGGGTTCAATTTTAGGTTGTTGCGTTAGTAGTGAGGTTTCGAGCTCGCCGGAGTTGTTAAACTCAATCGAGAGTGGTAGCACGACGGCGTGAAGGAATTGGTGCTCGCCAGTGGGCGCAATGAGACGCCTTGCGGTGAGGCTGAGATTTCGCAGGCTTACCGCAGGAAGCCACGGCGATATAGAGGACTTTGGGCTGAGAGATGGTTCTTCCCATGGTGATTCCGGTGAGCACGAGGTGAGGAAGAAGATAAAAATAAAAAAATAATAATAATAATAATAAAAAGTTTTGAATTTAATTAGTTTAATTAAATTAGTAACTTAGGGACTGATTAATCAAATTAATAATTCAGTAACATAGGGATTGATTAATCAATTTAATGTTTTAGTAACTTAGATTGATTAAATTCGATTAATATTTTGGTAACTTAGGTTGATTAAATTCGTTTAATGAATTTAAGGGATTAATGAAAAGAAAATCAGTTTTATTAATTAATTAATGGGATTTAATTAATGGGATTTAATTAATTAATTTAGTTAATTAAGGGGTAAGTTGATTTAGGTTAACCCCTTTATAAATTTGGGTTTAGTCCCAAATTGGTTGGTCACCTTGATTCAATGGGGAGATTAAAATTTAATCAAATCAATTTAATGGTCTAAGGTTGGGATCTAAGTTAGTCAAGAGGATTTAGTCGATTAAATCAGGTTGAATTAAGATGGTCAGGGTCCAAGGGATTGGGTCCAGTCAGGTTGGGCTAAGGAACAAGGTTAGCTGAACCAGAATATAAAAAAAAATTAAAAAAAAATAAAGGAAACAAAAAGAATGGTAAAGAGTTTGGGAGAGGAGGGATTTGAACCCATAACCTCTCAACCAACACTATAACACCCTAACAGCTTAGACATGGCTAGCTACGTAATAAGAGTTGGTGGCCTTTTATTCAAATAGAGATGGGCCTAATTTAGCTAAGAAGACTAGACATGACCAATTAGGGATCGTACCACGACAAACAAGAGTAAGGTTGACTTGAGTCGACTAAAGTTGACCAAGCATAGCTTGCAAGTCGACTAAGGACTTGGCAAAGCGGGAAATGGTTCGGAAACTAAGTAGATGGACTTTGGGACCCGTTTAGTTAGGCTTAGGCCCACCGAAAGCGAGAGTTCTGCATTTACATCTAGATATGTAGGGTTTTATTAGAATTTTGACACTAATAGGAAACTCTACTATCAGATACTCTCGAGGAGACTTAGGGTCCGTTTGATACGTGAAAGATAATAAAGACAAGAGTACAATACAAGCATAAATGGTTGTGGGGATGCTAACTCGCTTTGTACTGTTCTTTGTTTGATATTCAATGGACAACACAAAACTTTTTGTGCTGTTCTCCGTTTGTTTTGTACAAGTACTGGACAAAAAACTATAAAATTACTATAATACCCTTGTGCTTTCTTATGTTGTTTTGGAGTAAATTTTTTTAGAGTTTTAATATAAGTTGGGGGCAATTTTTTTTTTAACTTGAGGCCATTGTTGTAATTTTAATATAAGTTGGGGGCAATGTTATAATTTTTAATATAGATTGGGAGCAAAATTGTCTTTAAGTTGGGGGTATTGTTGTAATTTTAATATAAGTTAGGGGAAAAATTATGTTTAAGTTGGGGGCATTGTTGTAATTTTAATATAAGTTAGGGGCAAAAATGTCTTTAAGTAGGAAGCATTGTTGTAAATTTAATAAATTGGGGGCAAAATTGTCTTTTTAACTTGAGAGGGCAATATTGTAAGTTTTTAATATAAATTAGGAGCAAAATTGTTCTTAAGTTGGGGGCATTGTTGTAATTTTAATATAATTTGGAGGCAAAATTATATTTAAGTTGGGGGTATTATTGTAATTTTAATATAGGTTCGGAGCAAAAATGTCTTTAAGTTGGGGGTATTGTTGTAAATTTTAATATAAGTTGGGGTTAAATTTGTCTTAAAGGTTGGCGTATTATTATAATTTTTAATTTAACTTAGGGGCAAACTTGTCTTTAAGTTGTGTTGTCCCTCGCTTAAAAATTTGTACCGTATAATTTGAGGGACAAAAATTTCAACCACTTGTCCTGTACTCAAACCACTTTTTGTGTTGTACTTTTATCCATTTGCAAATCGAACAACGGACAAAAAAAGTTGTCCTGTGCTGTCCCCCATTTTTTGACGTATCAAACGGACCCTTAGAGACATTACAGAAGGAGATTCGAAAGATTTTCCAGTCCTAGTAAGAAGTAAGTACACTTGCCTTGAGCTCACTCTTCGGAGTTTTCTTGGCTTTGCGAATATCATGTTGATAGTTGCTTTATTGATTTCATACATGCTATCTTTACGGTTTAAATTCCTGTTGAGGATGTATGTTTGTTTCGGGATGTTGGCATCCCTGTTTGTTGTGGTCTACTGCCCAGACTCAGTGGAGCGTGGGGGCTCAAATGGGGAAATGATCAGGGACGGGACACCCTGGCATTTCTGCTTGCCGCGCCAGAGGGGCGATGCTTTGGTAGTCCTACCCGTCAGTGGGAATGATACCGGCGATGTCGACGCCAGTATAAATTTGTTTAAGTGAGTAATCCTTGAGTTGTCTTTGAAACTCAATGCAGAGCTTGAGGGCTTCTGTTATTAGGGGTCGTACCGTTGTTTTTTACTTTTGGTAGACTCCTAGGGTTGTGTTTTTCTTGAGGTTGTGGGGCTTTTATTTGACATACTACCTTGTTATGTCCTTGTGACCCCGCAGGGGTACTTACTGGGCTTTCCATTCGAAAACTCACTTGTTCTTTCTTTTTTGTTACAGATCCTGAGGTTTAGGGGGGGCTGGTGCAAAGGAGATCGATTAGGAGCCACCGAGGTCTGGGAGTTTCCTTTGAGTTATCTTTTATTTGAGAGACATTTTATAGGTCCCGTGTAGGGTCCTGATTTTGTATAGGTCCTATGGACCCTTATGACTCTATGTTCCTTTGGACTTGAGTATGATTTTTACTATTATTCGTTATCTGATGATTTACACTTAGGCCTTGTATTCGAGTTGAGCTTGACTCTACTCGGGTCTGGACAGTCTGATCTGCGATGCTTTCGGGGCCTGGAGTCCGGGTCGGGGCGTGACAGATTAAAGTGGTATTAGAGACGGTTCTAGATTGGAAGCAAATAGAAAACACCCTAGTTGCTCTTAGTCAGTTGTATAGACTGAGAGTGGGTCTAGGGTAGCATAGTTAGTAGTCCGTTAGATTAACGTCGTGTTTTAAATGCAGGTAGCAAGGATGTCTGGTGGTGAACCCCATGGACCTAGGTACCTTCAGGAGGCTACATCCGAGGAGGTGGAGTCGGTTCGAGAGAACACCCCACCACCTCGTACTGGCTCTCTGGATCCTGAGGAGATTTTGGCTGAGATGAGGAGGGTTGTGGAAGCCACCAATCGGAAGATTGATAGACTTCAGACCACAGTAGAGATGTTTATCCAGAGGCAGTTGGCCAAGAGTCAGAGGGTTCCTGTCATTCAGAGGCAGATGAATTTGAGCACGAGGGTCCCTAGGCGTGTTGGACGGGCACAAGACTATCATAGGAGTCTTGGTGTGCAGCCGGGAGTTAGGGCTGGGGCCTCGACCGTTAACGTGATCACCATTGTGAGGTGTCGATGTTGCGGTAGATATGGGCACCGGATGTCTAAGTGCAGGCACCCTCCTCTTTGGTGTCGTAGCTGTGGCAGCACCGAGCATCTCGCCTTTTACTGCCCAGGTGGCGCACCAGAACCTAGTAGGGAACCATAGGGGTCAGGAGGATATCTACCCCTTGTTGACTACACCCCATTATCTCCCGATAGGCACCACCTAGATTGAGTCTAGTTTGTTATGGTTGAATAAGTTTTAGTCCTACAAACACTAAGTGTTGTATGAACTATTTGTGTGATGCTTTCATGTCGTATGGTTGTTTTTTTGTAATAAAAGTTTGGTTACCACATGTGTTGTTGAGCATGATGTAACTCTGCTAATATTGACAGTTAAAAAATATGAACCAAGGACGTGGAGGGTGTGGTGGACTTGGTAGAGGTAGAGGTAGGCGAGGGCGACCTTGGCTGAAGTTGTCAATGCCACTACCCACCGCGTGGAGGAGGTACCCCCCATGAGCATGTTGGAGCTTATGCGAGAGATGATGTGGCTGATCCAAGAGACCAGGCAGCAGCGAGCACCACCTCCACCTACACCTACCACCCCCACCGCTAGCAAAGGATTACTAGGGGAGATCACGAGGCCTTCTCCCCGACCTTTCGAGGGAGCCGCTGACCCACACGCGGCTGAGTTATGGATAAGGGAAATGGAAAAGACCTTTGAGGTCTATCAGGCTACTGAGGCTGAGAAGATCAGGACAGCTGTTTATATGCTCCATGGACCGGCCGAGGATTGGTATTTTGGAGAGATTAGACTGAGGAAGGGTGAGGCCTTCCAGACCTGGGAGGAGTTCAGGGGTGCATTCTTTGCCAAATACTTTTCCAGGGGATATCTTGGGCAGTTGGGACAACAGTTTTCTCAGCTTGTGTAGGGCGGGCAGACTGTGGAGAAGTACGGAACAAAATTTGATAGGCTGGCCCGTTTTCTACCTTATATGGTTGCAACCGAGGAAAGTAGAGTAATAAAGTTTTAGGTCAGATTGCGGCCATCACTGAAGAAGATTGTGACTAGCCACATGTGCAAGACCTATACAGAGGTGGTGGCTCGGGCCAAATAGGCAAAGGCCTCTTGCAAGGGGGACGCCCAGGGGTCGTCCCAAAAGGAGAAGAAGGACAAGGGGTCTAATGACCGGGGGCAATCCATTTGGAAAGAGTTCAGTGACTGCCAGAGGGCTGCATAACAAATACCGACCATATGGCAAGCCCACAGGGTCTATGGCCTCGTTTGGAAGCAAATGGTCATAAGCTAGTGTGACCCAGACCCTTAGATGCTTTGAGTGCAAGGGGCCGCACAAGAAGTCACAGTGCCCGAGGCTTACAGGAGGATATTTTGCCTGTTTAAGTCTTGATCATAAGAAAGCCCAGTGCCCTCAGCGTCAGACAGGACAAAGTTTAGCTGGAGGAACCCAATGGTCACAGCAGGCATCTAGATAGTTAGTTGGACCACCACCTAGGCCACAAGGGGGTGATAAAAAGGGGAAGGCGACAGCAGGGCAATCTTCCACTCCTAGCTAGCATCAGCAGCAGTAGAGGCCTATGACTCATGGACGAGTCTATCACCTGACAACGAAAGAGGCTCAGGCATCTGCTGATGTGGTCGCAGGTACCATTTATTTTAATTCATTCTATGCCTGTACTTTATTTGATCCGGGTGCCACACACTCTTTCGTATCGGCACGATTTGCACGAAGACACACCTTGCCTGCTATAGATCTACCCTATGAGTTGAGTGTAGATACCCTGATAGGAGCTGCCAAGATGGTAAAGAGGATAGTACCTGCATGCCCGATAGTGATTAAGGGACGGGAGTTACTTGCAGATCTGCATGTAATGGATCTGAAGGATTATGATGTGATCCTCGGAATGGACCGCTCTCTTCAAGATACGCACAGCGTGGGTATGTCGAGAAGAGGTGGTATCTGAGTGTCGGAGATGAGGAGTTTACCTTTAATGGCAGTCAGACTTGCTCACTAGTACAGGAGATCTCAGCTCTCCAAGCCCAGAGGTTACTTAGTGGAGGGTGCATAGGTTATTTGGCCTCTATCTCTGAGTCGAAACCGAATGGGGAGACCGTAGTCTTTGATGTTCCGGTAGTGAGAGAGTATCCGGATGTATTTCCAGAGGACTTACCGGGGCTGGCCCCAGAAAGAGTACTAGAGTTCTTGATTGATCTGGTTTCGGGTACAGCCTCTGTGTCCAATTCTCCTTATGGAATGGCTCCAGCAGAGCTGAAGGAGTTGAAGACACAACTAGAGGAGTTGTTGGAGAAAGGCTTTATAAGGCCTAGTATGTCACCTTGGCTGTTCTATTTGTCAAGAAGAAAGATGGGCCCTTGAGGCTGTGCATCGACTATAGAGAGTTGAACAAGGTGACTGTGAAGAACAAGTATCCCTTACCCAGGATTGACGATCTATTGGATCAGTTGTAGGGAGCTCAGGTGTTCTCTAAGATTGACTTGAGATCCGGGTATCATCAATTACGCATCAAGGACATGGATATCCCAAAAAGTACCTTCCGTACTAGGTATGGGCACTAAGAGTTTTTGGTGATGCCGTTTGGGCTGACAATTGACCCGGTAGTTTTTATGGACATGATGAACCGGGTATTCCATCAGTACTTAGACAAGTTTGTGGTGGTCTTCATCGACGACATTTTAGTTTACTCAGGTAGCCATCAGGCACATGTGGAGCACTTGAGAATTGTGCTAGAGACTTTGAGGGAGCACCAACTCTATGCCAAGTTTTCCAAGTGTGAGTTTTGGTTGGGTAGTGTTGCTTTCTTGGGGCACGTAATCAGTGGTGCTGGAGTTTCAGTAGACCCCAAGAAGATTGAAGCAGTCGTTGAATGGAAGAGACCAACCACAGTACGAGAGATACGGAGCTTGCTATGATTAGCAGGCTATTATCGGAGATTTATCGAGGGTTTCTCAGTCTTAGCAGCACCTTTGACCAGATTGACCGGAAAGGGTACCGAATTTATTTGGACGGAATCTTGCGAAAGGAGCTTCCTGGAGTTGAAACAGAGATTGGTATCGGCACTAGTCTTGGCGTTGCCTTAGAGCGGACGAGGGTACACGATCTACAGCGATGCATGCAAGACTGGTTTGGGATGTGTATTGATGCAGGATGGGCAGGTAATTGCTTATGCTTCCAGTCAGTTGAAGCCTTTTGAGGAAAACTACCCTACGCATGATCTTGAGTTGGCAGCGATCGTGTTTGCCCTGAAGATCTGACGATACTTCCTCTTTGGTGTACCTTGTCAGATATACACCGATCACAAGATCCTCAAGTACATATTCACTCAGAAGGAGTTGAACATGAGGCAGCGTCCATAGTTAGAGCTAATAATGGACTATGACCTCAGTGTCCATTACCACCCGGGCAAGGCTAATGTGGTGGTTGATGCACTGAGTAGGAAGTGCAGTTATGGAGTTGCTGCATTGCTAACAACTCAGAGGCCTTTACTAGAGGACATGACGAGGCTCGAGGTAGATGTTGTATTGCCTGAGATGGATGTCACTTTGGCCAGCTTGCATATCCGACCATCGCTGTTGGAGAGGATTGTTGTTGCTCAGAGGCAAGATCCTGTTTTGGAGGAGATCAGGGGGCACATTGGCCAGGGAGAGCCGACAATGTTTAAAGTTCACGAGGATGGTACTCTTAGATTTGATGATCGGATTTGTATCCCTGACGTCTGTGAGCTGAGAAAGGAGATTCTAGAGGAAGCTCACTACTCAAGTTATGCTATTCACCCTGGAGGTACCAAGATGTACAGAGGGTTGAAGGATCATTTCTGGTGGAGGGGTATGAAACGAGAAGTCGCAGAGTTCGTGGCCCAATGCATCACCTGTCAGTTGGTAAAGGCGGAGCACCAGAGGCCAGCAGGGATGTTACAACCCTTACGTATTCCAGAGTGGAAGTGGGAACATATTAACATGGATTATGTAATAGGGTTGCCCCGAACTCAGACAGGTAACGAGTCAATTTGGGTCATAGTAGACCGTTTGACTAAGTCCGCCCATTTAATCCCTACATGGTTGTTACTCTCTTTGAGTATCATGTGATCTTCAACTAATTGATTGAGTAGAAGAGTTAATTTAAGGGCTCTTGAGAGTTCTGTACATTTTTTAGTTGATCTGTTTTCTTCTCTTCTGGGCATGGGTGTGGGATCGAAAATACGCGCCTGACGTCGTGTGACACCAAACGTTATATCGAAGCACAAATATTATTTTTTATTGTTTGTGGGTTCTTTTATTCCTAATAGAGGCAAGCCTCTATTATTAATTACCCAGACAATGTCGTAGGAACCTCCGATTAAGGGCAAAAGTACAAGTAGAGAGAATGAGAAAGAATAATTTATTTTATTGCAATATAATATGATTCGTTACATATCAGCATATATATGTATTTATTTATTTATTTATTTGCTTGTTTATTTATGACACTGCCTTCTGCCTCAGAATCTGTGCCCCACCATTTGGAACAATCCGGCGGTCGCCTTACGCTATTATATCATTGCCTTGAGATTTTGGAAGGCTTTGTAACTAGAGTACGTAACGACTGGGCCACCAATTAGTCTTCAATTCCATCAAGAACTTCTCTCATCCGGGCTGCTGATAGGAGTCGTATCATATATGGTTGGAAAGATCGGGAAGTCTATTTTTCGATGCCATGAATTTAATCTCGATCGGAGTTTTCTAGCAAAAGTTATCAATTTCTGAACGAGGAGTGGTCGAGCTGGCAGGACTACAGAGATTGACTCCCTTTCCATCAAGAACTGCTCTTAACTGGGCCACTGATAGGGGGTTTACCACACATGGTTGGAAAGATCTGAAAGTCTATTTTCCGATGCAGGGAATTTCATCTCGATCGGAGTTCTATAGCAAAAGTTATCAATTTCTGAACGAGGAGTGGTCGAGCTGGCAGGACTGCAGAGATTGACTCCCTTTCCATCAAGAACTGCTCTCAACTGGCCCACTGATAGGGGGTGTACCACACATGGTTGGAAAGATCTGAAAGCCTATTTTCCGATGCCATGAATTTCGTCTCGATCGGAGCTTTCTAGCAAAAGTTATCAATTTTTGAGTGCAGGGTAGTCAAGCTGGCCAGGCTGCAAGGACTAGCCTTTTTCTCCACCAAAATATGCATTGACCGGGCTGCCAAAAGGGTCTATTCTGTATATTACTATTGAAGATCTGGATATCTAGTTTCCAGCGCTACAAATTTCACCTCCATTGGAGTTTTCTGGCAGGAGTTATCAATTTTTGAAAATGGGTGATCAGATTGGCAGAATTGCTGGTGGCAGAATTGCTGGAATCGTATTTATCGAAATCTGCACGGATCGGGCTACCAAAAGGAGCTACGCTATACATAACTGGAGAAGATCCAGATATCTAATTTTCAACGCCGCAGATCTCACCTCAATCAGAGTGCTCGGGCAGGAGTTATCAAGGTTTGAAAGTGGGTTTTTATAACAACCATTTCTGCAGCAATCTGCAGCAATTTTTCACAGCAATTTTTTTACAGCAATTTTCAGTAATTTTCAGAAGCAATTCCACATTCAAACCAAGTCTTATAACCCTCCCTTTGTTTCTTGCGAACTTCATATCGTCCAAGGAATTCTTCTGAGTTTGCAGCAACTTCAAATTGAGTTTTATAACAATGATCCCTTCTTTTTGATATTTAATGATCTTTAAGGAGTCTTCGATGTGCAGTAGGCATTTATTGAATATTCATTATTGTGATTTCCAAATTCATCTTCTTCTTTCTATCCATGGCCTTCATCAAGCCTTATAATGCAGCAAATCAGCAAAGCATACTCTTTTTGGTCTACATTATGAAAGCTTCATTTCTTTTTCTTAACATATTGATTTATTACATACCATTATCCCATTTGAACACTTTTCATTTTTTAAGTGAAATATAGCTTTTCCAATCTCATTGGGATAATGATAAAACGCCAGATAAATATGCATCTTAACAACAGATTCATGCATGCAGTGAGCTCAAGTTAGAAGGCCTTGAAATCCCCTCACATTCTTTGACAACACTGATTTTCTTCCTGTTTGACAGTCTAATTTGACAAGCCTTCAAATTTATTTGTCTCAATTAACTCTGAATATCATGTTCTCTGTCAAACACTCTGGTTCTATTGAATCATCCCTTTTGTCAACCTTTGTTTACGCTCCATGATCGTCAACTTTATCCACATGAATTTGTTTCAAATGTCTCTCTTCCCTGTCAATAGAGATTTTTGCACGCTTATACGAGGGCATCTCTCGGCGGAAATTTGGAACAAGCATTTGAAGCAATACTTGTACATTACTGAAGTAATGCTCATAGATTTCTCTTCAATGACTTGCCCACGCATCCACCAAAGTAGCAACTCTTAGCTTCATCAACATCAATCCCTTTCTCAAACTTCTTTGAAGCATTACAACAAGCGGTTCATGTACGCCTCATAAAACTGGAAACTTAACATGCTTATGGAATATTTTCTCAAGATTTCTGGACATCCTTACATTTTGCTATCTCAGTAACAGCATCATAATTGAATAAACAGAATTTATAACCATTCATTCCCACTCACAATAGGCCTGGACATCTTTACATTTTGCCATTGCAACAGTAGTTTTTCATGATCTCCTTCTCATTTTATTTTGCAGCAGCAACAACGCAGCATCTCTCTCTTTTTTTATTTCTGCAGCAACACATTGACAGCAGTGAATCGGCTTTTGCAGCAGCTCTTCCTGCGGCAACACACAGATCAGCTTGGCGCAACGCCACCGGCTCCAATAGCAGCGCTACAACAGCAATTTGGCAGCTTCCTAAGCAGCAATATCGGCAACAACTTTTGATTCTCACGGCTCCACGGCAACAACCTTTTGTGGCAACCATTAGCAGGAGCAGCAACCATATTTGGGACAGCACGACAACCATCATACACCATAATCAGCAAATAGCAACCCTTCTTCATCAGCAGGTCGGCAGCAATCAACAACCAATTCGGCAACCAGTCTTCAATCAGCATCCGGTCTTCAACAGCAATCGGGTCTTCAACAGCAACCGGGCTTCAGCAGCAACTAGTCTCCATCAGCATCCATGTAATTGAAGCAGCTTCTTCTAATCATCATTTGCGGCGGACGGCGGCTACCAACAATTGGCGGCCTGCTTGATAGCGGCGGCGGCAGGTGCACCGGCGGCGATTGATGGCGAAGCTTCGAGATCCAAAGAACACGGAAGATAGGGGTGGTGGTTGGGTTGCAGCAGGCTGGCGTAGGAGCTCGCAGGCGGGCTGGCTGAAGAGTAGGAACAGTAAGGTTGGCAGGTGGCGCTGCTGGGCGACAGGGGGGTCGCACGGCTGATAGGGCGGCGAAGATGCTTGGTTGCGGGGGCGATGACCGCGAAGAACGCGCGGCGCGGCGCTTAGGTGGATCTGGCGCTACCGGCGCTGGGCGGCGGGGCTGAATGCGCGCGGTGCCGGGCGGAGGGGCGAGCGGCTTGCTTGGGGCGCAGCAGGAGGCTGCAGGCGCAGGGGGAAACTTGGGCTGAGGTGAGCGCGGCTGGGGCGAACTGCTACGGGCTGGGGCGGGCTGCTCCCTGCTGAGGCGTGGTGGCATGGTGGCGCAAGGGGGTGGAGGTGCTGGTGCTGGGCGTGGCGAGGGGCGGACAGCTCCCTGCAGGGGCTGGCCCCCCTTCTTCTTCTCCTTTTGGCTCTCCTATTTTTCTTCAATTGCTCCCCTGATTTCATTCTTCTTTTCCCCTTTTTTTTGTCTGATGGCCCCTGCCCCCTTTCTTTTTTGTGAAAACCTCCTCCTTTGACGTCCTGCCCACCTCCGTGAGATGGTCCGGGAATATTGTTAACTTCCCGACCATCGCGGATAGAGGATAAGATCAAACCCTTTGATCTTATCCTCTAATTTAATTTATATATTATTTATTTATATATATATATTTATTTATTTATTTATATATTTTATTTATTATTATTTTTTTTGGGTTGCCTCGGGATTTGTGTTCGGGCTGATCTGCATCTCTGGAAGATCGCCTTGAGATATGTATTCTCGGGCCATCTTGGAGTTTGGTATTTGCCTCGAGATGTGTGTTCTCGGGCTGTCTTTGAAATTTGTGTCTTTGGCCCGCCTTGGGATATGTGCCCAGATTATCTTAGGATTTGCCTCGGGATCTGTGCCCGTGGATTACCTTGGGATATGACCGGATATATTTTAAAATATTGCAAATATTTCTTTATCAACCCCTTCAAATATTGACATCTATATGCATTTTTTATACACAAAAAAATGCCCCCTTCATACTTCTCTCACGAAATTTATTTGAGAGGGAGAAGTATGAACATATGAATTTCTCTCATCTTTATGGCTGAGCCTTTTGGAGACTTGAGGCAACTTTTCATCATTTTGGACACGAGCCAATTTATTGCAAGCTTGTGATGTCCATGCTAACATCGTCAAGTGAGTTCAACTCATATTGACGAAGAAGAATATTGTTTTCATTTGATATTTTATTTTATAATATCATCTGAATTTGGAGGGAAAGTACTGCTTTGATTCCAAACACCAAGGTGTGTGGTGTGGATTATGTTGGAGTCCTATAAATGGTATGATAACCGCGCAATATCCCTGGGAGTCTATAATGCCGGCTCTTTTATCTTGGGATATAACTTTCTTTGGATGTTGATGGATATCATCTTCATGTATTTGGCATAGATATATCTTTTGGTTCATATGGCACCTTCTAGCATATTCAATGCAATTGTTACCATGATTGGCAACGGTATCCCATGCACTTAAATCTGAAGTCGCATCTTGGGCCTAGCTTGATGTGCACCACATATCGTGAAGTGTATGTCATGCATGGGTTCGTTTACTTCTTCGTATGAGGGTGAATCTTAGGGCACCTTGGTTTTCCTGAAGGCCTTCTGATTTGCCCCCTGAAAGTTTATCATATCATGAATATTTCATAAATGGTTGCCTCCGATCTTCCTCCGACATCTCGAGGGTGAAAACTTCCACTTTGCCCCCAGTACTTTTCTCTTCGACATCATTGAGGAGTGTACTTATGGGTTTTCTACTTCATTTGAATTTCTTCATAGATTGGATTTGCTAGTTCCTTCACTACTCTTGCCAAAGAATCGACTTCTCCATTTAAAGCTCTCACCGTCTTACAACACGTGAGAGGTCAGACTTATATATTTTCGAGTCTCCTTCAACTTATTTAGTTATGAGTTGTGAGTCTCCAAATATGTGTATGTGTTGGATTCCCATTTGGATTGCCAATTCCATACCAGCTATGAGAGCTTCATATTCTGCCTCATTGTTTGTGCATGGCTCCGTAAGGGAGAGTGTGTATCTGAGAATTCCCCTTTTCGGTGTGATGAACACAAGTCCTATCCCAGCTTTGATTTGGGGAATTGTGGACATGAGTGCCGGCTTTATAGATGACGCTCCATCAAAGTATAGTCGCCACCTTGCTTATTCCACTGTTAATGTCTCTTCATCAGGAAGATCATAATTAAGTGGTGAATCATCAGGGAGAGGATGTGCCGCTAGGAAGTCTCGCTAGTCACCGCCTGTAATAGCTTTCAGTGGAGTGTATGTTATATCAAATTCCATCAGGATCAGCGCCCATTTTGCGAGTCTTCCTGTGAGCAATGGCCTCGTCATGAGATATTTGAGAAGATCAATTTTTGATATGAATATGACTTTATGTGCTAGCAAGTAGTGTCTCAACTTCTTGACTGCGAATACTAGAGCTAGACAATGTTTTTCAATTGGTATATATTTACTCTCAGCGCCTATCAACATTCTTCTAAGGTAATATAATGTATTTTCCTTGCCTTCTTCATTGTTCTGGGCCAACATAGCTCCTAATGACCATTCCAATGCAGCAGTATATAGAATCAATGGCTTTTCTGGGATTGGGGCCGCCAACACTGGTGGACTCAGCAAGTACTGTTTGATGTCTTCAAAAGCTTTCTGGCATTCATCATCCCATTTGAATGGCGTGTTCTTCTTGACCAGCTTAGAGAAAGGCTTACATCTTCCGGACAAGTTGGAGATGAACCTTCTGATATAGGCCAGGCGTCCTTGAAATGATCGCAACTGCTTCAGTCTTTGAGGGGGTGGCATTTCCAAAATTGCTTTTATCTTGGAAGGGTCTATCTCTATTCCCCGATGTCGTACTATGAAGCCCAAAAACTTCCCTGACAGGACTCGAAAAGCACATTTCATGGGGTTCATTTTCAACTTGTATTCTCTGAGGCGTGTGAAGATTGTTCTTAGATCATCAAGATGCTTGTCTTTGGAATTTGTCTTGACCACAAGATCGTCCACATAGCATTATACAACTTTGTGAATCAGATCATCGAATATTCTGGTCATGGCCCTTTGATATGTTGCCCTGCATTCTTTAGACCAAATGGCATTACTCTATAACAGTATATGCCCATGGGTGTCCGGAAGGTTGTATGTTTTTCATCATCTGGATGCATTTTGATTTGGTTGTATCCAGAGTACCCATCAATAAAAGAGAATGTCTCGTACCCTGAGGTGTTGTCGATCATGATCTCCATAACTGGAAGGGGAAAATCATCTTTTGGACATCCGTTGTTCAGATCTCTGAAGTCCACACATATCCGTATTTGGCAATTTTTCTTTTTCCTAGGGACTATGCTGGCTACCCAGTTAGGGTATTTTTCCTCCCTGAAGAAATTTGCTTCAATCAGCTTCTTTGTCTCTTCTATCACCCTTTCTTCCAGGTCAAATTTCATTTTCCTTCGTGATTGTTTGACTAGGGTGGCATTAGGGTCAATGGCCAGTCTGTGAACAGCTACCTCATTATCCAACCCTGGCATTTCATTGTAGTTCCAGGCAAAACAATCGATATACTCCTTCAAAAGAGCTTTAAAGGATGTTTTTTCTTCTTTAGACACCTGCGTGCTTAGGAACGTCGGCCTCGGGTCCTCATCGCTTCCCAGGTTAACTTCAACCAGCTCGTCGATTGTTGCTTGCCCCCCCGTCTTCAAGCTCGAGTGGCGCATTTTTCAGCTTGATTTCTTCTTCTTCCTCCTGGGACGTTGTCATGTAACATGAATGCCTGGAAGATTCGGAATAGCCTATTCCTCTCTTATCTATATGTGCAGGGTTCCATAATCGATGGAAATTTTGATATGATTTCCTCGACCATTTGATTTCGCCAGCAAATCTTTCAAACATCACCTTGAGCTTATCAGGGTAATAATTAGGGAATCTTATGGGCTGAACTTCATCATCTTCTAGCCCTTCAATATTTATGATATCATCATTTGGAATTTTGTTGCTCTTGGCTTTGTAGAAGAGGACGCCTCTCTCTCCTTCATGTCGAGCCGGTACATAAAAAGTCTTCAGGTGCTCGACAGTGTTGACACTCAAGTCAGCCAAGGATTTGTAAAGCCCCTCAGGAATTCTTGTAATATGCAGTGCATTTTCTTGAGTAGATCCTCCAGCCTGACCCTCATCATTATCACTTTTGTCTTCTGATGACTCAGTGTCACTCCCAAAGTGAGGTAATACTGATTCTTTCTTCTGAAGCACAGGAGCAGACTTAGATGTCTTCACCAGAGATTCTTCCTTCGGATTTGGCGTCTTGCCCCCTTCGGATGACGTGCTTCTCTTGGATAACTTGCCCCCTTCGGATGACATGCTCCCCTTGGATAACTTTCCCCCTTTAGATGCATTAAGGTAGTACCTTGCATCTTCATAATGAATTTCATGGATGTCGAAGGGCTGGATTTCTCCGTCGATCCTGAACTCTTCCCCATTCACCATATATTTCACACATTGATGGAGTGTTGATGGAACCACATGATTTTTATAGATCCATGGCCTTCCCAAGAGGGCTTTGTATGAAGCATCGGCGTCGATCACATGGAACTTCACATCTGATGTCATCTTTCCAAATTTAATTGGCAGAGGGATAGATCCCAATGCCTTCTGGCTATGCTGATTGAAGCCTTGAATAATGATCCTCTCCGGGGATAGGTGGCATATTTCAAGAGCCAATCCCTGAAGGGTGTTGAGGGTCATCAGGTTTACAGAGGATCCTGGGTCAATCAGAACCCGGTTGATCCTCATCCCATCACAATACCCTGTCACATATAATGGCCTATTGTGCTCTGTAGTTCCAAGCAGCAAGTCTTCATCTGTGAAGGATACTGAGGGCGCATGGAACGCATACAGAGCCTCCTTCATATTGATTTCAGCGAAATAGGCCTGATACTCCTCAGGGTTTTACAGAGCATGTATTAGAGAATCCCTAACTTCCGCTGACATCATCAATGCATCATACATACTAAGGAGAGCCGGGGCTTTCTTCAAGTGTGCGAGGATGTTATAATTTGGTCTTTTTTTTTATTGCTTTTTCGGAGAGATATTCTCTTCTTCAATTCCCTTCCCTTTGTTTCTATCGTTGGAGCTAGGTGGCTGTCTCGGCTAAAGTACTTTCCCAGCTCTGAGTTGCATTTGGTGCACGTGCCGTGGCACTTCATCTTCTTCGACTAGGAAGTTCAATTCATCTTCAGAATCATCCTGGGCGGCTATGGCGTGACATTCACTTTTTCCTTCAAAATATTCGTCTGTGAGTGTCACTTTCCCCTCCTACCTGCGATATGACCTTCTGCAGCTAGGTGCCTCCCACCCTACGGCTTGATTAAGAGACTCCTTTGTTTTGTCTTTCTTGATTCTGATAGTCTGGGAAGTGGACTCTCCCTTAGCCTTTGTTGCTTTTGTAAGGGGTGTAAACTTCACGACTTCTGGAATAACATTGTAGTTTGACGACCCTGGAGGGTATGTCTCAGATCTATTCGACTCAAAGATCTTCAATGTGTAAGTGCACCACTGTTAAATGACTCCTCCGTAACCCTTTGGTAGCGAAAAGGTGGATCTCTTCGCAGTATAGCCTTCCTCAAGACCATATATTTTGGGGTCTTTGGGGTGTAATATGGTGTCTTGGGCTCTTCTGGTCGGTGTGGCTCCAAGAGTGTGGCGTTCGCCTTCTTCACTCTTTTCCTGAAAGCTATCTTCTTCTTCTGTTTTTTACTAATGTAGGGCCGGCCGTAGCGGTCATATGACTCTTCTGGTTCAGAGAAACTATCATCATCAGAGTCATACAAAGGGTATCCTCCAGAAATAACCCTGCAAGTTTCCACTTGCACATCTTCATCATCTTCTTTGACTAGTTCCCCTAGTAATTCTTCGACCTCCTCGGGAAAATAATCTCTAAGAGTGATCAAGACCCTTTCTTTCTGTTCATATTCATCGAGGGAGTCGATATACTCTTCTATAATAGACTTCTTGCGCTTTGATTGTTCGCGCTTTTTGTTCTTCTTTTTGTTCTTCTTCTTTGTTTGTTTTGTCAGGGGTCTTTTAGAAGGTTGTTGAGAACGTTTCCAAGCGATCCCGGGAAGCTCGGCCAACCTCTTCAACATTTTCATTGACTTTTTGGTTATAAATACTTCCCACAACTCTTCTAGAACAGCAGGAGGCTTGTCGTCTTTTGCTGATAGGAGTATTACTTTATTACCCATTACTATTACTTCCTTTTGGGATGACCCCTCTGAGTTTAGGGTTGTCACATAACGGGTATGCTCGAATGATGGCTCGGAAAAGACGTTCTTCGAGAGTGTGATCTTGCCCTCTTGATATTGTCTCTCGACCCAATCTTTGAAAACATAGCAATCTTCAATTGTGTGTCCCAATACTCTATGATATGGGCAGTAATTGGGATGGTCCTTCTTGTTCTGTTCCTCTGGTCTCTTGCATTCGGGGAGTTGCAGACCTTCTTTCACAGCATCTTTGAAGATCTTTAATACCTTATCCCTCCTGAAAGAATATTTCTTATTCATTCTTTCTTTCAAAGAGGGAATAGGCTTTGATTCATTATCAGCAGCGCCTAAGGTGGGTGGTTTGGCCTGTTCCGGCTTGTGAGACTCCGCAACACCTTTTCCTTTGTCGACATTGAAGGTTGTAGCAGTATACTTGACACCTTCAGTTCTTTTTGGTTTTTCTCTATCATTCCTTGGAGCTTGAAAATTGGAGAATATTTTCGGGCTTGTCCGTTCCAATTTCTTTGCTTGTGAAATCAACTCCTGGAATGTAGTAATACCGGATGTGCTCAGAAAGGGTGCCATCCAACTATCTATATTCCCGAAAGCAAGAAACCCACCGCTTGTAGGTCGGGTCAAGGGGTTGTTCACATTTGATGCTCAGATTTCTCCATCTCATAATGTAATCAACCACTTTCTCATCTTTATTCTGACGAGTGGCTGCGAGATCGGCGATTGTGATTTTGTCACTTACGCCTCCGAACCGTACCCGAAAGGCATCTTTTAATTGTTGCCATGTTTGGATTGATTCAGGTTGCAAGCTTGCATACCACTCAAATGCCACTCCTGTGAGATGATGACTGGTTTGTGTTTCCGCAAGTATACGGGTCGTGATCAAGTAATAAAGTGGACTATGGAAGTCGAATGTCGAACCCACAAGGAATAGAGATTGCTAAGTGTAAACCAAGCTTTACTCACCTAGTCTAAATGGTAATTTGGGGGGTTTTGGTTTTCAAAACTAAAGAGCTACAAAGGATTGCAAATAAGAACTGAAAATTGAGAGTTGATTTGGGGTGAATCAATGGCAAGAGAGGATACTTGGGTATGTATCCCTTTTGGATTTCAATTCTAAAGATGAGAAAAGATGTTTATGAATCAACGTTGGTATTGCTTGTGCCAATAGTCCCTAAATTATATCCAATCCCTCTTCCAAGGTGGTTGGATAACTAGTCTCCTAGGACTTGATATGAAGCTCAAGGGATAATTCCTAAATTACACCGAACCCCTTTTCCAAGGTGGTTGGATGACTAGTCTCCTAGGACTTGATATGAGGCTCAAGGAAATTTATCTATATTGGAAGAATCATGGGGGTGAATTCGTATGAAAGAGTCGTTCGCCCTTCTAGTACCCGATTCCTCGGTGTACTCATGAATCTCTCTAATGAAGCAAGTTCCTAATACAAGGAGGCGCTATCTCTAGCCCTTGTATTGCACACAAGTAATTTCTAGTGATGAAATTACAATCAATACATAACATTCATTAGACATTCAAGAAGGTACCAACAAATCATCATAAACATTCAATGCTATTAATGCTCAATCCAAAAGTTCAACATACCCAAGTACCAATAGATTAGTTCCCCATGAGAGGGGAACTCAAACCAAAATGGAAAAGCTTACCAAACAATGAAAGGTTAATGGAGAACACCATTACCTCCAATGCTTGCAACTCCAAGGGTTCTCTACTCTTAAGATTTGGGGGAAATGACCCCTCAAGCCCTAATCTCTCCTCTAGCCTCTCTCCCAAGCCAACCTCCTCTCTAAACTCTCATACTTAACTATTTATACCCATGAATTAGGGCTCCACTAAAAATTACAACATTACCCTTGATTGGGCCCATGAAACTGCAAAAGTTACGATGAACGGCCTCGTGAACGGCCTGTTCATAATCCGTTCAGCTCACAGCTTGTTCTGAACTTGGTAGTGAACTGGCGGTTCATCAGCCGGTTCACCTCACAGCTTGCTCGAACCGGCAGATGAACGGCCATTCACAAGGCCGTTCACACCCTCTTTGTGCCTGCCTTTGTGCCCAGGTGTGAACGGCCGTTCACACGGCCGTTCACCCCCTATTTACTTCAAAATGTCTTCTTTTGGTCTTCATTTTGTTGATAAATGCTTCTTTTTCGTCGGGGTGGCCTATTTATGCCCTCTTTACAAAATATGAAGCATTTTAAGTACCGGCAGGCTACAAATCATTGCATTTGTCATAAAAATAAGTATATATATGGTATGTAAATATGCTCATTTGAAAGCTTATCAAATATCCCCACACTTAAGCATTTGCTTGTCCTCAAGCAAACAAGATAATGAAAGTACAAGTAAAAAGAGATGATAAGTGTTCAACCTCCGGCTATAATAGTAATGAATCTGCTCTATCCCAAGTTCACCATCGAAGTGTGTGTATTCTCCTACTTTCACACCGGGACTTAGAGTTTGTATAATGTCATCGCGGCTCTAGATGAGTGTTTTCACTCCACATACCATGTTCTAGAGTCTTAGCAAGACAAGCATTCCCTCAATGGACTCTAGAGAGTCCTTGAGGCCCTAAGTTTTATGCTAACCAACCCTCTATGGAGAAAATGGTGGACAAGTTCGAGAAGTTTTTTTTTTTTTTTTTAATATTCGGGTAGGGCATCTCTAATAGATCCGACTTTCCCGTGCTAAAGATCAGTGTAGAGTGTAAGTCCTCTTTTCTTCAGGATGCACATGCTGTTTAGGCACCAGAACACCCGGGTACTTAGAGGGTTACAACTCTACCTAGATGTGCTCATACTTAGAAGTGATTTTTCGAATTAAGGAACACCCTGATTAGGGGCCAGGACCCTAAGCTACTTCATCACAACAAGTACTCTTTATTGCTCTAATGACTCAACTACTATGTACATACTAATTTATTTTTCTCTAACTTGTCCACTAAGTTGAATTATGAAGGGTCAGAAGCCACGAATCCTCTTGGAGCCATTGAGAATAATGCTTAGCAATTAAAGTCAACAAAATATGGTAGTGGGTTATCTATTATGACTAGAGCTTTCGAATTTCATAAATATAATCTCTAGATGTCCATGGTGTGTCGTAGGAGAATTCTAAAAAAATCTGGGTACTAAAATGGCGAACAAAAAGTAGAGTGAAACATTGCATTTCCGAATAGTGCCATCATAGGTCCATGTCAAGCATGCTTCAAATAATTAGCTCCCTATCCCCACACTTAGAGTTTTGCAATGAATTTATCAATGGAAGGGAGCTACCCATCCCCACACTTAAAATCGTACATTGTCCTCAATGTGCACAATTAAATTGAAAAGTGTGTAATATGCAATAATAACAAAGGGGAGGGCAAACTGAAACTTCTCCGGTTATATTTGGTAGATGGTGTTGCAATTTGGTTTATACATGAAAGCATTTGCCAGGGTGTTCCATCATGAGTATCTGCAAAATAGAGTGAGAGAGGAGGAGAATAGCTCGAAAGGAGATAACATAGTCAATAGTGCATAAACGTAGATAAAAGACAAGTCACAGGGTGGAACCCTTGTGAAGAGGTCTACAAAACGAACATAGGAGCAAAATAACATAAAAGGGAAAACTAGATGGCCTCGGCCATCGGCATGAGGGTGGCGTCGAATCTTGGGTCAGGCGGGGGTGGAGGGCCTGAGGTGGGTGGAGTCTGGGCACGCAGGTACGCGAAAAGCTCTGCTAACTGATCGCCGAGGTTGTGGTGCTCCTCGAGGAGTGTAGTCTGCATGTCATAGACCTCGGTGAGGCGCTCCTCAATGCGAGTGAGACGGCTGCGCGTGGACGGGGAGGGAGGCTCTGCTGGGGTGTCGGATGAAGAGTCGTAGGAGTCGTCGTCCTCGCTGTCGGAGCTGGCTGAGTGCTGTCCTGCGAGTCTGTAGCGGCCTCCTGAAAGCTGGACTAGCTTCATCTGAAGGAGGGTGGTCATCCCCAGCGGCTGCATCAGATGAAGGCGCTCGATGCCATCGGTGCGGAGCTCCACTGGCATCCCCCTAATCAAACGAGTAATATAGGGCCCAGCAATAATGTGCTTGTGCTTGTGACTCTGCCCCTGGTGGGCTATGTAGTCGGCAAGCACATAGCCGAGATGGATGGGAGTGCGCTCGAAGATGCTATATAGGAGAAATCTGTCGGAGACGGTGACTACTCCAGATTATCACAAGGCCAGCCGATAGTCCTACCGACTAAAGCATGGATGTAACGATTATCTTTGGATCGTGCATGCTCGAGGCCTTCTTGTTGGGGCCCCTCCCGATTCACGCCAATAACGAGAATGAGAGATGATGTGGCCAGGGAACGAGGTGAGGAGCCGCGTGCCAGGGAGTCGAAGGTAATCCTGATCGTAGATTCCCATATAGATCGCGAATCGATCGGTGCTCATCCGGTGTGCCACACCATAGAGCTGGAATGATATGCCCATGTTGGCGCGCTCGCCAGTGGCCGTGCGGTCAAACTCGAAGGAGCTCAGGACCTCGAGTGTATGCTCGCGATATGTCGCTTCGTTAATGGCGAAGACTCGGTCCCAACCATTAACGGAAAGTAGGCTGCGGACCCGGTCGGCGATATGAAGCTGCTCAAGAGGGTCCCAGTCGAGGAGGAAAGTGCGGCTAAGTGGTAACTCCGCGAGGCGTGCATCACGCCGATCTTTGCTCATGTGTAAAGTGCTGTGGTCGGAAGGAAGGCCCAGCATCATCCCGACGGCGCTTCGCGATCTCTTTCCTTGGCATCGCTCCGAAAAGAAAATGCGAATGGGTGTAGGGTTAGGTTGGAGATGCACCGGATTGGACGCCGGTGAGGAGTTATGTGAGGGGGTCGCGCTGCACTCGGGTGGCCGACGACAAGAGAGGTGGATAGGGGAGAATCGTTAAGGAAATTGGTGAAATTAGGGCCTCGTGCGTTATAAAGAGGGGGGCGTGAACGGCCCCGTGTACGGGCCGTTCAACTGCCCGTTCACTTTTTGATGAGAACATTAGCTATAGGGGTGTGAACGGCCACATGAATGGCAGTTCACTACCCCGTTCACCTTTCACAGAGGGTGTGAGCAGGTCAATTCCTGGCCGTCTGATACCCGTTCTCCCTCGTGATCGTGACTACCCTATGAGTGATGACTAGAGATTTATTGTTGTAATAAGGACGACTAAAAAGAAACGATGTCTAATCTACCAACGTTGGAGTCGGGATTTTTGGGCTGCCTCCCAAAGAGCGCTTGTTTTACGTCACTAGCTTGACGTTCTTAGGTCTGCCTCAAGGCGGCTTGAAGGATTGTGGACAGTTACTTGGCGACCCGTCAGCACTCGTGTCGTAGTACAATTTGAGCCGATGCCCATTTACCTTGAAAGGGTCTCCTCCGGCTTGGTAAATCTCAACTGCCCCATGTGGATATACTTTAGAGATAGTGAAGGGACCAGACCATCTTGATCGTAGCTTACCGGGAAATAGTTTAAGCCGAGAATTGAATAGCAGGACCCTGTCTCCTTCCTGGAATTATTTTCTTTGCCTTAGAAGTTTATCATGATAATACTTCATCCGTTCCTTGTACATTTTGGAGTTATCATAGCACGAGGATCGCCATTCGTCGAGTTCGTTCAATTGAAGATTTATTTCCTTGCTAGCCAAGGTAGGGTCAAAATTTAAGAACTTGATTGCCCAGTACGCTTTGTGCTCAAGTTCAACGGGCAGGTGGCATGATTTTTCGTATACAAGTCTATATGGCGTGCTCCCAGGTTGGAGTCTTGTATGCCGCTCGATATGCCCACAATGCATCGCCAAGCTTTTCAAACCCCCAATCCTTCCTATTCCTTGCAATTTGTTTTCTCCAGGATTCTCTTTAATTCCCTGTTGGAAACCTACACTTGGCCACTTGTTTGAGGATGATACGGCGTGGAGGTACGGTGCGTGACTCCATATCGTTTTAGAATTTTTGCAAATTGGGCATTGCAAAAATGAGTCCCTCGATCGCTAATTATCGCCCTTGGTGTGCCAAAATGAGAGAAGAGTTTCTTCAAGAATTTGATCACATTTCGAGCATCATTGGCGGGTAAGGCTTGGGCTTCTACCCACTTCGACAAGTTTTCGACAGCCACTAGGACGTATTTGTTCCCTCGGGATGATGGAAAAGGTCCCATGAAGTCAATCCCCCATACGTCAAATATCTCGCATACTTGAGAGGTGCGTTGTGGCATTTCATCGCGGCGGGATATGCTACCCGTGCGTTGGCAACTGTCACAGGATTGGGAGAACTCCTTGGCATCCCGAAACAAGGTGGGCCAAAAAAAACCAGAATCGAGGACTTTCCGGGCTGTTCGATTCGCGCAGTAATGTCCACCGGCGGGGCCTGAATGACAATCCATCAAGATCTTCCATCCCTCTGGTTGAGAGATACATCTCCTAACTATTTGGTCGGCGCATACCCAAAACAAATAAGGGTCATCCCAGATGTAATGCTTCAGTTCTGCAAAGAACTTTTTTTTCTGCTGATAGTTATAAGATTTTGGGAGGACTCCGGCTGCTAGAAAATTAGCAAAGTCAGCAAACCAAGGTGGCACTTCTTTCTTCTCCGTGGTAAAGGGCTGATCCTGCATTATCCGAAGGTTGTACAACTGCTCATCTGGAAATTCCTCTCTAATGACAACTTCATGTCCTGAGTCCTTATGTGGATTCTCCAATCGGGATAAATGGTCGGCGGCCAAGTTTTCTGCCCCACGTTTGTCCCGGATCTCCAAATCGAACTCTTGCAAAAGCAAGATCCATCTAATAAGCCGTGGCTTGGCGTCCGGTTTGGCCAATAAGTAGCGTAATGCCGAATGATCAGTGTAGACTATAATCTTGGAGAGTACCAAATAGGGGCGAAATTTATCAAATGCGAAAACTATGGCGAGGAGTTCTTTTTCAGTAGTAGTGTAGTTGGCTTGCGCTTCAGTCAAACTCTTGCTGGCATAGTATATGGGTCTGAAATGTTTGTCTTTCCTCTGCCCCAGTACTGCCCCAATAGCAAAATCGCTCGCATCACACATGAGTTCGAACGGGAGGTTCCAATCGGGCGTAGTCATTATAGGTGCTTGAATCAACCTCTCTTTTAAGTATGTGTAAGCCTCCAAACACTCCTTATTGAAATCAAATGGGGCATCTTTCTCCAGCAACTTAGTCAAGGGTTTCGAGATCTTGGAAAAATCTTGAATGAACCTCCTGTAGAAGCCTGCGTGGCCGAGAAAACTTCGAACAGCCTTGACTGATGTGGGTGCGGGTAGTTTTTGGATTGTGTCCACTTTGGCCTTGTCTACCTCAATACCATTGCTTGAAATTTTGTGTCCTAAAACAATGCCCTCCTGAACCATGAAGTGACATTTTTCCCAGCTGAGTACCAAGTTTGTGTCCTCACACCGGGCTAATACCTTTTCCAAATTTCTCAAACAAAGGTCGAAGGAGTCCCTAAAAACTGAGAAATCGTCCATAAATACTTCCATATTGTCCCCCACAAAATCATCGAAAATAGCCAACATGCACCTTTGAAAAGTGGCGGGAGTGTTGCACAACCCAAAAGGCATCCGACGATAAGCAAAGGTGTCGTAAGGGCATTTGAAAGTAGTTTTTTCTTGGTCTTCTGGGGCAATAGGGATCTGGAGGTAACCTGAAAGCCCATCAAGGAAACAACAATGAGAATGGCCGGCCAACCATTCGAGCATCTGATCAATAAATGGGAGAGGGAAGTGATCCTTTCTGGTGGCATCATTTAGTTTCCGGTAGTCGATACACATTCGCCACCCCGTGATGGTCCTTGTCGGTATCAGTTCATTTTTCTAATTGGCTACCACTGTCATACCTCCCTTCTTTGGTACCACATCTTTGGACTCACCCACGCATGCGAAATAGGGTAAATTATGCGGCGTCTTAAGTTTGATAACCCTCGGCTTTAACCACTTCTTTCATATTGGGTTCACTCTTCGTTGTGGTTGAACGGATGGCTTGTAGTTATCTTCCATCAAAATCTTATGAGTACAAAAAGATGGGTTGATGCCCTTTATATCAGAGATTTTCCAAGCAATCGCTTGTTTGTGCCGGCGAAGGACCTGTAACAGCTTCTCCTTCTGCAATGAAGTTAGATTCGAAGCAATGATGACTGGAAGTTGGGAGTTATCAGCCTGAAATGCATATTCAAGATGTTTCAGTAACTCCTTTAGTTCCACCTGGGGTGGATCTTCAATAGATGGCTTTAACCTAAACGACTCATTGCCCAACTCTTCGGGTATAGCCTCTACCCCCAAGATTTGTTGGTCTTCGTAGAATTGATCTATAGGATAAGTGTCCTCCTTTGCATCTAACCTGCTACCCCTTTCCGATATAAACAGAATATTGTTAATACTCAAGCTTCCTGTCAGGTCAAGATCTATGGGGTCTTTTCCTTGATTAAATTTGAGCGGTGTCCAACAGTGCATTCCGATGATGATGAAGTTTGCATAGGGTCATTATAACAAGGTGGTTGACCATAGGTAATTCCAATTGATTACGATCATCACAGAAGCGGACTGCTATAAAAGCTTGGCACATTTAAGTTGTCTAATTCAAGGGAACCTTGTTGACCGTCCATGAGGTATTCCTCTTGTTGCAAGGATGCATTGCACGCATTGTATGATACACCATACGAATACATAGCAAACAGTTGCTCTTGGAGTAAGTAGACGTTTTGCTTGAAAAACTTGGCCTGAATCCATTGCTCTAAGATGGCTAATTTTATCAACATCATGTCTTTGAGATCCGCCATGGTGTACCTCACACAATGAGATGACGAAGATATTAGTATCGCGGAGTGTGCATATACAGAATCAAAATAAAAGAATATATAAGAAAGGAAAACAAGAACATAGGAGACTAAATTAATAAAATCTTAGTCTAACTAGCAATCCTATTCCCCGGCAGCGGCGCCAAAAACTTGATGACTGGTTTGTGTTTCCGCAAGTATACGGGTCGTGATCAAGTAATAAAGTGGACTATGGAAGTCGGATGTCGAACCCACAAGGAATAGAGATTGCTAAGTGTAAACCAAGCTTTACTAACCTAGTCTAAATGGTAATTTGGGGGGTTTCGGTTTTCAAAACTAAAGAGCTACAAAGGATTGCAAATAAGAACTGAAAATTGAGAGTTGATTTGGGGTGAATCAATGGCAAGAGAGGATACTTGGGTATGTATCTGATGGGATGTGTTCTGCAAGTATACGGGTCGTGATCAAGTAATAAAGTGGACTGTGGGAAGTCGGATGTCGAACCACAGGGAATAGAGATTGCTAAGTGTAAACCAAGCTTTACTAACCTAGTCCGAAAAGTAAATTGGGGGGTTTTGGTTTTCAAACGTAAAGACTAAAAAGGATTGCGAATAAGAACTGAAAATTGAGAGTTGATTGGGGTGAATCAATGGCAAGAGAGGATACTTGGGTATGTATCCCTTTTGGATTTCAATTCTAAAGATGAGCAAAGATGTTTATGAATCAAAGTTAGTATTTCTTGTGCCAATAATCCCAAAATTATATCCAATCCCTCTTCCAAGGTGATTGGATAACTAGTCTCCTAGGACTTGATATGAAGCTCAAGGGGTCATTCCTAAATTACACCCAACCCCTCTTCCAAGGTGGTTGGATGACTAGTCTCCTAGGACTTGATATGAGGCTCAAGGTATTTTATATATATTGGAAGAATCATGGGGGTGAATTCGTATGAAAGAGTCGTTCGCCCTTCTAGTACCCGATTCCTCGGTATACTCATGAAACTCTCTAATGAAGCAAGTTCCTAATACAAGGAGGCGCTAGCTCTACTCTTGTATTGCACACAAGTAATTTCTAGTGATGAAATTACAATCAATACATAACATTCATTAGACATTCAAGAAGGTACCAACAAATCATCATAAACATTCAATGCTATTAATGCTCAATCCAAAAGTTCAACATACCCAAGTACCAATAGATTAGTTCCCCATAAATGGGGAGCTCAAACCAAAATAGGAAAGCTTACAAAACAATGAAAGATTAATGGAGAACACCATTACCTCCTATGCTTGCAACTCCAAGGGTTCTCTACTATCAAGCTTTGGGGGAGGTGACCCCCCAAGCCCTAATCTCTCCTCTAGCCTCTCTCCCCAGCCAAAACTGTCTCTAAACTCTCATACTTAACTATTTATACACATGAATTAGGGCTCCACTAAAAAATTACAACATTACCCTTGATTGGGCCCATGAAACTGCAAAAGTTACGATGAACGGCCTCGTGAACGGCTCGTGTTCATCGGTCAGATTCGACTCACCGGCTGTTACGAACCCGGGTAGTCAACGGCCGTTCATCACCCGGTTCACCTCTCGCCTTGTTCTCAATCGGTAGTGAATCGTCGCTCATCAGCCGGTTCACCTCACAGCTTGCTCTGAACCGGCAGATGAACGGCCATTCACAAGGCCGTTCACACTCTTTTTGTGCGTGCCATTGTGCCAAGGTGTGAACGGCCGTTCACAAGGCCGTTCACCCCCTATTTACTTCAAAATGTCCTCGTTTGGTCTTCATTTTGTTGATAAATGCTTCCTTTTCATCGCGGTGGCCTATTTATGCCCTGTTTACAAAATATGAAGCATTTTAAGTACCGGCAGGCTACAAATCATTGCATTTTACATGAAAATAAGTATATATATGGTATGTAAATATGCTCAATTGAACGCTTATCAAATATCCCCACACTTATGCATTTGCTTCTCCTCAAGCAAACAGGGCAATGAAAGTACAAGTAAAAGAGATGATAAGTGTTCAACCTCCGGCAATAGTAATAATGAATTCGCTCTACCTCAAGTTCACCACCAAAGTGTGTGTATTCTCCTATTTTCACACCGGGAACTAGAGTTTGCATAATGTCATCACAGCTCTAGATAAGTGTTTTCACTCCACATACCATGTTCTAGAGTCTTAGCAAGACAAGCATTCTCTCAATGGACTCTAGAGAGTCCTTGTGGCCCAAAGTTTTATGCTAACCAATCCTCTATGGAGAAAATGGAGGACAAGTTTGAGAAGGTTTTTTTTTATTATTATTATTTTTTTTTATTCGGGTTGGGCATCTCTAATAGATCCGACTTTCCCGTGCTAAAGATCAGTGTAGAGTGTAAGTCCTCTTTTCTTCAGGATGCACATGCTGTTTAGGCACCAGAACACCCGGGTACTTAGAGGGTTACAACTCTACCTAGATGTGCTCATACTTAGAAGTGATTTTTTGAATTAAGGAACGCACTGATTAGGGGCCAGGACCCTAAGCTACTTCATCACAACAAGTAGCGGAGCACTGTCTTTATTGCTCTAATGACTCAACTACTATATTCATACTGTTTTATTTTTCTCTAACTTGTCCACTAAGTTGAATTATGAAGGGTCAGAAGCTAAACTAGTGCCACGAATCCTCTTGGAGCCATTGAGATAATGCTTAGCAATTAAAGTCAACAAAACATGGTAGTGGGTTGTCTATTATGACTAGAGCTTTTGAATTTCATGAATATAATCTCTAGATGTCCATGGTGTGTCGTAGGAGAATTCTAAAAATTTTGGGTACTCTAAAATGGTGAACAAGAAGTAGAGTGAAACATTGCATTTCCAAATAGTGCCATCATAGGTCCATGTCAAACATGCTTCAAATAATTAGCTCCCTATCCCCACACTTAGAGTTTTGCAATGAATTTATCAATGGAAGGGAGCTACCCATCCCCACACTTAAAATCGTACATTATCCTCAATGTACACAATTAAATTGAAAAGTGTGTAGTATGCAATAATGATAAAGGGGAGGGCAAACTGAAACTTCCCCGGTTATATTTGGTAGATGGTGTTGCAATTTGGTTTATACATGAAAGCTTTTGCCGGGGTGTTCCATCATGAGTATCTGCAAAATAGAGTGAGAGAGGAGGAATAGCTCGAAAGGAGATGACATAGTGAATAGTGCATAAAAGTAAATAAAAGACAAGTCACAGGGTGGAACCCTTGTGGAAAGGTCTACAAAACAAACATAGTAGCACAATAACATAAAAGGGAAAACTAAACAATCTCAGTCGTCGACAGAGGGTGGTGCGTCATATGAGGGGTCAGATGGTGGTGGAGGGCCTGAGGTGGGTGGAGTCTGGGCACGCAGGTACGCGAAGAGCTCTGCTAACTGATCACCGAGGTTGTGGTGCTCCTCGAGGAGTGTAGTCTGCATGTCATAAACCTCGGTGAGGCGCTCCTCTGAGTGAGACGGCGTCGCGTGGGACGGGGAGGGAGGCTCTGGGCGTGGGAGGAGGAGTCGTAGGGAGTCGTCCGCCGAGCCGGGTGAATCTTTGCCTCGCGAAGTGCAGAACGGCCTCCAGAAAGCTGAACTAGCTTCATCTGAAGGAGGGTGGTCATCCCCAGTGGCTGCATCAGATGAAGGCGCTCGATGCCGTCGGTGCGGAGCTCCACTGGCATCCCCCTAATCAAGCGAGTAATATAGGGCCCAGCAATAATGTGCTTGTGCTTGTGACTACGCCTGGTGGGCTAAGTAGTCGACAAGCACATAGCCGAATGGATCGGAGTGCGCCGAGGATGCTATATAAGAGGAATCGGTCGGAGGCGGTGACCACTCGGTCTTTGTCGGGCTGAGCGGTGATAGTCCGGGCCGACTAAAGGCATGAATGTAGCGTGTATCTTGGATCGGTCATGCTCGAGGCCTTCTTGTTGGGGCCCCTCGATTCTTTGCCAATATCGAGAATGAGAGATGATGTGGCCAGGGAACGAGGTGAGGAGCCGCGTGCCGGGGAGTAGAAGGTAATCCTGATCGTAGATTCCAAGATAGATCGCGAATCGATCGGGGCTCATCCGGTGTGCCACGCCATAGAGCTGGAATGAGATGGCCGTGTTGGCGCGCGCACCAGTAGCCGTGCGGTCAAACTCGAAGGAGCTCAGGACCTCGAGTGTATGCTCGGGATATGTTGCTTCGTTAATGGCGAAGACTCGGTCCCAACCATTAACGGAAAGCAGACTGCGGACCCGGTCGGCGATATGAAGCTGCTCAAGAGGGTCCCAGTCGAGGAGGAAGGTGCGGCTAAGTGGTAACTCTGCGAGGCGGGCGTATCGCTGCTGATGCTGCTCATGTGCGAATCGCGGGGATCGGAAGGAAGGCCCAGCATCGTCCCGACGGCGCTTTGCGATCTCCTTCCTCGGCATCGCTGTACGTGGGATAAGAGGTCAGAGAATGGTCAACAGTGAGAGTTTGGGTCTGAATGGGAAGGTGAACGGCCGCTCAGGGGCCGTTTACTTCACTGCCTCCCCTGAACGGGCTAGTAAACGGCCGTTCAGGGGCCGTTCAAGTGAGGCAGTGGCGTGAACGGGTTGATGGACGCCCGTTCACGATCATCTGCCACGCCCAGCGAGTGCCGTACATAGATGATCGGCGTTACAAGTCCCGACGAGAGGGGGGATGCACTAATAGATGGGGCAAGGGGTATGAGCCTATTAACGACCCTAAGGGTGCGAGAGATGGAATGAAGAAAATGCAACGGTGAAAGGAAATGACGAGCGAGCTTACCTGCGAATGGTCCGTGCAGGTGGGTGTAGGGCTGGCTGAAAACCGGCTGGATTGGGCGCCGGTGTGGTGTGTGTGTGTGGGGGACGCGGTGCACCAGGATGGCCGACGGCAAAGAGGGTGAGAGTGGGTGAATCGTGGAAAAGGATAGGGGGAATTAGGGCATCCGTCAACATATAATGGGGGTGTGAACGGCCCCGTGTACGGGCCGTTCATACCCCCGTTCACTTCTTTATGAGAATATCGGCTATAGGGGTGTGAACGGCCATGTGAATGGCCGTTCACTACCCGTTCACCCTTCACAGAAGGTGTGAGCAAGTCAGTTCCTGGCCGTCTGATACCCGTTCTCCCTCGCGATCGTGACTACCCTATGAGTGATGACTAGAGATTTATTGTTGTAATAAGGACGACTAAAAAGAAACGATGTCTAATCTACCAACGTTGGAATCGAGATTTTTCGGATGCCTCCCAAAGAGCTCTTGTTTTACGTCACTAGCTTGACGTTCTTAGGTTTGCCTCAAGGCGGCTTGAAGAATTGTGGATATTTGCTTGGCGACCACGTCGGCAAGATTCAGATCGTAGTACAATTTGAGCCGATGCCCATTTACCTTGAAAGGGTCTCCTCCGGCTTGGTAAATCTCAACTGCCCCATGTGGATATACTTTAGAGATAGTGAAGGGACCAGACCATCTTGATCGTAGCTTACCAGGAAATAGTTTAAGCCGGGAATTGAATAACAGGACCCTGTCTCCTTCCTGGAATTGTTTTGTTTGCCTTAGAAATTTATCATGATAATATTTCATCCGCTCCTTGTACATTTTGGAGTTATCATAGCACGAGGATCGCCATTCGTCGAGTTCGTTCAATTGAAGATTTATTTCCTTGCTAGCCAAGGTAGGGTCAAAATTTAAGAACTTGATTGCCCAGTACGCTTTGTGCTCAAGTTCAACGGGCAGGTGGCATGATTTTTCGTATACAAGTCTATATGGCGTGCTCCCAGTTGGAGTCTTGTATGCTGTTCGATATGCCCACAATGCATCGTCAAGCTTTTCAGCCCAATCCTTCCTATTCCTTGCAAATCGCTTTTCTCGTGATTCTCTTTAATTCCCTGTTGGAAACCTCCACTTGGCCACTTGTTTGAGGATGATACGGTGTGGAGGTACAGTGCGTGACTCCATATCGTTTTAGAATTTTTGCAAATTGGGCATTGCAAAAATGAGTCCCTCGATCGCTAATTATCGCCCTTGGTGTGCCAAAACGAGAGAAGAGTTTCATCAAGAATTTGATCACATTTTGAGCATCATTGGCGGGTATAGCTTGGGCTTCTACCCACTTTGACAAGTAATCTACGGCCACTAGGACGTATTTGTTCCCTCGGGATGATGGAAAAGGTCCCATGAAGTCAATCCCCCATACGTCAAATATCTCACATACTTGAGAGGTGCGTTGTGGCATTTCATCGCGGCGGGATATGCTACCCGTGCGTTGGCAACTGTCACAGGACTGGGAGAACTCCTTGGCATCCCGAAACAAGGTAGGCCAAAAAAAACCAGAATCGAGGACTTTCCGGGCTGTTCGATTCGCGCAGTAATGTCCACCGGCGGGGCCTGAATGACAATCCATCAAGATCTTCCATCCCTCTGGTTGAGAGATACATCTCCTAACTATTTGGTCGGTGCATACCCGAAACAAATAAGGGTCATCCCAGATGTAATGCTTCAGTTCTGCAAAGAACTTTTTTTTTTCTGCTGATAGTTATAAGATTTTGGGAGAACTCCGGCTGCTAGAAAATTAGCAAAGTCAGCAAACTAAGGTGGCACTTCTTTCTTCTCCGTGGTGAAGGGCTGATCCTGCATTATCCGAAGGTTGTACAACTGCTCGTTTGGGAATTCCTCTGTAATGACAACTTCATGTCCTGGGTCCTTATGTGGATTCTCCAATCGAGATAAATGGTCGGCGGCCAGGTTTTCTGCCCCACGTTTGTCCCGGATCTCCAAATCGAACTCTTGCAAAAGCAAGATCCATCTAATAAGCCGTGGCTTGGCGTCTGGTTTGGCCAATAAGTAGCACAATGTCGAATGATCAGTGTAGACTATAATCTTGGAGAGTACCAAATAGGGGCGAAATTTATCAAATGCGAAAACTATAGCAAGGAGTTCTTTTTCAGTAGTAGTGTAGTTGGCTTTGCGCTTGGTCAAACTCTTGGCCGGCATAGTATATGGGTCCAAATGTTTGTCTTTCCTTCCGCTTGATGCGCCTAATAGCAAAATCGCTCGCACCACACATGAGTTCGAACGGGATGTTCCAATCGGGCGTAGTCATTATAGGTGCTTGAATCAACTTCTCCTTTGAGTATGTGTAAGCCTCCAAACACTCCCTATTGAAATCAAATGGGGCATCTTTCTCCAGCAACTTAGTCAAGGGTTTCGAGATCTTGGAAAAATCTTGAATGAACCTCCTGTAGAAGCCTGCATGACCAAGAAAACTTCTAACAGCCTTGACTGATGTGGGTGGGGGTAGTTTTTGAATTGTGTCCACTTTGGCCTTGTCTACCTCAATGCCATTGCTTGAAATTTTGTGTCCTAAAACAATCCCCTCCTGAACCATGAAGTGACATTTTTCCCAAATTTGAGTACCAAGTTTGTGTCCTCACACCGGGCTAATACCTTTTCCAAATTTCTCAAACAAAGGTCGAAGGAGTCCCCAAAAACTGAGAAATCGTCCATAAATACTTCCACGTTGTCTCCCACAAAATCATCAAAAATAGCCAACATGCACCTTTGAAAAGTGGCGGGAGCGTTGCACAACCCAAAAGGCATTCGACGATAGGCAAAGGTGCCGTAAGGGCAGGTGAAAGTAGTCTTTTCTTGGTCTTCGGGGGCAATAGGGATCTGGAGGTAACCTGAAAGCCGGTCCAAGAAACAATAATGAGAATGGCCGGCCAATCTTTCAAGCATCTGATCTATAAATGGGAGAGGGAAGTGATCCTTTCTGGTGGCATCATTTAGTTTCCGGTAGTCAATGCACATTCGCCACCCCGTGATGGTTCTTATAGGTATCAGTTCATTTTTCTCATTGGCTACTACTGTCATACCTCCCTTCTTTGGTACCACCTGTACTGGACTCACCCACGCACTGTTTGAAATAGGGTAAATTATGCCAGCGTCTAGAAGTTTGATAACCTCGGCTTTAACCACTTCTTTCATATTCGGGTTCACTCTTCGTTGTGGTTGAACGGATGGCTTGTAGTTATCTTCCATCAAAATCTTATGAGTACAAAAAGATGGGTTGATGCCCTTAATATCAGAGATTTTCCAAGCAATCGCTTGTCTGTGCCGGCGAAGGACCTGTAACAGCTTCTCCTTCTGCGTTGAAGTTAGGTTCGAAGCAATGATGACTGGAAGTTGGGAGTTGTCAGCCAGAAATGCATATTCAAGATGTTTCGGTAACTCCTTTAGTTCCATCTGGGGTGGATCTTCAATAGATGGCTTTAACCTAAACGACTCATTGCCCAACTCTTCGGGTATAGCCTCTACCCCCAAAATTTGTTGGTCTTCGTAGAGTTGATCTATAGGATAAGTGTCCCCCTCTGCATCTAACCTGATATCCCTTTCCGAAATAAACGGAATATTGTTAATACTCAAGCTTCCTGTCAGGTCAAGATCCATGGGGTCTTTTCCTTCAGTGGGCTGACCGGTGTCCAACAGGCATTCTGATGATGATGAAGTTTGCATAGAGCTGTTATGACAAGGTGGTTCAGCCATAGGTAATTCCAATTGATTCTGATCATCCTGTAGCGGACTGCTATAAAAGCTTGACATATTTACGTTGTCTAATTCCAAAGAACCTTGTTGACTGTCCATGAGGTATTCCTCTTGTTGCAAGGATGCCTTGCACGCATTGTATGAAACACCATACGAATACATAGCAAACAGTTGCTCTTGGAGTAAGTAGACGTTTTGCTCGAAAAACTTGGCCTGAATCCATTGCTCTAAGATGGCTAGTTTTATCAACATCATGTCTTTGAGATCCGCCATGTTGTACCTCGCACAATGAGATGACGAAGATATTAGTATCACGGAGCGTGCATATAAAGAATCAAAATAAAAGAATAGATAAGAAAGAAAAACAAGAGCAAAGGAGACTAAATTAATAAAATCTTAGTCTAACTAGCAATCCTATTCCCCGGCAGCGGCGGCAAAAACTTGATGGGATGTGTTCCGCAAGTATACAGGTCGTGATCAAGTAATAAAGTGGACTGTGGGAAGTCGGATGTCGAACCACAGGGAATAGAAATTGCTAAGTGTAAACCAAGCTTTACTAACCTAGTCCGAAGAGTAAATTGGGGGGTTTTGGTTTTCAAACGTAAAGACTAAAAAGGATTGCGAATAAGAACCGAAAATTGAGAGTTGATTGGAGTGAATCAATGGCAAGAGAGGATACTTGGGTATGTATCCCTTTTGGATTTCAATTCTAAAGATGAGCAAAGATGTTTATGAATCAAAGTTGGTATTTCTTGTGCCAATAATCCCAAAATTATATCCAATCCCTCTTCCAAGGTGATTGGATAACTAGTCTCCTAGGACTTGATATGAAGCTCAAGGGGTCATTCCTAAATTACACCCAACCCCTCTTCCAAGGTGGTTGGATGACTAGTCTCCTAGGACTTGATATGAGGCTCAAGGTATTTTATATATATTGGAAGAATCATGGGGGTGAATTCGTATGAAAGAGTCGTTCGCCCTTCTAGTACCCGATTCCTCGGTATACTCATGAAACTCTCTAATGAAGCAAGTTCCTAATACAAGGAGGCGCTAGCTCTACTCTTGTATTGCACACAAGTAATTTCTAGTGATGAAATTACAATCAATACATAACATTCATTAGACATTCAAGAAGGTACCAACAAATCATCATAAACATTCAACGCTATTAATGCTCAATCCAAAAGTTCAACATACCCAAGTACCAATAGATTAGTTCTCCATAAATGGGGAGCTCAAACCAAAATAGGAAAGCTTACAAAACAATGAAAGATTAATGGAGAACACCATTACCTCCAATGCTTGCAACTCCAAGGGTTCTCTACTATCAAGATTTGGGGGAGATGACCCCCCAAGCCTAATCTCTCCTCTAGCCTCTCTCCCCGGCCAAAACTGTCTCTAACCTCTCATACTTAACTATTTATACCCATGAATTAGGGCTCCACTAAAAAATTACAACATTACCCTTGATTGGGCCCATGAAACTGCAAAAGTTACGATGAACGACCTCGTGAACGGCATGTTCATCAGTCCGTTCAGCTCACAGCCTATTCTGAACCAGGTAGTCAACGGCCGTTCATCACCCAGTTCACCTCTCAGCTTGTTCTGAACCGGGTAGTGAACTGGCGGTTCATCAGCCGGTTCACCTCACAGCTTGCTCTGAACCGGCAGATGAACGGCCATTCACAAGGCCGTTCACACTCTTTTTGTGCCTGCCGTTGTGCCCAGGTGTGAACGGCCGTTCACAAGGCCGTTCACCCCCTATTTACTTCAAAATGTCCTCGTTTGGTCTTCATTTTGTTGATAAATGCTTCCTTTTCATTGCGGTGGCCTATTTATGCCCTGTTTACAAAATATGAAGCATTTTAAGTACTGGCAGGCTACAAATCATTGCATTTGACATGAAAATAAGTATATATATGGTATGTAAATATGCTCAATTAAACGCTTATCAGTATCCCTTTTGGATTTCAATTCTAAAGATGAGCAAAGATGTTTATGAATCAACGTTGGTATTGCTTGTGCCAATAGTCCCTAAATTATATCCAATCCCTCTTCCAAGGTGGTTGGATAACTAGTCTCCTAGGACTTGATATGAGGCTCAAGGGATAATTCCTAATTTACACGCAACCCCTCTTCCAAGGTGGTTGGATGACTAGTCTCCTAGGACTTGATATGAGGCTCAAGGAAATTTATCTATATTGGAAGAATCATGGGGGTGAATTCGTATGAAAGAATCGTTCGCCCTTCTAGTACCCGATTCCTTGATGTACTCATGAATCTCTCTAATGAAGCAATTTCCTAATACAAGGAGGCACTAGCTCTACTCTTGTATTGCACACAAGTAATTTCTAGTGATGAAATTACAATCAATACATAACATTCATTAGACATTCAAGAAGGTACCAACAAATCATCATAAACATTCAATGCTATTAATGCTCAATCCAAAAGTTCAACATACCCAAGTACCAATAGGTTAGTTCCCCATGAGAGGGGAACTCAAACCAAAATGGAAAAGCTTACCAAACAATGAAAGGTTAATGGAGAACACCATTATCTCCAATGCTTGCAACTCCAAGGGTTCTCTACTCTTAAGATTTGGGGGAGATGACCCCCCAAGCGCTAATCTCTCCTCTAGCCTCTCTCCCAAGCCAACCTCCTCTCTAAACTCTCATACTTAACTATTTATACCCATGAATTAGGGCTCCACTAAAAATTACAACATTACCCTTGATTGGGCCCATGAAACTGCAAAAGTTACAATGAACGGCCTCGTGAACGGCCTGTTCATCAGTCCGTTCAGCTCACAGCTTGTTCTGAACCGGGTAGTGAACTGGCGGTTCATCAGCCGGTTCACCTCACAACTTGCTCTGAATCGGCAGATGAACGCCCATTCACAAGGCCGTTCACACCCTCTTTGTGCCTGCCTTTGTGCCCAGGTGTGAACGGCCGTTCACAAGGCCGTTCACCCCCTATTTACTTCAAAATGTCTTCGTTTGGTCTTCATTTTGTTGATAAATGCTTCCTTTTCGTCGGGGTGGCCTATTTATGCCCTGTTTACAAAATATGAAGCATTTTAAGTACCGGCAGGCTACAAAGCATTGCATTTGTCATAAAAATAAGTATATATATGGTATGTAAATATGCTCATTTGAACGAGTGGTGAGTATTCCCGCCTGTCACGCGGGTGACCCGGGTTCGATCCCCGGCAACGGCGCCAAAAACTTGATGACTAATTTGTGTTTCCGCAAGTATACGGGTCGTGATCAAGTAATAAAGTGGACTATGGAAGGCGGATGTTGAACCCACAAGGAATAGAGATTGCTAAGTGTAAACCAAGCTTTACTAACCTAGTATAAATGGTAATTTGGGGGGTTTTGGTTTTCAAAACTAAAGAGCTACAAAGGATTGCAAATAAGAACTGAAAATTGAGAGTTGATTTGGGGTGAATCAATGGCAAGAGAGGATACTTGGGTATGGATCCCTTTTGGATTTCAATTCTAAAGATGAGCAAAGATGTTTATGAATCAACGTTGGTATTGCTTGTGCCAATAGTCCCTAAATTATATCCAATCCCTCTTCCAAGGTGGTTGGATAACTAGTCTCCTAGGACTTGATATGAAGCTCAAGGGATAATTCCTAAATTACACCCAACCCCTCTTCCAAGGTGGTTGGATGACTAGTCTCCTAGGACTTGATATGAGGCTCAAGGTATTTTATATATATTGGAAGAATCATGGGGGTGAATTCGTATGAAAGAGTCGTTCGCCCTTCTAGTACCCGATTCCTCGGTATACTCATGAAACTCTCTAATGAAGCAAGTTCCTAATACAAGGAGGCGCTAGCTCTACTTTGTATTGCACACAAGTAATTTCTAGTGATGAAATTACAATCAATACATAACATTCATTAGACATTCAAGAAGGTACCAACAAATCATCATAAACATTCAATGCTATTAATGCTCAATCCAAAAGTTCAACATACCCAAGTACCAATAGATTAGTTCCCCATGAGAGGGGAACTCAATCCAAAATGGAAAAGCTTACCAAACAATGAAAGGTTAATGGAGAACACCATTACCTCCAATGCTTGCAACTCCAAGGGTTCTCTACTCTTAAGATTTGGGGAGATGACCCCCCAAGCCCTAATCTCTCCTCTAGCCTCTCTCCCAAGCCAACCTCCTCTCTAAACTCTCATACTTAACTATTTATACCCATGAATTAGGGCTCCACTAAAAATTACAACATTACCCTTGATTGGGCCCATGAAACTGCAAAAGTTACGATGAACGGCCTCGTGAACGGCCTGTTCATCAGTCCGTTCAGCTCACAGCTTGTTCTGAACCGGGTAGTGAACTGGCGGTTCATCAGCCGGTTCACCTCACAACTTGCTCTGAACCGGCAGATGACGGCCATTCACAAGGCCGTTCACACCCTCTTTGTGCCTGCCTTTGTGCCTGTGTGTGAACGGCCGCTCACAAGGCCGTTTCACCCCTATTTACTTCAAAATGTCTTCGCTTGGTCTTCATTTTGTTTATAAATGCTTCCTTTTAAATTGGGTGGCCTATTTATGCCTTGTTTACAAAATATGAAGCATTTTAAGTACCGGCAGGCTACAAATCATTGCATTTGTCATAAAAATAAGTATATATATGGTATGTAAATATGCTCATTTGAACGCTTATCATGAGACTTGCAGAAAATTGTCTAAGGAGGAGCGAAGGTTTTGCACTTGTATCTCCACAGGCTGTCACGAAGTGAGCCAAATGCTGATCAGGATTGCCAATCCCGTTAAATTACTTAAATTTAGGGACATTGTTCCCTTTGGGGTAGGGCACCAAATCATGGTAACTTGGATAAGGTTTGTCTCCATCGACTCTTATCTCCTTTCCTTGGCTTGTTTCATTTCGGCAACTACCATTTGTTGTATCTCTTCCGGAGTCATTGCAAGTGACTGTTCCGGGACAGGAGTGTGTGAGGTTTCCCCTTGTTCCATTGGTCTAGGGGCTTCCCTTAATCGAGGCTCTGGGCTCCTCGGTCTTTGTGCATTCTCAGCCTGATATTCTCAGCCATTTGTCTCTGCATCTTCAGCATTGACTCCATCAGTAATATCATGTTTTCATTGAGCCATCGATATTCAGCTTCTCGATTATCCGTTTGTCGGGGTATTTCCATCTGTTGGAATCTCCTCGTGATATCATCTCCATTGTAAATAAAGGCAGGTTCATCCTCCAATTCTTTATTTGGGGGGTCTGCTTCCTTGTAACTCGTTGGCTTGCGAAATACTGGAAGGTTTCCTGTTCTCTGACCCTCGTGTGGCATTTAGCTTGAACGTTTATCTCCAACCCCACTGTGAGAGTCTGTGGCCCTCCTACGAGACCTTGTGAACACCCCTGGTTGTTATGGTTCGGGTGCTGGATCTCCTCGAGCTTTAGTAACCATCCGGACTGTATGTACTTCTATGTCCATATCAGACATTTCTTCTTCCTTTATTTCCCTCCTCCGTTGAGATTTAGAGCGGGAAGTCTTGGTTTGGGTTCTTACAGTAGTTAGTCGGTCGAATACCGTCCTTCGTGCATTTGAAACTAACTGCTTCTTCTTCTTATAGAACTCTTTAGGTGTCATCTCCTCTGACCGCAGCTTCTTGGATTCCGCATAAGTCTTGTACAGATTTTGGCGGAAAGACTCCTTGTGATAGGACTTTGGAGGTCTACAACCTTTTTTTTCCTGTGGCTGTGGACGCAGTTCTGCGGTAGTTGAGTTCTTCTTCACAAGCTTGAGCGGTTCAAACGAGTTACTGAAGGAACCCATTTGATCATTTCTGTTTTGGAATCTTGATCTTCTTTGGCGTGAGCCTTGAGAATACACTCCTTTTCGGTGTGTCTTCATCAGATGAGTGAAAGATTCCACTTTCCCGCCCTTTTGTGGTAACAGTGAAGGCAGGTTCGTCATCTTCGTCATTTACATAGATTACCCTTTTAGGGCGGGATAACTTCTTGAATGCATAGATTCTTGGTGAATCTTCAACAGCAACGTCTTCGTCAATTTTCGGGACAATCACATTAGGACGACGCCCTTTGGATGGGAGGTGTGGGACCGTCAGGTTTTCCTCTGTTGGTGAAGATTTCCTCACAAACTGTACGGCGTCATTAATTGTGCTGAACCTTAATTCAAAGACTACCGCTCCGATCTTGAAAGTACAGTTGGGTATTTGGACTTCTGCTCCCTCCCCGAGGAAAATGGTTAGCTTTGGGCTTCTTGCTGCAGCTGAATTTTTGATTGCCATTTCTTCTGCAATAAGAAAATCAACGACATTAGTTTTCTTTTACAGGATGTAAAATGGTATCTTTACTTGTACTTTTGCCTAGAAGATGGGAGGAGGAATTTGTCCCCACCGAGCGTGCCAGAATTTGTCAGATCAAAAATATACGCCTGACGTCGTGTGACACCAAACGATAAATCGAAGCACAAATATCATTTTTTATTGTTTGTGGGTTCTTTTATTCCTAATAGAGGCAAGCCTCTATTATTAATTACCCAGACAATGTCGTGGGAACCTCCGATTAAGGGCAAAAGTACAAGTAGAGAGAATGAGAAAGAATATTTTATTTTATTGCAATATAATATGATTCGTTACATATCAACATATATATTTATTTATTTATTTATTTATTTGCTTGTTTATTTATGACACCGCCTTCTGCCTCGGAATCTGTGCCCCGCCATTTGGAACAATCCGGCGGTCGCCTTGCGCTATTATATCATTGCCTTGAGATTTTGGAAGGCTTTGTAACTAGAGTCCGTATCGACTGGGCCGCCAATTAGTCTTCAATTCCATCAAGAACTGCTCCCAACCGGGCTGCTGATAGGAGTAGTATCATATATGGTTGGAAAGATCTGAAAGTCTATTTTCCGATGTCGGGAATTTCGTCTCGATCGGAGATTTATAGCAAAAGTTATCAATTTCTGAACGAGGAGTGGTCGAGCTAGCAGGACTGCAGAGATTGACTCCCTTTCCATCAAGAACTGCTCTCAACTGGGCCACTTATTGGGGGTGTACCACACATGGTTGGAAAGATCTGAAAGTATATTTTCCGATGCCATGAATTTCGTCTCGATCGGAGCTTTCTAGCAAAAGTTATCAATTTTTGAGTGCAGGGTAGTCAAGCTGGCCAGGTTGCAAGGACTAGACTTTTTCTCCATCAAAATATGCATTGACCGGGCTGCCAAAAGGGTCTGTTCTATATATGACTATTGAAGATCTGGATATCTAGTTTCCAGCACCACAAATTTCACCTCCATTGGAGTTTTCTGGCAGGAGTTATCAATTTTTGAAAATGAGTGATCAGATTGGCAGAATTACTGGTGGCAAAATTGCTGGAATCGGCCCTTTTTTTATCAAAATCTGCACCGATCGGGCCACCAAAAGGAGCTGCGCTATACATAACTGGAGAAGATCCATATATCTAATTTCCAACGCCGCAGATCTCACCTCAATCAGAGTTCTCGGGCAGGAGTTATCAAGGTTTGAAAGTGGGTTTTTATAACAACCATTTCTGCAGCAATCTGCAGCAATTTTTCACAAAAATTTTTTTACAGCAATTTTGTGTAATTTTCAGTAGCAGTTCCACATTCAAACCAAGGATTATAACCTTCACTTTGTTTCTTGCGAACTTCATATCGTCAAAGGAATTCTTCTGAGTTTGCAGCAGCTTCAAATTGAGTTTTATAACAATGATTCCTTCTTTTTGATATTTAATGATCTTTAAGGAGTCTTCGATGTGCAGTAGGCATTTACTGCATATTCATTATTGTGATTTCCAAATTCATCTTCTTCTTTCTATCCATGGCCTTCATCAACCCTTATAATGCAGCAAATCAGCAAAGCATTCTCTTTTTGGTCTCCATTATGAAAAGCTTCATTTCTTTTTCTTAACATATTGATTTATTACATACCATTATCCCATTTGAACTCTTTTCATTTTTTAAGTGAAATATAGCTTTTCCAATCTCATTGGGATAATGATAAAACGCCAGATAAATATGCATCTTAACAACAGATTCATGCATGCAGTGAGCTCAAGTTAGAAGGCCTTGAAATCCCCTCACATTCTTTGACAACACTGATTTTCTTCTTGTTTGACAGTCTAATTTGACAAGCCTTCAAATTTATTTGTCTCAATTAACTCTGAATATCATGTTCTCTATCAAACACTCTGGTCCTATTGAATCATCCCTTTCGTCAACCTTTGTTTGCGCTCCATGATCGTCAACTTTATCCACATGAATTTGTTTCAAATGTCTCTCTTCCCTGTCAATAGAGATTTTTGCCTGCCTTCTGAGGGCATCTCTGACAGGAGCTGGAACAAGCATTTGAAGCAATACTTGTTCATTACTGAAGTAATGCTCATAGATTTCTCTTCAATGACTTGCCCAAGCATCCACCAAAGTAGCAACTCTTAGCTTCATCAACATCAATCCCTTTCTCAAACTTCTTTGAAGCATTACAACAAGCGGTTCATGTACGCCTCATAAAACTGGATACTTAACGTGCTTATGAAATATTTTCTCAAGATTTACAATCATTCTTTTCCATACACCAATAAACTTGCAATAGGTCTGGACATCCTTACATTTTGCTATCTCAGTAACAGCATCATAATTGAATAAACAGAATTTATAACCATTCATTCCCACTCGCAATAGGCCTGGACATCTTTACATTTTGCCATTGCAACAGTAGCTTTTCATGATCTCCTTCTCATTTTATTTTGCAGCAGCAACAACGCAACATCTCTCTCTTTTTTTATTTCTGCAGCAACACATTGACAGCAGTGAATCGGCTTTTGCAAAGTACTCTTCCCGTGGCAAAGACACGGATCGGCGTGGGCGAACGCCATCGGCTCCAAAGAGTGCCAGCGACAACAAAGAATTTGGCAGCTTCCTAAGCAGCAATATCGGAAACAGCTTTTGATTCTCACGGCTCCACGGCAAGAACCTTTTGCGGCAACCATTAGCAGGAGCAGCAACCATATTTGGGACAGCACGACAACCATCATACACCATAATCAGCAAATAGCAACCCTTCTTCATCGCCAGGGTCGGCAAAGAATCAAAGAACCAATTCGGCATTCAGTCTTCAGTCAGCGTCCGGTCTTCAACAGCAATCGGGTCTTCAACAGCAACCGGGCTTCAGCAGCAACTAGTCTCCATCAGCATCCATGTAATTGAAGCAGCTTCTTCTAATCATCATTTGCAGCAGCACGACAGCTCAACAATTGGCAGCGCAACAGTAGCAGCAGCGGCATCAGGTGCACAGCGACGATTGATGGCGAGCTTCAGATCCAGCAACCTGGAAGATAGGGGCGGTGGTTGGGTTGCAGCAGGCTGGCGCAGGAGCTCGCAGGCGGGCTGGCTGAAGAGTAGGAACAGTAAGGTTGGCAGGTGGCGCTGCTGGCGGACAGGGGGGCCGCACGGCTGATAGGGCGGCGAAGATGCTTGGTCAGGGGCGGAGCTGACATGAAGGGCGCGCTGTGCTGGGCGGATTCGAAGCGCCAAGGCTACCGGCTGGCGCTGGTGAGGCGCTGCCGGGCCAAGTGAGGGGCGAAGCGACTTGCTTGGGCGCAGCAGAGGCCGCAGTGCCGTGGGGAAACTTGGGCCGAGGTGAGCTGGGCCGGGCGAATCACGGGCTGGGGCGGGTTGCTCCTGGCTGAGGCGTGGTGGCATGGTGGCGCAAGGGGGTGGAGGTGCTGGTGCTGGGCGCGGCGAGGGGCGGACAGCTCCCTGCAGGGGGCGGACAGCCCTGCAGGGGCTGGTCCCCCTTCTTCTTCTCCTTTTGGCTCTCCTCTTTTTCTTCAATTGCTCCCCTGATTTCTTTCTTCTTTTCCCCTTTTCTTTTTCTGATGGCCCCTGCCCCCCTTTCTTTTTTGTGAAAACCTCCTCCTTTAAAATCCTGCCCACCTCTGTGAGGTGGTCCGGGAATATTGTTAACTTCCCGACCATCGCGGATAAAGGATAAGAACAAACCCTTTGATCTTATCCTCTAATTTAATTTATAGATTATTTATATATATATATATATATATATATATATATATATTTTTATTTATATTTTTTATTATTATTATTTTTTTTGGGTTGCCTCGGGATTTGTGTTCGGGCTGATCTGCATCTCTGGAAGATCGCCTTGAGATATGTATTCTCAGGCCATCTTGGAGTTTGGGATTTTCCTCGAGATGTGTGTTCTCAGGCTGTCTTTGAAATTTGTGTCTTTGGCCCGCCTTGGGTTGTGTGCCCAGATTATCTTAGGATTTGCCTGGGGATCTGTGCCCGTGGATTACCTTGGGATATGACCGGATATATTTTAAAATATTACAAATATTTCTTTATCAACCCCTTCAAATATTGACATCTATATGCATTTTTTATACACAAACAATGGGTAGTGATACTCATGGTGTTTTGATGATGTATCCCAAGTCTTTGATTTTTCTGCTTCTATGTTTGGGGATTTCCCCTTGCTTTTGTTGGTCCTCTACCACTCCTGTATCGTTTATGTTTTTTGTCCTTTTGTTAGAGCCTTCCCTTGTTTTCATGCTGTGATAATTAGCATGGAAGTTTTCGGAGAGTAAGTAAGGACAATGATAATGGTGCACAAGCTATTGAATAGTAGTCTGCCATGTTTTGAACTGAAAAGTTTGCTGAAAATTATAACAATGGAAGGACATGTTGATTACCCTGTATGGAAAGGTTCATATTGAGTAATGTTTGTAATGTGTAAATAAGGGCTGAACATGGTTTGATGTCCCCTTAATCTGATTAAATCTCAGACCTTGTACATAGTATAAATATATATGAGCTGCAACTCAGAGTAAGTTAAATACAACTTTTGATCTATGAGTAATGTTTCTAAAGTAATCATTAGTCAAGATGGGGCCTTGCTGTGATTTGTGAAATAAAACTAGTAGTGGCTTTTAAGGATTGTTGATGCTGAAACCGGCCTGCCTTGAGATTGAGAACTGATCTTGCACCAACGGTTGAATTTATTTGAGATTGGGTCCCTTGAATAGTGTGAAGAAGACAAAGACCAGGCAAGCAATCACAGAAAGAGACAAAGTTAACGTGGAAAAACCCCTAACAAAGGGGGAAAAACCACGGGGAAGGGAGATGCACTGTCATTCAATGTGTACAGGTGCCCCTTGAGGCATTTAAGAAAAGATGAATACATTAACCTTCATGAGAGGTTGAGGTTGGGAGTGAGGATCCATGTCTCCCTTGATATTATGTGTGGCGGCGCTCCTTTCCACGAATATTTTTTAGGGTTTTGTGTTCCTCCTTTGTCTCACTGTAGCAGCTTCCTTATATAGGTCATGATTTCTTGGGGTACAAGCCATCACTCCAGGCACGTGCTCGTTAATTACGCATTTAGTTATTTGTCTCCCAAGTCTTTCGCGATCGCTCCCGTTAAAGGGGGGCGAGAAATCAGCCTCCTTTGAGCAGCGTGGAACAGATGAGCTTCAGAGGACTGGCCGGGTGCATAGAGCCGGTGTGTTTTATTTAGGCCATCCGCTGAATGGCTCGGTCGGGACAGTACCGATGAGTCATTTGGTCAAGCGCCAACTTGTGGGGGCATGTTGTATCAGGATCTGGACACTTGGCTGCTGTAGATGAACGCCACGTGTCTTTCCACTTTTACCCCCATCACAAGACGCCCCCAAAGTATGCTTGCGGCGAGTCCGAAGAATTAGCGGGCTCCTCGGTCATTGTTCGAACTTGTATAGCTAAGAATATAGCGGGTCCGATATGGTGCTCGTACCATTTTGTCATCGGGAGGTCTTCCAGCTTCCGTATCCGCTGTGCCTCGTGGGGCTCCTCATCCGTCTTGGGGTCTCACAATGCTTGGGTTGTAAGATTCATGAGGGCAAAGCCGTATTTTCCCCCCTTCATTTAATGCAGACCATGCTTACACACCCATACACGATTATCGAGAGATGATGGAGGGCGGCAAAGAGTGTGGGTGAAGGTAGATGATGGGGTTAGTTTTTCCCAGGGACACGGGTCCACGATTTGCCTATTCAATTCCTTTCTTTCGATCTGCACCGTCGGGTGGAGCTACACATGTCGCCTCTTCCGTTTGCGTACCATTTATCTATGCAATTCAGACCGTTGGATGTATCTTACAGCTGTTTAAAACCTACATCCAAAATTTTCATCCCTCCCTGTTTCTGAAAAGGAACTGCGACTCTTCCTCTTGCTTTGTTCTTCATCCCAACGACTCTTCTTCTTCTTCTATTCCTCAGCGTTCCAGCGTTCTGGGTTCAGTTCGCCTATCTAGGTACGGATTCTATCATAGCTTCTCAGTCTAAGATGTTGCCTCCCAAAGTTACTTCGGCCTCCCCCTCTAGGGCTAAGGCTAAGGGTACAAAAGAGTCCAAGCCTAACTCCGACTCCTTTAGAAATACTTTGTCTGGGTCGGAGATCACGAGGCTCGCGGAGAAATATAAACTTTCCCGAGCTTTGCTTTCCTACAGGATCCCTGTTTCTAATGAATATGTTTGTTCTCCTTCTCGGAAGAGAGATTTGGTTGTTTATTACTACGCCTTGTTGTCTGGCCTTAGGCTGCCTTTTCCTCCCGTTTTCATTGATATCCTCAGCCATTTCAATGTGAGCCCCTCTTAGTTATCTCTGAATTCTTGGAGGATTCTCTGTGGGTTTGTGATAGTTCTGTGTCACTGCAAAGGTAATCCTTCCAACCCTCTTTTCAACCTCTTCTTTAGTCTAAATCAGGATAGGAACACCGATTGGTATTATTTCTCCGCTAGGCAGAGTAGGCAATTCCTTGGTCCTGTGCCGGATTCGATAAAGAGATGGAAGAGTAGGTTCTTCTTTGTCTCCAATAGCGATGGGTGGGGTTTCCGGTCGAATGGGGCGTTCCTGGGACTCACATCGCGAACAAGGAGAAGCTATGTTTAGGGGAGAAGGAATGGCTGAAGTCGTTTAAGGAATTCCTGAATGTTCCGATAAACGAATACTTAACCGACTAGCGGCTTCAGGACTGCGGTCTTTATATGGCCCTTGGTAGGGACGTTCGGAGCCTGTTCGTATGATCATGTTCCGGCTGGTGGCCCACTGACCTTTTGTGGTTTCTTTTGTATTTTTGTCTACAGGTGACGCCATGTCCGCAGAGAAGATGGCCGACGCTATGTTGGCAGCCGTGTTGGCTGCGGAGGCAGCGAAAAAGGCTGCCCGTGAGGGGCGAAGGAAGAGAAAGGAATCTGGGGGTCCCCCCCGATAGAATGAGTAAGTGGGTTTTTGGCTTGAGATTATTGGCTCTCCTCATTAGGAGGAAGGGCCTTTTCGCCTCGCCAAATCACCTAAACAAATTGCAGGAAAATATTGTTGCAGGAAATAGTGCTATAGAGTAATAGAGGGTAACACTAGAGAGATAATAACTAATTTTATTGATAATACCTCCGCAAATGTTCAGCGTGGAACGGGCGCTTTAGTTTCTGCCCATCCATCTTAGTAAGCCAATAGGTGCCTGGTCGTACATTTTCTTTTACAATACAAGGGCCTTCCCAGTTGGTGTTCAGCTTCCCAGTTCTGCTTTTGTTGCCTTGGAATTTGTTCTCCCTCAAGACCAGGTCCCCTACATGGAAAGCCACTTCTTTGACTTTGGAGTTGTAGAATTTTTTGACCTTCTATCGGTATGCCACTGCTCGGATGCTCGCACAATCCCGCCTTTCCTCAGGGAGGACGAGCTCGGATCTAACACGCTTTTCATTGCTTACCGGGTTATAGGATTGCTCTCGGGGAGTGGGTATCGTAAATTCTGCGGGGAGCACTGCTTCAACTCAAAATGCTAGGGCGAACGGTGTCTCACCCGTAGGTATCTGTTCGGTTGTCCGATATGCCCACAACGCACTGGGTACTTCTTCTACCCTTGTGGTCCCATTCCAAAGTACCCGGGTCTTCAAGCTATGAAGGAGCGTTCAATTGGTAACTTCGACTTGTCCGTTTGATTGGGGATTTGTGACCGAGGTCAACCTCGATTCTATGCCCAAGTCAGTGCAGAATTTCTTGAATGTCGCGTTGTCGAATTGGCGGCCGTTGTCTGTGATGAACGCCACCGGAAGTCCAAACCGGCATACAACAAATTTCCATAGGAAGTTCTGCCAGGCCTTCTCCGTGATGGTTGCCAACGGTTTCGCCTCCACCCACTTGGTGAAGTAATCGATCGCCACGATCAGGAACTTCAGTTGCCGCACCGCTGCCGAGAAGGGGCCTAGGATGTCAACCCCCCATAGAGCGAACGACCTCGCGCTTATGATGGGAGTGAGGAAAGTAGTGGGCCGCCTATGAATGTTCGTAGAAGGCAAAGCGCCGCACCTCTGGGCAAAGTCCTTGGCATGTTTAGTCAACGTTGGCCAGAAGTATCCCTGCCTTAGTACCTTGTGGATGAGAGCTTTTCCCCCAAGGTGGTCTCCCGCAATCCCCTCATGGACCTCTTGGATTACATATGTTGCTTCGGCGGGTCGGAGGCAATCCCCTCATGGACCTCATGGACCTCTTGGTCGCCTTGAAGCCAAATCTCATGGTAGTTGACGTACTCCAGTGGGACAGTGAGAGGAGAACTAGCCTCGCTCCTTAGCTGTCGTTGGTGGATGACCCGTCCATATGCAAAACCCACTGGGGGGAGGGTTTGCCACTTCTTCAGGTCGCTCTTCATTTGTAATTTTCTCATCACCAGTAATGGTTAGTTCAACAATAAAGTCCATGAGTACCTAGGCCTTGATGGTCGTTCGGGGTTTGAAGCTGATGTCGTATTCTCCGAGCTCGATCACCCATCTGGTTAGTCGACCCGATATGTCAGGCCGATGAAGTACTTGGCCGAAAGTGGCCGATCGGTCCAACACCTTCACCTTATGAGACTGGAAGTAGGGACGGAGCCGCTGAAAGCGTAAAACCACCAGGGCATATGTTAACTTCTCCAGGGGGAGGTATATTGACTCCGTGTCTCTAAGCACCTTACTCACATAATAGATCGGCTTCTGTGATCCATCCTTTCACCAGCACCGCACTGACCACCACCTCTGTGACTAATAGGTACATATAGAGTTCTTCACCGGGGCGTGGTTTGGCCAGGAGTGTTGGCAAGTGCATGTACTCCTTCAAATTGCGTAAAATACCTTCGCATTCATCGATCCATTCAAGCTTTGGTGTTTTCCTCAGCGCTCAGAAGAATGAAAGGTTCTTCTCCCCTGACTTTGATATGAACCTCCCTGACAAAATTTGTCTTCACCAACTTGTCAACTTCCTCCTCAGCGGCCTTCAGGCAATCGGGTACGATAGCACTCCTCTTTTGCACCACCGGTTTGTGTTCTGGTTCCACGCTAAGGAGGTATTCGATGACATCCCGCGGGACCCCTAGCATCACCTCAGCTGTCAAGGCGAATATATCGGAGTTATTTTTTAGTAATGCCATGATTTCTCCTCACTGCACGTCACTCAACTCCACTCCCAACTGGATGGTCCGGCCACCGTTTCTTCCCACAAATGGCGGGGATATCAATTCCTCAACTAGTGTGGTCCTACGCATCTCCCTTTGTTCATCTAGTTGCTACATGTCTTCAACCACCAACGCCTCAACCCTCTTGGTGCCTTCTTCTCCCAGGTCCCTGAGCATGGTCGCGTAGCATTGGCGGAAGGCAAGCTAGTTTCCTTTCACTTCTCCGCAACAGTTGGGTGTGGGGAACTTCATCATCATGTGATAAGTCGATAAAATAGCTCCTAGGGAGTTGCTTGACGGCCTCCCTATGATCACATTATAGCTCGACGGCCAGCGAGCTATAAGGAAGTTAAAGAGGGCGGTAGCCGTCTGAGGAGGAGTGCCAAGCAGGAGTGGGAGGGAAATCAAACCATCAGGCTGGAGGGGGCTTCCATTGAAACCAATCAGCAGAGACTTCACTGGCCTCATGTTCTCCCCAGGGATCTCCATCTGGTCGAAAGCATTGGAGAAGATGTTGTCCACGGAGCTCCCCGTATCGACCAACACCCTGTCGACTATGAAGATCCCAATCTGGGTTGTGATGACCAAAGCGTCATCATGGGGGTGACTTACACCTCTAAGGTCTCCATCAGAAAAAGCATATGTTAGAGGACACTGGGGGTCTCTTCGCTGATGACTCATTCTACACGGCCCCCACTGTGTGGACATAATTCTTCCTTGAAGATAGACTTTCTCCCACACATCTAGGCCCCCCAGCTATCATCGTGATGCGCAGGCTCTTGAGAGTCACGGGTGCAGGTGGGTCAGCGGAGGTGCCTTCTGTGGCCAGAACTTTCTTCAGGTATTAGAAAACCTTGCCTACCCGGATAAGGCCTTCTATTGCGCCCTTCAGATGGACGTTGTAAAATCCAAGAATTTTCTTTCATTGGAATAACTATTTTATATTAAAGAATATGGGATAATTAAAACAGTCCCTAACTTAATTAAGTTCATGGATTAAAGATTTTAAAAGAGGGGAAAATTAATTTAAAATATAAATTAATGATAATGGGGTCTGCAAGGACTTTTCGGTAATTTTAAAAGTTGAGGGACCAAGAGGAAATTTGGTCTCTCTCACAGTAGATGGGCAAAAAGCTAAATTAAATAAACTCAAGGACTTCTGGATAATTGTCCAGAGAAAAACTCTTATAGAAAGTGAACAAGTGTCAGGATTAGATTATCTCAGATCTGTGTAGATCTCGGAGAGTTTTAACGGCCCATGTGGAGCCACGTGTCGATCAGGTAACCGATCCATCTGATTGTGTTTGGATCCGAGGCATAGCAGAAGGAGACCGGTGAGGATAAACTCATGGTACGAGCGCATGAGAACCGTCGATCTTAGGATTTGGCTCCAGTTCGAGACACGGTGGTTTAATCAGACCGTTGGTCGGAATTGGATCCCAGCCGGTGATCAAAGAAGTGGTCGATCCGAGACCTACCGATTTAATCAGAGCCATAGATGTCGACAAGTTTATCCCCACCTCTCATCTCATGTAAAACCGTATCCCGAGGTACAACCTTCGGCCCCTCTAAAACTGCTGAGAGCTCAACTGCGGCGCCTTCTCCGCCAAGCATGAAGCCGGGAGCCGGCCGTTACTCGCGTGAAGGCCTGCCGTCGCCCACGGTTGCAGGAGCTCACAAGAGTCGTCTCCTCGCTCCCTGGACATATAAAAGAGGCAGTCGCGGATCGGGCCATTACACTAAGTTTGAGAGGTAGGGCACCACGGTGACCTATGCCGGCGAGCGGTGATCGAGCGGAGGAAGGTGCGTCCGACCGTCGGTTTACGTGCGTTGTCGCGAACGTCTCCAGGAGAAGGAGGAGGTCGGGGAAGCGTGTGGTTTCAACGCCGCAAAGACACCGGTACGCATCGGCCGAAGCTTGCCGGAGGAGAAAATGTAACTCGTGAGACACCAAAGAGCTTACTCGTGGAGGTGTTCGCTGCTCACGGCTCACCGGTAAGCATTTCTCCTCCCTGCCAAAATAACTAAGGCCTTGCATGCATGCTGGCATTGGTGGAGCTCGTCGGAGACGAGGATGGAGTCCCGGCTGTGGGTAAAACTCAAGGAGAGAGGCGGAGCCTGCAATCTCCGTGGACGGATGCAGTGCGTCAAGGGTGGCCCTGGCCGAGGGGAGCAAAATGCGGGTGGAGTTCCGGCTGCTAACGGGCTCACCGGAGCTCATCACGGGATTTTGCGTGGGTGCAGCTGGGGAAAGAAGACAATAATAAAAAAAAAAAATAATTAATTAAATTAATTAATTTGGTAATTGGTTAAAAAAAACAATTACTCTGATTTTTTATTAAAAGAATTAATTAAATTGGAAACCTTGGTACTGACAATTAGGTTAGAGATTAATTAAGATTAAATGATTTAGTTTAGGATTGATTGGAAAATCAAATACTTTAGTTTTGATTAGTTGATTAATCAAATTAAATACTTTGGTATTAAATATTTGATAAAACACTATTTGGCTAGGGTTAGCCCGTTAACAAGTTTGGACCACTCGAGTCATTCAAATTGATTTATCTAGGTTTGATTAAATGATTAATCAAATAAGATGATTAGGTCAACCTAGTTATGATAATTAGATAAATAGGTTAACCAAGTTAATGTGGCTAGGATGGTTAATTGAGTTATTTAATCTAAGGTGCCTAAGTTAGTCCATGGGACTAATTCAAATAGGTTGGACTCAGTCAATTGATTCAGTTAAGTAATGTTGAATTAGGGAAAAAAAAAAAAATAGGGGTTGCAAGGGGTGGGAATCGAACTCTGAACTGTTTAAATATGATTGTTGGGGCTTAACCCATGGGGACATGGCTAGCCACTTAGTAAAAGGTTGGTGCTTTTAATAATTAAGGCTAGGCCTCGTCTGTCATGTCTAATGGGATGGGCGTAATCCCATTTAAATAGGCCCAATTTGATTAAAATACTTTAACTTAGTTTAAAAAGTCGTTATGTTGACCAATAGACCTAGGTTGATCAAGTTAATATCTGAAAGTCAATTAAGGTCTTGGAGTGTAAGGAAAAGGTCGGTAACCAAGTAGATGGTCCTAAAGACCTGTTTAGTGGGTCTAGGCCCATCAAAAGCGAGAGTTATGTATGAGCATTTAGGAACATAGGGTTTTATTAGAATTTTGGCTCTAATAGAAACTCTATTATCAGATACACTTGTGGAGACTTAGAGACACTGCAGGAGGGGAATAGGAAGGTTTCCAGTTACTGTAAGTACACTTGCCTAGTACCCACTCTTCGCAATTTTTTTTGTGTTTTCCTTATGCTTTGTGATATATGTTTTATTGTTATCATACATGCTGTCTTTATCTGTCTTACAATCCTGTTGAGCATGTATGCTTGTTTCGGGATGTTGGTATCTCTGATTGTTGTGGTCTACTCCCCGGACTCAGTGGAGCGTGGGGGCTCCAATAGGGAAATGTTCAGGGACAAGACCCCCTTGCATTTCTGCTTGTCGCGCCAGAGAGGCGATTCTCTGGTGGTCTTACCTGTCAGTAGGAATGATACACTGACCGTGTTAACACGTATAAGAGGAGGTACTACCGACTTACGACCGGGAGTGATCCTTGATTGCTCTTTGAAACTCAGCACAGAGCTTGAGAGCTTCTGTTGTTAGGGGTTGTACCGTTAGATATGTTTGTGGTAGACTCCTAGAGTTGTGTTTTCCTAGGGGTTGTGATCCCTTTATTTTACTTGACATGTTATTTGTATGTCTTTGATAGCCTGCAGGGGTGCTTACTAAGCTTTCAATTCGAAAGCTCACGTATTTGTTCTTTCTCTCTCTTTCTGCATCCCAAGGTCCATGGGGGCTGGTCAAGAGAGATTATCTTGGAGATCAGAGGTCTGAAGGTTTTCCATGAGTTGTCTTTCATTTTGAGTGTTGTTTAGGACCCGTATAGGGACCTGGTTTTGTATAGGGCCTATGGACCCTTATGACTCTATGTTCACTTGGACCTGAGTATGATTTTATTGATTATTGTTATTTGCTTATTTGTATAGGACCTCATTGGGGAAGGCTGCTTTAGAATCTTCTGGTCCTGCATCTGTAGTAGAATGTTTTCAAGTGAGGTGTTGAGTATGGCGTAGTTACGGTACCTTACCATCCGGTCGGGATCTCTTGGCGGCCGATATACTTGCCTCCTCTCATCGGGTAGATGTTGTCCTCTTCGATCATGCCCGCCACCTCTTTGGGATCTATCTTCCTTTGGCTCCACCTACCGATATCCTTGTTGTTGCGACACCAATCCTCAGGTGAACTCCATCCTCCTCCGGTCCTCCTCATCCCACCTAGCCTACTTCTCATCGGAGGCGATCTGTTTATCGACACGAGCGAGGAATTCCGGCAAGTTAGCGGGGACATCACGGGTGATACACTCCTTGAACAGGCCTTCTCTCAGTCCCCTTATCACGGTCCCAAAGACCATATACTAGTCGAGGCCCTCCATGCCCGTGATCTCTTCGTTGAAGCGCCCGATGTAGCTCCACAAGTTTTCCATGAGCTTTTGCATGAACCCGAAGGGTGTGAGAAGATCCTTTTTCAGCTTCCGCTTGTTTACGAACCGGGTCAGGAAAAGATTGGTCAACTGCTTGAAGCTGGAGACAGTCCCGGCAGGTAGGCTAGAGAACCATTCGAACGTCACACCGCTAAGCGTTTATCGGAAAGCATGGAACATAACCACTTTGATGGTTCGATTGGTCATCATCTCAGCAGAATACCTTTCTATGTGCTCCAACGGGTCTGTGGAGCCATCATAGTACTGGATATCCGGGGCCAAATCGCTTTCGAAATGGGGCCTCCCAAATAGCTTCAGATAAAGGGGAGGCGAAGCCCGCACCAACTGCAAGACCCTATCCCTCTCCATCATGTGAGGCGGGGAGCGGTCGTGTTGGGAGTGCCTTCTTGGTGAGCGGTGTCGCGGCGAGTAACGGTTAGGTAATTGGTCCCGAGGTGGTGCTGGGCGTGCTGGAGAGTGAGACAGTGACCGACGATGCCTTCTTCGCTGCCGTGGGGGGGTCACATGATGACGGGGGGACATTGAAGTCCTCCTCTCTCCTCTGTTTATTCCCCCGGATCGATGACCCCGCCTCTGGTGTGGGCAAGATGAGCCCGAGCTACCCGTCGAGGACTCTACTGTTTGGGCCCTTATTGGGGAGGGTGGTTGTCACCTGGGGGAGAGGGTCCTGGGCCGCCCTCTCTGTTCGTCCAGCGGCCTAGCGTCATGCGGGACCGTTGTTTGTGAGACATAGCTTTCCACATTCCACAATGCCTGCTTGAGCTCTGCGATCTTTTGCGCCATGGCCTAGAGCCGCTCATCCGCTTGACTCGCACCCATGGGAGGTGCCTCCATCCTTTATGGGGCTCTGGGAGCTTCTGCAACGAGAGGGTCGCCGGTGGGAGGAGTGCTCGCCACCGGTGGATCAGTTGATGTTCCTCCTCAAGGCTCGTGGCCTTGTATCCTCTTCAACTTTCTCAGGGTTGCCATGACTTCTCGTTCAGGAGTCCCCACGGACGGCGGCAAACTGTTGATGTTGAAACTGGCCTGCCTCGACATCGAGAACCGATCTTGCACCAACGGTTGGATTTATTTGGGATTGGGACCCTTGAACAGTGCAAAGAAGACAAAAACCAGGAAAGCAATCACAGAAAGAGACAAAGTTAATGTGGAAAAACCCCTAAGAACGGGGAAAAAACCACGGGGAAGGGAGATGCACTATCATTCAATGTGTACAGGTGCCACTTGAGGCATTTAAGAAAAAATGAATACATTAACCTTCGTGAGAGGTTAAGGTTGGGAGTGAGGATCCATGTCTCGCTTACTCTTATGTGTGGTGGCGCTCATTTCCAATGTAATATTTTTAGGGTTTTGTGTGCCTCCTTTATCTCACTGTAGCAGCTTCCTTATATAGGTCAGGATTTTCTGGGGCGTAAGCCATTACTCCAGGCATGTGCTCGTTAATTGCGCGTTTAGTTATCTGTCTCCCTGGTCTTTCACGATCGCTCCCGTAAAAGGGGGGAGAGAAATCAGCCTCCGATGAGCCGGGCGGAACGATGAGCTTCGGAGGATTGGCCGGGTGCATAGAGCCGGTGAGTCATATTTAGGCCAACCATTGAACGGCTCCGTGGGGACAGTACCGATGAGTCGTTTGGTCAAGCGCCAGACTTGTGGGGGCATGTTGTATTAGGATCTGGATACATGGCTGCTGCAGATGAACGCCATGTGTCTTCCCACTTTTCCCCCATCAAAGATAAATTTAGAGGTTAACTATCCAGGTATACATCCCTGCATTGACTGTGAGGATAGGGAGAGAGAGGAACTGCAGCTTTAATGTCCAGGTTATATAACTGCAGACTCTCTCTAAGTATACTAATGGTGGTAGGTGTTCAGTTGATTAATTTAGCAAGGCTATACATGATTTACAAGTGTGGTTAATTGGCAACATATCAGTTAGGTTTAAGATGGCTGTTAGGCCAGGCTACTTTTTATTTCTTTGAAGGGACTAAATATCTGGCCTTTGAGATATCAATGAATGTTATGTATATTTGGAATCTCCTTATGTGAGGCATAATATTATGCAGTAGTGTTATAATTAAGCAATGTGAATAGTTAAAGTTAGTAGCAATGTGCTGTTATTTCAGGCATAAATTTGAATGCATAAAGTCCCTCTAGAATGTTAAAACACACTTGAGACAAAAGCCATATACTAAAATGAGATCCGGATTGATGAATATGGTCCTGCCAATTAGAGCCCAACTTTAGGAGTGATTTCATCAAATATTAGTTATAGATTTAATTTGGAAATACTCTTGGGAGCTATACAAAGTTTTTATTGGTCATTACATGTTGACTATTTATACTAGTAAATATAACAATGTTTGATTGTAGAGTGTTGAGCTCCAAAATAAAGGAAATTCTGTCGGGTTAGTGTAGCTGTTACAGTTACCCGAGAATAGTGATTTTTGGGCATTTTTGAAAACATCCGGAATTTAGTTCCAATCGCCCCAATAGTACGGGTACTTGTTAAAACTTAAAGAAATACCACAAACAAGTGTTATAAGACCCGAATTTGTCGGTTATAAATAAAAATTCGATGTTTCAGCGAATTCGTGATTTGGATATTTTAATGCATGTAAGGCATTCTAATTTTCATGAATTGTTATGTGACGATTAATTATCATGTCTAGGACGTGGTAAACTAATATTGGACCCGATTGGAATGCTTAAACCCGAGTAGGTCCTAAAAGCGTATAAGATAGGCTCTCGCGCTAGTAAATCTATGAGTATTTCTAAACTCAAATACCTTACTTTCAAATGTATAGTTATCTTTCAGAAGTAGTTTAATATGGATTATTTTATTAAAGCCTGAAGTTGCATGAACTTGGCTTCTATGTTGCATGATTTCATGCCTTGATGAATTATGGGGTTCATCAAGGATAGTGATTTGTTTTCCAGTTGTTTTTCCGAGGATTATTGTATGCGTTATTCAAGGATGGGTATTTCCCTTGAACTTGTTGATTGGCATTTCATTGTATTGTTCAAGAATGGATGTTTTCTCTTGAACTTATTTATTAGAATTATTTTGATATGATTCAGGGATGGGGTTTCCCTTCGACATATTGTGCTATTATCGTGTGATTTCTACATCTTGCATCCTGGCATGTTTTCATGTTTTTTACCCAGCCAGGTGGAGTTAAGCTTGCTCATGTGTGCGCACATTTACTGTAATGTGTTCTACTCTGGCTTTGACTGATGCCAGCTTCGGTTGATAGACTATATTCCAGCTCCAACCAATGCCAGCTTCGGCCGATGGACTATATTCCGGCTCCGGCCAATGCCAGCTTTGGCTGATGGATTATATTCTGGCTCTGACCGATGCCAGCTTCAGTTAATGGACTATATTCCGGCTCTAACTGTTGCCAACTTCGGTTGATGGACTATATTCCGACTCCGGCCAATACTAGCCTCGGCTAATAGTTGGTTTTGCAGGGGGAGATGTAGTTTTGTACGGTTTTATCTGTTCATTTCTGATATTTCGGTTCTGTTTTGATTTTCTGTTGTTGGTTGTGACTTATGATTTCAAGTATTCTACTATATCCCGACTTTTCACATTTATATCAAGATTTTGGGATTACCCTATTGATTACTATTCTATGTATAATCTGTTTTATTCTGCATAAAACGAAATTGGCAATACATTAATCAGGGCGTAGGAGGGGATTCCCTACGTAGTTGATTCTCATTCATTTTATTTATCTGGGGTTTATGAACCTCATGCTCTTCTGTATGTTGTGAGATTTGACATTGTTAGTTGTTATAAGACAATAGGTGTGAAAATCTATTTTTTTGGGTTGTGTAATCCCTTGTATCATACAGTGTGTATTTGAGCGGGGTTGTGTAAACCTAAGCTTTGTTATTATTATTCCATTGTTTTCTATGTATCTTATCTATACCAGGAAATCTAAGGCCTTGCATCCAGGTGGGGCTCATCCCTGTTTGGGTGCGGCAGGTTTGCCAACGTGCCCGGACCAATTTAGGGTGTGACAGTTGTATAAATGTTAAAAGAGGTACAAATATCTTTTTGGGGCTTTAAAAAGCATTTTCAACATTTAAAAAAAAAAATAAATGTTGGCTAGCCAGCTTGGCCTGCAAGAAAGCCATTGTGGGTCGTGCTGGTATGACCCATAATGAAATTATTCATGTCAGGAGAGGCACGATGCACGTGGGTCGTGCTTGGCACAACATGAGAGGGCCCATGCTGGGCCGACATGGCTCACAGGGGTTGTGTATCGTGCCGGCCAATGGGCCCACGCGGATGCTAGCCCAGTACGGGCCCGACCCCAGGCCATGCTTGGCACTGCTCGGGGTCTACATTACCAGGCGCTTCACGGTCCGGTTGACACCTTAATTTGAAATCATCTTTTGTGAAGAGAGAGACTAAAAAATCAAGGTATTAAAATAATAATGAATCAATCAACAAATTAAGAATACTGTTAAGTTTGCCAATAACACAAACAACAAAAAGATGATCACATCTTCTAACCAAATTCCATGTCATCACACCTATAAGACAACTAATTTCACCAAATCATTGGCAGCCACTTAATTAAACATTTTGAACAAGATTGGTGAGAAGGTAAACAAACCCAAAACTTGAAGAAACTTCTGGAAGACAGTTTATGACATTTGCACCTTATAAATACCCAATCTTCTGATCCATGTTTCTCTCCAGCACAACTTCTTGAGCTTGTCCTGAGCTTCATATACTCATGGCTTCCCACAAGTGGTTCCTCCTAGCCTTGCTTGTTGCATTGCTATGCAATGCAGGCCATGCAGCCCGCAATCTTCTCGACACTCCTGCACTGCGGTGGCCACACCCATCTCAAATAGGCAATACCGGTGTTACCAACATTACCTACAATACCGACAATACCAAAGAACCCAATCTGCCTCCATTGCCTTCTCTACCAAATCCTACAGCATTACGGGATTAGTTATTCCTACAATGCCAGCAGCCACATTACCTCCTATTCCTTCTAATATTCCATTGCCAACCATGCCCACTATTCCCAAGGGGCTCCCTCCATTGCCTTCTATTTCAACAATCATTCCTACTATTCCAAATATCCCTGGACTTAAGCTGCCACCTTTGCCTTTCTTCTCCCCACCTCCTGCCACTACTAGTCCATGAGACCCAACTGTTGAGGGGCTTGAGAAGTTAATGCATTGATTGGAGTTCGTTTGTTGTTGTTTGGTTCATTGTTATTCAGTAGTCTCATTAGCATGTAAGATATTGATTGCCTTGGGTTTTAATTTGCTGTTGTCCGAGTTATATAGTATTCAATGTGCCATTGTATTTGTGTTGTAAGTAGTGTTCCTATACCTGTGTACTGGATTTATGTGCGGTTGCATTGATTGTAATAGTTTTACTTATTCAGAATATCATTTCAGTTTCTCTTTTACATTATTATATCAGCGTAGCTAGTGTATTTTCTATTTTTTGCAATATTACGGGAATTTAGTTGTGTTTTTCTAATGAGTAAAACATGTTTAGTTAGTGCAAGTTTGTTGTGCTGTTATTTTTCTCTTTATATTTTAAAAATATTTTTTGTGGTCTTTATAAATTTTAAATTTTTTCTTTTTAGCCACCATTCAGTTTATATATTCTAATTCGTGAAATTTAATTTAATTTAATTCTTTTACCTTTATAATAGCCATTAGCTATGTAGATTTTGGCATCACATAACTTGCATATGTAGATTCATACCCCACATGAGGGTCCAAATGAAATAATTATTTAATTATTTAATTTATTATTTTTTATTTTATGTATAAACTCATCATTATTTTTTTAATATGGATAATGGTACGGCAATTTAAATATTTTTGTTTATTCTTTTGCATATAAACTTTAACGTTTGCCTTGCCCAAAACCCCACATGGCATTATCTTTTTTTCAAAAAAAATTAATTTTTAAAATAGAAAATATCACGTGGTTGCTGATGAGTGATGTATCCACATCAATGTAAATATATAATTTTTTAAAAGAATATTAAAATATTAAGAATAATAATGAACGTTGAAAAGTAAAATAACATATCAATTTTCATACACTTTAAGAAGGTGATGATCATTTATCTTAAAGGGTGAAATTATGAACCGATAAGATTTTTATAAAAGATGAATACTTATCAACTCACCAAATTGTATGAAAATCGACATGTTATCTTATTTTCGATGTTTTTTCCATCTATACGGTTGGATTAGAAAAAAAAATTGTCACGCCCCGACCCGGATTCCAGGACCTCGGGTACGTGAGCAGACCGACCGTAACCAAGTGTAAGGCGCACCTCACTCGGATACAAGGCTTGTGTAATCATAAGCAGATAACAAAATAACAAAATAATAACATCTCCAAGAATATTATAATAATAACAGAGTCTCAGCGGAATGAAAATCATAAGGGTCAAGATGCCCTACAAAATACCAGGCCTTATAAGGGCCCTGTAAAGATAATGTCTCTCACACAAAGAAAATAAAAGAGATCCTCGGACCTCTGCAAGATAACGCGCCCCTCATACGTCTCCTGAGCTCAAGTCACCTACTCCTTAGGATCTGAAAGAGAAAAGAACAAATGCGTGAGCTTTCGAATGGAAAGCCTAGTAAGTACCCCTGCGGGGTTCATAAGTCATCATAAATAATCAATAAAATGATCAACAGTCACAAATCAAATAGAGGGAACTCTCTAACTCTAGGAGTCTACCACAATCATCACAACGGTAACAACTCCTAATCTCAGTGACTCTCAAATCATACTCCACGATCTCGGATTCCGGGGCCTGCACGCGTATGCAGGTCGGTGGTACCCAAGTGAAGGCGAGCCCCACTCGGATACAAGGCCGGTACTTGTTGTCAGGTCTACGTTTCCCAGAACTCTTCCCTGATGATTGGCCCTGGCTATTGACCCCTTGTCCTTTTTCTCCTTCTGGGACGACCCTTGGGCGTACCCTTGGTAAGAGGCCTCAGTATATTTTGCCCTGGCCACGACCTCTATGTAGGTCTTGCACATGTGGCTAGTCACGATTTTCTTCAATGATGGCCGCAGTCCGGCGTCAAACTTCATTACCCTACTTTCCTTAGTAGGGACCATATCAGGCAGAAAGCGGGCCAATCTATCGAATTCCGTCTAATATTGCTCTACAGTAGAGCCTCCCTGAACAAGTTGGGAGAGCTGTTGGCCGAGCTGAACTAAGTATCCCCGTGAGAAATACTTGGCAAAGAACGCAGTTCTGAATTCTTCCCATGTCTGGAAGGCTTCACCCTTCCTCAATCTGATCTCTCCAAAGTACCAGTCCTCCGCGGGTCCTTGGAGCATGTAGAGGGCGGTCCTGATCTTCTCCGCCTCTGTAGTCTGGAAGACCTCAAAGGTCTTCTCCATTTCTCTAATCCATTGCTCTGCCACGTGGGGATCTGCGGCTCCCTCAAACGGTCAGGGAGAGGGTCTCTTGATCTCCCCTAATAACCCCCTACTAGACGTGGGTGTGGCTGGTGGAGGTGGTGCTCGCTGCTGTCGAGTCTCTTGGATCAGCCCCAACATCTCACGCATGAGATCTAACATGCTCATTGGGGGGTACCTCCCCCCGTGGTTCCTGGTCCTCTCCCTGAGGCACCTTTGCATTGGACTGAGCAGGCACCTCCTGCTCAACTTTCATTTCGTCCAAAAGTGGGGATACCTCCCCCTCCTATTGTTGGGGTACCTCTTCTATAGGCGGCTGTGGCACATCTGCTCGACGAGGTCGCCCTTGCCTACCTCTACCCCTGCCTCTACCACCACGTCCTCCACGTGTTTGGTTCATATTTCAGCTGTTAAAAATTTTCAAGGTTACTTTGTTCCCAACTAGACAAGTGATAATAAAACATACTCTTTATTGATTTGAAAAAAAAAACAAACTAAAGACAACATGCTGGAAACAAAACATACTACAAGACATAATGTAAGTAGTTCATACAACATAAATGTTTGTAAGACTACCATTATTCTAACAACAGAAATTAAACTCAATCTAGGTGATGCTCGTCAGGAGACAGTGGGGTATAATCAACAAAGGGCAGATGTCCTCCTGACACCTGTGGTCCCCTACTAGGTCCCGGTGCACCAAATGGGCAGTAGAAGGTGAGGTGTTCCGTACTGCCACAGCTACGACACCAGAGAGTAGGTCGTCTACAGTCTGCCATGCGGTGTCCATATCCACCGCACCGTCGGCACCTAGCAATCCTGATAACGGTAGGAGACGGACCCACAGCTCCAAGCTGAACTCCCAATCTTCGGCGGTAGTCACGAGCTCGACATACTCGCCGAGGAGGGATACTCGGGCTCACTATCTCTGTACCCGGTGGAACCTCGGGCTCCGGCCCACTCGGCCTCGAAAGCAACAACCTGCGTCTCGGTCAGCGAACGAGCACAGAAACCGTGGACTGAAGCCTATCAATCTTTCGATTGGTGGCTTCGACCATCCTTCTAATCTCCGCAAGGACCTCTGCAGGATCCGACGAGTCAGCACGGGGTGGTGGAGTGTTCTCACGAACTGACTCCACCTCGTCATCAGATGAATCCTAACGGTGCGAAGGTCCCGACATCCTGCAAGTAAAACCAGGCATCAATCTAGCGTACCACTAACTATACTACCCCATACCCACACTCAGTCTATGCAACTGACTAAGGGCATCTAGGGTTCTGTTATCTGCTCTATCTAGAGAACTCTCTCTAATACCACTTTAATCTGTCACACACCGACCCGGATCCCGGGACCTTGAGCACGTCAACAGACCGGCTGAACTCAAGCAGAGACAAGCTCAACTCAAATACAAGGCCTAAATGTGATAAGCAGATAACAATCCATAAAATAAACTCAAGTTCAAAGGAGCATAGAGTCATAAGGGTCCATATGCCTTATACAAAGTCTGGTCCCTATACGGGTTCTACATAAAGTAAATGACTCACAAAATAAAAGATAAGGGAGACCCCCGGACCTCGGATCTCCTAGTGACCTCTTCTCAGCTCCACCCCCTAAACCTCAGAATCTGTAAGGAGAGAAAGAGCAAAATGTATGAGCTTTTGTAAGGAAAGCCCAGTAAGTACCCCTGCGGGGTTACAAAGACATAAGTAAACAATATATCAATCAATGAGGTCACAATCTAAAGAAAAATACAATCCTAGGAGTCTACTATAAATAATCCATAGGTACGACCCCTGATAACAAAAGCCCTCGAGCTCTGTGATGAGTTTCAAAGAAAACTCAAGGATCACTCCCGGCCAGTATGTCCAGCTACTTGCTGTAAGCACGACCTTCTGGTCGTTCGACCCTCCAGTCGTAAGTCCGTAGTACCACCTCTCATACGTGTTAACACGGTCAGCGTACCATTCCCACTGACGGGTAAGACCACTAGAGAATCGCCTCTTTGGCACGGCAGGCAGAAATGCCAGGGGGTCCTGTCCCTGAATACTTCCCTATCGGAGCCCCCACGCTCCACTGAGTCCGAGCAGTATACCGTAGCAAATAGGGATACCAACATCCCGAAAACAACATACATGCTCAACAGGAATTTAAAATAGTCAAGGACGCATGTATGATATCAATAAGCATGATCAAACAAGGCATAAGCAAGTCCAAAGAAAACCCGAAATCGGGTAGGAACAAGGCAAGTGTACTTACCTCTTGTTGGAACTAGATGTCCTCCTAGTTTTCTCTTGAGTGTCTTACAACTCCCCGAGAGTATCTGGCAAACAGAGTTGCTGTTAGAGTCAAGATTCTAATAAATCCCTCTATCTCCTGTTGCACATGCATGCCTATCGTTCTTCTTAGGCCTAGGCCCACTAACGGGTCCTAATGACCATCTCCCTGATTTTCGTCCCTTTTTCCCCTTTCCTGTCCTTCAGTTGACTCTAGACCCAAACTTGGTCAACCCTAGTCAGCTTTACTTCATTTGTCGAGTTTGAACCCTATTTGTCTGTCTCTAATCTACTTAGTTGAATTGGGCCCATCTACTAAGCCCATTAAACAATTTAATACGAAACCTGACTTATGTAGCTATTTGAGCCCAGCCTATTGGGCCTCCAAACCAATGGACTCAATCTCCTTCTAACCACTTGATTCTAATCTTGGTCTACCTTAGCCATTTAGCCAAACTAACTTGATCAATTAGTTAGACCCAAAACAAATGTTAGACCTAAGTTTACTTCAATCCCTTTAATTGATCAACTAGTCAATTATCGCGACTTTATGTCTAGGTCTAACCCACTTAATTAATCAATTAATTTAATGATTTAACTTTGGGTCTAGGATGACTAGCTAGTTGAACAAATCCAACCATCTCCATCAATTATTTTAACCAAATTGGTCTATTTGATTTAATCCGATTTAGACCCAAACCCATTTAAACTGGACTAATCCAACCCAATAATCTTACTTGGTTGACCTAGTTCGTCTTGAACTCATCCTTGATTAACCTTAATCAAGTTCGATTATATTTATTTGGCTTAATTAATTAATCAAAAACTAATTTAATCAATTAAACAAGTAAATGCCCTTTTATTATATATATTTTTTCATTAGTCCATGACCTAGGTTTTTTTTTTTATTTAAACCCAACACTTGGGCCCAATACAACAGATGAGCCCATATGACTAAATCAAAACTAATAAAAACCTAACTAAATTAATCACTGATTTTGTCACACTATCTAAAGTCTTGATTAACTATTTAATTATTGTTTTATTTATTTATTTATTTATTTTCTTCTTCCAGGGCTGGCGGTCGAGCTTCACCGGAGACGCTCGCCGGGAATGGCATCTCCTCATCCGAAGATCCTCACCGCCAGCCAAACGTGCCATGAGCTCCGTCTCGGCTCCGCTAACAATTTGCGCGCATCAACAGTCCCCAGTCCCTTCTCCCGGCGCCTCACCATTCTTGGCTCCGTTCACCAACTCCGGTGAGCCCTAGACCTCTCTATTAATGCATCAAACACAAAATTGGACACAGTAATAGGTCGGTACCTGATTTTCGGTCCTCCTAGGAGTGTTTGCAGCGACAATGGCTTCCCGAGACCGTTTCTCCCTTCTCCGACCAACCTCGCCGGCGACCACCTCGATCTTTCGCTTCACAGTGCCTTAGATGGGGCCAAGGAGTGGGTTTTATAGGCCTGAGGCAGGCGAATCGATTGGCAACGCTCGTGAGTTATCTCGCCGCTTCGACGAGCGGCAATCCTGCGCGTAACGCACGGGGAAGGTGGCGGATCTCGCGGCGGCGCGCGCTGGCGGTCGCGGCTGGGTAACGGCGGCCATCGTCGCGGGATCAGACTTCGGTCTTATCCAGCGGCGGCTCAGATCCTTTGGTTTGGATCAACGGTGGATATTCCTCCGTATTTGCCTCGGATCTGACCATGCTCAGATCAAGGGCTGTGATTTAACACAAAATCTACGGCCAAATCTTTATTTAATGCCTCTCATCCAACGCACTCCCAGATGAGTGCTTCTCAGAGAGCCACGTGGCCTCACGAATGGCCTCATAATGTCTCGCGATCAACATTGATCCGAGATCATCTAATCTCGGCCGTTGCCTTTATCCTATAAGGGTTTTCTCTATAAAATTATCCAGAGATCCCTCACCTTATCTAGGTCACACTTTAGTCCTTCATCTGAGAGAGGGGAAAAATTCTCCTTTAGTCCTCAATACTTTAAAAATTACCAATCCGTCCTCTTAACATCACTAACCCTAATTAGGGTTTTATATACATATTTATATATATATATATTTCCTCCCATTTAATTAAATCATTTAATTAATTAGGGAAATTTTTTTTTTACCATTAATCCAATTTAAAGAAATTAACTAATTTTATTCCAATAAAATCCGTGGATTTTACAAACATATTACACATGGTGTCTTCAACTCCAATCAGTGAAAATCAATAATATCGATGCCAACAACTTTCATACAAAGAAATAAGATCAAGGATTCAAAGCCAAGAAAACCCAAAACTGGTTGGGAAACTAGGTAGGAGTAACTTACCTCTATTTACGATATCTAGAACCCTCCCAGGACTCTTACTCCTGATATGTCTCTACGTCGGTATCTGGCAGCAAAGCCTAATTTAGTAACAGTAACGTTTTAAAATTTCTAGTAAAACATGCATGATGTTTTATTTTCTAAGCTTCTACCCCTATATTAATAAACTTTCTCTGCTTAGTCCAAAAGAACTAACTAGCATAGTAGCTAAGGCCCACCAAGCCCAAGTAGGAGGTCCCTGGTTCAATCCCCTATCTCTACCCTCTTTTTTGTATATTTTTGTTTTGTAGGTTTGGTTAGCCGCTTAAACCTGGCCCATTAGATCTGACTCAACCCAACTGTACTTGATTTAACTGAACTTAATTGATAAAACCCACATCTACTTAATTGACTAATCAATTGATTTAAAAGCAAATCCGGACCTAGCCCACAAACCTGATCCAACCCAACAGAATTTAAAATTAAACTTGTGACTTGACTGAACCCTGTTTTATTAAAAATCAGGTCGAACCGGTTTAATTAACTCGGGCTCATCTTCCTCCTCCGGATAGGGCTTCGTCGAAGGCACTGGCGCCCGTTCCTACACGGTGCTCGTCGGTGCCGCCCGGATGGCGGGAGTTGCCTCAGTCCCAAGGTTTTCGACCGTTGGAGGCAACCTGCACATCATGAGGGTTCCCTGGACAGGGATCCCTGAGTTCCTCATTCCTCGCCGGAGCACCCCTCCTGCGGTGTTTGGATCCGCGGAGGATTCGAAGCTCTCCTCTCCTTTCTCTCGCTCTCACTCGACACCCTCTCTATGTCTACATGTATGCATGTGGTTAATTAATTAACTGAGAAGAAACATACCGGAGGGCGTCGTGCGACTAGCTTCTCCTCTCGGTGAAGTTCTTTGTCTCACTACATGCTCTCCCGGAACTGATCGCTTCCACCTCATGTTTTTTCCTCGGTTGGAGGCAGCCTACCGATACCCTTCCTTTGTCTTTCTGATCTCCACTATTGTCGTGGCTATGTTGGCTTTCCGATGATAAGTTTAAGATTCGCAGACCCTCTACTTATAGAGCCTAGGGAAGGAGTTTGGATAAACTTCGGAGTTCAAACGTGCGATCAACTGGGTTTTATCTTTTAATTCAAACTCAAATTCTTCTCCGTAGTTGGTTGGGTAACGCTCATTAAAGGCGGAGCTACACGGCGGTGTGCTAGCTGGAGAAGAATGGGTTCGTGGTGCCTCACGATTTAACGAGCGAGCGGTCCAGATTTAACGCCAGTGATCAATGGTGGTCCGTGTGTCATAACATCTCGTAATTGGTTCTCTTATTTGATGAACGATTATGATGTTAACACGATGAACAGCTTGATCTGTCTTACTTGCCTCAAACTTACTCGTCTATTAAGATCAACTATTGTGATCATTCTGATCGCTAAGAACAGACGAGCGGCTGCAATTAGTTCTTGAGCATCGAACTTAAGCGATAGATGAGATGGGCAGCTCGGATTATAATATCTTAACTGAATGGATGAGGGGTCAGGATTAATATTTATGCCTCGAACTTAACCTATTTTACAAGATTATCTAATCTCAACGGTCCAATCTTTTAACTATACTTCTCTGCATAACTCTCACGTGGTTTTGCAATTAGGTCCATTCTTTTTATTTAGTTTTCATGCAAGTCCCTCGGCTGAGAGAGAGATACGATATTCTTGTTAGGTCCCTGTCTCTTCTGATATTATAACAAGGTCCTTGGTCCAAAGAGAGATATATTATCCTTTAGTCCTTAATATTTTTTGAAAATTACTATTAGGTACTTAATGATCCCAATTAGCCCTAATTAGGGTATTTATCATTTTACTCTCTCTTTCCATAAGCAACCATATAATCTCCAATCACGATAACCTTCTCAAATTACAATTAATCAAAGAGGTCAATGAAAAGATAAAATTTTATTCAAATAAAAAAAAAATCAGTTACATCCCATCCATAAGGAATTTTATTCGCCTACCAACCAATGATAATTAAAGACTAATATAAACACATTTATTCGCAAAAGTAAATCCTAAAATTCATGGATCTTACACAAACTCTGAGAAGAATTCCGAAGAAAGCTTGGCAATACGTCTCCCTAAGCCAGCATCATCATCAACTGTTGGAGCTCGGCCCTCCGGTCATACAGCCCCTCAGGTCGTATATCGGTAGCGCCACCTATCATACGTGTCAACACGGCCAGCGAATCATTCCCACTGATGGGCAGGACAACCAGAGTATCGTCCCTCTGGCATGGCAAGCTGAAACACCAGGGTGTCCCGTCCCTGAACGTTCCCCAAACGGAGCCCCCACGCTCCACTGAATCCGGGCGGAAGACTGACAATAAATTAGGGATACCAACATCCCGAAAACAATCAAACATGCTCAACAAGAATCCAAAGAAATCAGGAAAGCATGTATGAACACAATAGATCAAGTCAAAGGCAATACGACAACAATATCATTAATCATGATAGCAAAATACCAAAGGTATTTCGAAGAGTGGGTACGAGGCAAGTGTACTTGCCTCAAACAACGACATATGGGATAACTCAGAAATCCCTCGTGTCACGTCTCTATGTCGAAACTTGTTAATAGAATCCATATCAGTATCGGAAATATCCTACAGTCTCTAGATGTACATGCATAATACTTTAATCGGACCCAAGTCAAACCGTACGGGCCTTCCCTTGCATTCTATGACTTTTTCCTTTAAAAAGCTTGAACCCTACCCTTTTAGCTAAAAAGCTACTTGTTCTAGTGGTTAGGGTGTTCAACTATACTTGAGAGATCTTGGGTTCGAATCCCTTATTCCCTTTCCTTTTATCTTGGCTAGATCTAGTGTGATCTCCCTTAACTGACTAAACCTGACTGTCTGTTCAAATGAGCTAAGATGGCCTGGTGGCTAAGGCCCACTATGCCCATTGAGGGGTCCATGGTTCTATTCCCTCCACTTGCCATTTTATTCTTTTAGTCTGGTTTGTCCTTATTTATTTAATATCCTCTATTCAATCAAACAATATATAATGTCCAAGTGGTTAAGGTCCAATATATTAATCGGGGAGATCTTGGTTTCAAGTCTCCCCTCCCATCATTTTCTTTTTATCTCTTAACATGGTTAGACTAGCCCAAATCCAAATCATCTAAGTGGCTAGGACCCAAGTCTATTTAATTGGTTAAACTCAAGTCAATTTAATCGAACCCAACCATTGATCTTGATTGAAACCAACTTGTTTAATCTGGACTCGATCACATCCATCAACCTTTTACTTGATCTAGTCAATTGAATCTATTTTATTTGCTTTTGATTTGATCAAACCGGATTGGTTTTAAAATGGACCCAGACCCAAATCAAATTATCTCAAGTTGATTAGCCCAAATCAACTAACCAATTAAATTTACTTGATCCATTTCTAATTGAATAACCCTAACCTCTTAATACTAATCAGATCCTAACTTGCAGGCCTCATTTGGAGAAAGAAGGTAGGCGTTACAGTAGCTGCGGTAGCCATCGGGCGGACCCGTGGCCGGCAGAATGCATTCCTTCCACCAAGTCCTCTCCGTCTAGGGTGTTTGCCCATCGGGGATTCCTTGTGTAGTAGGAGACCGTCGGTTCCTTCTTCCATCCTCGCTGGAGCGTGCCCGCTCACAGCTAGCTCTTCCCTATCCGGTATCCGACTTCGTGGCAGAAGACCGAACACGATCATAGGGCCCTCCCTCAACGTCTACCCCTACCTTTCTTCGTGCATGCATGCTATTTAATAGAGAAAGAACGAAACGGAATCTCACCGACGATAACAGATGGTTGGTGATGCTTTCTTTATCATCGGAGGCACAGGGAAGTAGGAGTCCGTGATCAGGTGGCAGGGGATGATCCTGTTCGCACGAAGGATGGCGATGGTAGCGAGAAGGAGCCCCTGTACCCTGTCTTCCTCTCTCCTTTCTTCTCTGACCACTGCCACCGGAGGAAGAGATCTTCTTCCTCCGCTCAGTCACCCTTAGAGTTGAAATAACGGCGTGTTTCTTATAAGGGTCATTAGGAAAATCTGGAGGAATCGTGATCCCATTAATTACGGATCGAGATTGTTTCTTTCCTTCTTCCATTGGCGTTATGATCGCGCCGGAGATGAAGCACGTAGTGGCGTTGTTCACTGGCGGAGAAGAGGTATTGTTGCCTCGTGATCGTGCCCCCATGAAATGAGTGGCTTGGATTGCCAGCATGGAATCTAAGGGTGAGGGTTTCTCATCACGTCTCGGGTTCCTCTTCCTTCCAGATGAACGGATATGATCAATCATCGATGAACGGTTAATCATGGCCCTCTTGCCTCAAACTTAAACGACGATCAATGATGGGTTGCTAGGATCAAAACATCAAATGAAGAGGGTTGAGATGTGAGATCTCATCCCTCTGCCTAGAGGAGAACGGAGTTCACAACCCTCACCGGCACCAGTCTTTAGGACGCCAATCCAGAATAACTGGTATATATTGTTGAGTCAAAGAGGTTCGGAGAGGCCCGGCTATTGATTCGGATGTTTTGGAGGATGTGGGCCTCACCGTGGAGGTCTGACGTCTATTGAAGGTGGGAGGATGGGACAGGTTGCTCACCATCGACGAGATGGCCTAGCCGGAGTTGACCCCAGAGGTCCTCACCACCACTACCATCATTCAAGGAGCAGTCTCGTGGCAGAGAGGAGACTAGATTCAGTTTCAGCTAGGGGTATTATACACAAGATGAGTTATTCCCAGTTCACCCTCCACCTAGGATTACTTGGACTCCCAAGTACAATGCCATCAGGCCCACATGCCATCCGAGATGACCTAGGAGGACTACTGGAGGCGTGATTGTTGCTATACGCAAGTGCACATAGTCGCTCAACTAGTAAAGTACCCGAAGGTAAAGTAGTTGAATCTATAGTAACCGGCAGACTAGTACTGATTTGAACTCTATTACTAATGCCGGGCAAGGTAGTGATTAACCTGCGGGCGGTGGTAAACAGGGGGGATTGATAGAAGAGCAAGAAAAAGGGAGGAAAAACAGAGAAGAATAGTCTCTGAAAGGAAAATAACTCAATAATCAATGAATAAAATTCAATCTACAAGCCGGGTTTAAAAACTAACCTGGATAACCTAAAAATTCTATCTTCTTATCCAAATTTGCCCAAATCGGCAAATTTTGGTCAAATATAAAAACTTATCTAATTCTAAAATAACTAAACAAAACAGATAACTCCTAAAAATCCGAGTTCAAATCGGATTCATATCCTATCCTAAATTGGCATACGAAGTATTGCCAAAAATGGAAAAAAAAACACCGAGAAACGACGAAATGATGGGGAAAACAGTAGAATTTGAGGATGATGGAAGGGTCCATCTAGCATAGTGATGGATCCCATGTGCGTGTCGAGATGAGCTTTCCGAATTGGGGTTGAGCACGTGAATCCGATATCGGTAGCTAAAGTTATGGCGAAAATACCGAAACGTGTCCAAAGTGCTCCCTAATTCCGAACTTGGCTCGATCACCTTCCGCCTTTCCGTCGGTCCGCCAAGTCGTGGTATGCCAAAGCTCTAATGGTGTAATCATACAGCTCGGCATCGTCTGACTCGGGTTCTCCTGCAGCAACTACCTAGCCTAAAAATATATACGGTGATCTAATCCTAACTAAAGAAACCTAAAGAAACTATGGTGAATAGTTGACAAATCTAGGGTTTAATCAATGTAGAGAACATGGTACCCCGGATCACTAGCCCTATAAGAATCTCTGACCCGACTCAATTCTTAATAGAGGCTATCTAGCTGATATATTTTAGGACCTTAAGGAATCCTATATTAGTTTGACCCTAATCTCTTGTGATAGCCAAACTCTGGTCTTATAAGGTGACTACGCAGTATGACTACATTATACTAATTATTAGCATAGGTTCTATGATTCCTACTTTTAGGTTTTAGCCTAATCCGGAGAGTGTGTTGTGTAATCACCGTGATTACTCGATCTCTCAGCTGTGGCATCCCCTATTATCTATGCCCAGATCTAGATTGACTGAGATTTCTCTTCATGCATCACTACAGATTATGTGACCGACGCTTTTGTACTAGAAAATCACAAACATTAAGCACATATAGACAATCTACAAGAATAATCAAAAATAGAAAAGCGTATATTAAAGAAAGGAAAAGAATCACAAGTTCATCCTAAGGTTCAAGGACCCGAGGCACCACATGAGGTTTAGCTTGTCCTGCTATGAAAACCTAATATCTAAAGAGGGAGACATGATAAAAGATATTATGATATTTCCCCGATTGATGTCTCCTTCGCCTTCAATCTCTACTGAAACTCTTGCTGTCGGCAGGAAAGTCACCCAAAGCTGATCCGCCAAAAGTTGCGTTCCAAAGTCGCATTGGGTGCTCTTTTATAAATTTTGAAAACTTTGATGCATGGCCATAAATTTCTTAAGCAAGCCCGTGTATCTCTTCCGCAACGCGGTGTTATGCGGCCTTCTAGAACCCTGAGAGAGGCACGGGTAAGAACGCTCCCGTGCATGAGGTCGTGCATATCTCTGTATCTCTGAGCATACTCTGATTTGATCAAGCAATTATGTATGGGCGTGTACATGACTGTGTACTAGTCTTTTTGGCTCTTTTTTGCTCTAAATTAATATGATTTTTACTTGTTTTGTCCCGGGTACCTGTTTTCCTACTCACCCACAAGTAAATACACAATAGAGCACAAAAATAAAGAAGTCTATACAAAAGAACAAGCAAAGTGCATGCATAGATGGTATGAAAATATGTATAATTATACACTTATCAAGGCGACTCAACACTGACTCCATTTATGACCCGGCTAGGTCGAAGTCTACTACACTTCGCTCCCCTTCCCTCAGGAACTTCATCACGTTCCCAGTCACTCCATTATAGGCCGCGGTGATAGCACTTGTGTGGTCGGTACTCAAGACTGCATATTCTTGTCCAGCATGACCGAAAGGTTTCCGATCAACCTGGGATGGGTCGTCGCGCCCTTTATGTTACATCAGGCGACGTGCACCCGGGTCCACTTCATCTTCATCGACCAATACATCACGAGACACGCCCAAGTGATGGGTCTAATCAGAGGAGGCATCACAACGGAGATAAGGATAGTCGGAGGCTCGCTATCGATCACTGTAGATACACTTTTAGCGATGGGACTAGTGTAATATCCGAGGGTTTTTAGGGAATAATTTTTTTTAGTTATCAGCTTTAATTGTTTGGTTAATACGGGAAAATTTCCAAAGTGGGTGTGTTTGAACATTTGGAATTTAAAAGTTTCTATTTGCTCTTTAAGCAATTAATTGATTAATAAATGATTTTTTTTGTTGTTCTCAAAATATTTTGTTGATTAAGAATTCTCCATGTTTGAATTTAGCAAAATTTTAGTTGGAATAAAAGATTAAATGGTTAATGCCCAAGTTAGAGTCAATTGGGGCTGCCAGGACATATCTCTAATTTCAGAAAAGCTCGGGGACCTAACCAAAATTTGTGTCCCTGGCCAAGGACCATTGTCGTCAATTCAGAAAGTTTGGAGGTTGGATTGTAAAATTACACTCTCATGATTTCCTGAGACTTAGATTACATAGAATATAATAAAGAAATATATATTATAGTATATATATTATAATGTATATATAAGGCAAAGAATGATTTAATTTATATTCTTTAAAAATTTGTATATAAGTTGCAGGCGACTTAGATTACATAGAATGTAATGTTAAATATATATATAACAGTGAATAAAGGACATGGTGACAATAATAGTAATGGTAATAAAATCATATATATATATACAGAATCTATCAAGGAAGACATGTGCTTAAAAAGAAACGGAATTGATTTCAAAAGTCATGCATGGCTGGATTTTGAATAAAATAAGTAATATATATATAAAGGAATGCATGAGTATTATGGACATGCATGGCCGGGCTTTATAAGGATATGTATATATTATGCATGATCAATATAAGGGAAGGTTTTAAAATTCAAAAAATAAAATAAAATAAAATAATAATATATGAGAGAAATGGTCGTGCATGGCTTCTGGAATGATGTGAAAACGCATAAAGGTATGATTTTTATATTATGTATATATTATGGTATAATATACAATCATACATATATAGAATGATATAGAGAGAGAAAACTTGAGCATATCGTTTGTACGATCCTCGTTCGCAATCAATGAGATTGTGATTTCATCCAACCCCTCCGCACGAGCCTATAAGTAAAGGACCGGCTTCAAACCATAGAAACATCTCTCCGAGTGGCGGCGAGCTTCTTCCTTCATTGAGAGAGAGAGAGAGAGAGAGAGAGAGAGAGAGAGGGTTCCTAGGGCTAGGAAGCGGAGTTTTGGTGCGTTGTGCTAACAGTCCCTTCCTGTGGCAAGGTAGGCAGAGAGAGAGGAGGAACCTGAACGCCGCTTGGGTTGCAATTACACCGCCATCTCCGGTGAGTCTTCACCTTCCTGGAAACTCATGTATGATATTTGCACACATGATAGTAGGTTTAAACACTATTGAAATCTTAGTATGAAACTGTAAATCATCCATGCTTGTATGGACTATTGTGGGGTTTAAAAGACGATAAGAAGTTTATAGGGAGCTACACGTGAATATTAACATGGTTGTTATAGAGGTGCAGGTGGTATAGAGAGAGAGACCCGGCCATGGGTTCATGATGATGACTGGGGAAGGGTTGCTTGTGTTAAAGCTTTGAATATCATTGGGTTTAGTAACAGTTTGCATAGTTAGTAAATAGTAATGATACTTGGGTGCTAAACTTTTAATTTCAATAGGCTTAAATGAAAAATTGATGGGCTTCTCTAAGATGGGAGCCTGGAAAGATATGAATAATGGAGGAGTTTGGTCTATTTTATGACTGGTCTTCAATGGTGTGAATGTTGCTTTATATATAGATATATGAAAGTGGGGTTACCCTCCAGGTATGCATGGTGAATGGTGAGATTGATGAATAGTTTTTAATGTTGAACTGATCCTTATTAAGGACTATTTAAAGAAGGTTCAGAAGAGGGTATACTCTAGGTAAGTGTTGAATGAATAACTTGCGGTATGGTTGTATGATTGATGTTTTTCTCTAGGATCGAATCAAGGATTAGCAAAGGATTGTAGGAGGTTCAATAGTTAGTATTATGCATGAATTGATAATGAAATTATTAATTCTCTATGAACGTATGTAGGTAACAGTAATAAGTGGTTGAAGATGAGTCTAATTGTTAATGGGTTAAGTTGATGGGTCTGATTCATCTTTAACTATATATATATATATATATATATATATATATATATATATATATATAATAAATAAATAAATAAAACAAACGGGTTGTGTTGGATCCGTTTTAAAAGTAAACTGATTTGATTAATTAAGTTATGTAGTTGAGTTATAGGATTAGGCCCAGTCGATTGTAACGGGTTGGGTTCGGTCAGCTGGAGATAAGCCCGGATCAAAAGAAATTGGTAGGTGTTGAGATTCGAACCCAAGACCTCTAACCTACAATGAAGGATCTTAACCACTAGGCTAGACCTATTTGGTTGAATGATGGGGAATAATAAGTTAAGAGTGAACCCACTTAGTCAAATATAAATAAGACAAGGTCTAACCATGTCCAATAAGTTAAGTGGACTCGTGTGATAGGGCTATGACATTTAGTGGGACACACACGTGCATCTAGATATGTAGAGTTCATGCAAAGAATTGCCATCACTAACATAGGTTTTACTGTCATGATTGACGTAGATGCGAAGGGAGTTGGTTCCTTGGGACACCAGACTTCGAGACTTTTGTAAGTACTTTTGCCAAGTACCCGTCCAGTGATGGGCTTTCTTGACTTTGTTGATTCATGTTTCTTGTAAGTACACCTGCCTATCTTCCACCAAGCGATGGGTTTTCTTGATTTTGTTGTTGCTCTTTTCTGTAAGTACTTCGGCCTAGTACCTTTACTCTTTGATGAGTATTCTTGACCTTGCCTCATTGATTGAATATATCTTGGCTTCGATGTTGTTTTATTGTTTGAGCACTCATTGGCTTGAACTTCTTCATGTTTGTTATACTGTTACTTGGTTTGCATACACAAATTCATTCTCTTACTTTGTTGAATTCCGATGTTAGTGTATACCTGTTGATGTGCTAGCTTTTATTGAATGTGTTTGTGATCGCCGAACATGCTTTCCCCGTTGATCGGTACGTGGCCGTGGAAACACGTGAGCTTGTACTCCGTCCGGGTTGGTGTTTCAGCTCTTCTTGTATTGTAGATTCTCCCATTCAGTGCAAATTATGTTGCGGGCGTCCAGGGGGAGGACACTCTCGACGTCCTGTAGTCCTACCAGGGGGAGGGAACTCTGGATATCCACCATTCAGTGAGACGATACGCTGGCCGTGTACGTACATGTAGGAGCGCTACCAGACTCAAGGGTCTGGATGATAAGATTCAAGATCGGCTTAGGTCGATGGCTGCCGGGGAGATGACAAGTTTGTTCTTCATGTTTGATTTGACTTCATGTTTTATGCTTGTGCTTAGTGATAGTGATCCTCGTGTGTTTTGAGCTTAGTCTTTCCTTTGGTATTGCTTTGTGTGGATCACTTTTACACGATTGTTTTCATATCCTCTTCGCATTCCTTGCGGGAGTACTTACTGAGCTTTCCATTCGAAAGCTCATTCCACTTGTTCCCCTTCTTTTGTTCCAGGACTTGAGGTGTAGGTGACTCGGGATCAGGAGCTGTGCGAGGGATCGAGATATTCTAGTAGAGGTTCGAGGACCTCAGGTTTTCCTATGTGAGAATTTATTTTGTAGGACCCTTGTAGGGCCTTAACTTGTGTAAAGTATCAAATTATGTTTCAAATTCCGCTGTAAGACTCTGATTATTGAAGTTAGTGGATTATATTATTGCATGCTTTTGATTACTTAGGCCTTATATCCGAGTGGGGCTCGTCTCCATATGGGTACGGTCGGTCTGCTCACGTGCTCGAGGTCCCGAAATTTGGGTCGGGGTGTGACAACTAGTATGACCAATACGGACAGCACGAGGTATCATATATCAAGCCACAGTCCCTTAGGAGCCTAAGGAGACCTCGGACCAAGTAGAAGAAGCTGAGCCAAGCACTACACCACATGTACCAGTTCCTGTACTACCACTAGTAGCAACCGAGCATGCAGCCTTCCAATAGTGGAAGCTGGACCATTAGCTCTAGCGCACACCACGAGGGATATAGGGATGGACGCAGAGGATGACTTCACGACTCCTGGCAACGAAGAGGAGATTGACAGTTGATGATCATTGGATTTCTTTTTCATTTCACCATTTTTGTATTTTCTTTTTATTTTTAGTAGTCCTGTATCACAAAAGATTTAGTCCTTTCTATCTATATCACTTTTACTTCATCTTTATGCCATCAATGTTCTCAAAGTAATGGAATTCTATAATTTCAAATGTGGACATGGACACATACGACAAGAGCACTTACATGTCACCCACAGTTTCAATAAAGTTGAATAAGCCCTTTCTCCCTCTTTGTTTTTTTTATGTCATATTCATTTCTTTGCAGATATTGGATTCATCTGGGACAATGTTGATGAGTGCATTGATATACATATTTTCATATCTTGATTACGTGCCCTTTGCATATCTTTTTCTATGCTTTCTTCTATTTTTGTGCTTTGTTGGCTTGTTTTGTGTGGTTGGATAGATAATCAGGCTCTCTGGAGAAAAGAAGCGATTTGTGCAGCTATTCGGAGCATAAAGGGACAAAATAGAGAGAAACACGGTCATCCACACGGATATATCCATGGGCTTGTGGATTCAAACGAAGATAACTTCGAGATCGCGCTTGATTTTCAGTAACATAGGCATGTACCAGATGACTATTTTCTCCTCCTTGTTTTCTATGATGTTTATTTCTAGTATGAGAGGTTAAACCTTCTGTGGTACCTTGGGTCCTTGAACTTTAGGATGAACTTGTGACTTTTTCCTATTTTTAATACTAGGTTTCCTTTTTTATTATTTCACTGAATTATCTATATGTGTTGAATTCTTGTGGTCTGTTAGTGCGGAAACGTCAACCAAATAATTAGAATTTCTTGATGTATGATGAGAAATTACGGTCAAGCTAGGTCTAAGCATAGATATTAGGGGTGTCGGGGAGGGGAGAGGGAAGGGGAGAGGGGGGGGGGGGGGTGCACACGTAGACAGATCAATTTTAACGCAGCACCAACTCACCTAATAGTAGGAACCATAGAACCTATGCTAATTATTAGTATAATACAGGTGTATGGCAAAGTCGTGGTATGGGACTAAGGTTTGGTTGCCGAGAGATTGGGACCAAACTAATTTAGGGTTCTTCACGGTCTAGTATTACATCAACTACGTAGCTAGTTTTAGGAAATTAGTTACAAGGGATTCCTAGGGGGATAGTGATCCAGTGTGTCATGCTCTCTGTATTGATAAACCCTAGATTGCCAACTATTAAATGTAGTCTCTTGGATTACTTTAGTTAGGATTAGATCATCATCTACCCGTTTTAGCTAGGTAATAGAGTTCTAGTTAGTACTAGTTGTCGGTCTCTGTGGATTCGACTACCGTAACTTCAGAATACTTTACTACTTGAGCAACCCCGTGCACTTGCGGGCTAGCAGCACATCAAATGTACAAATTAAGTGTAGGGGAGAGGTTAGTTTTGCTTATATGACTTACAACACTTATATTTTTTATGATGAGTGGTGATTTAGGATGATCAATAATATGACTGATTGGGAGACATCTTTGAGTCTATGGAAAATTTAGTGATTGAGTGCAAATTTTTTTTCAAGAATATATTATCTATATAGTCTTGCCTTTGCTTGACGCCCCATAACATGTCCGATCACAAACCTTGAAGTGGTTTTTATTTATCCGCTTAGGTTTGGATTCTAGCTAGTTTGACAAATAGTGAGGAATCATTTTTATTATAAAATAATAATAATAATAATAATAATAATAATAATAATAATAGTAATAATAATATCAAAATGTCGGATACATTAGGGATGACCTTCGGGAAGGAGGATAGAAAATAAATACGAAAAGTCGAATCCATTTAGGATGCCCTACCGACCGGGAAGACGGATCCATTAAGGATGCTTTACCAGAAAAATAGAAAAGATGGTAGAAAGAGCTATCACCTTTGAAGGGTAAAAGCCGCTCTTGAGTAGTCGGATCTTGGGGATCATAAATATTCACTTGTTGACCTACCGTGGGAAAAAGCTACCTCACAAGTTGTATGCACCTACTACCCAAATAAAGATACAAAATAGAAAAAGATTAGTGAATAAATAAGGTCTAACCCGGCTGAGCTGAGCTTGTGTCAGTAAGTGGCACCATAGAAGGGGCTGCACACACACGTGAGGGGTGTAAGTATGAGATAAGACTATTTTCTATAAAAACCGTATTGCCACTCAACACTCTGGTTTCCCAAACACCAGAGGGACTCCCAACTATTTTGAGATCGGAGATCATGCACTCATCTTCTTTCTTGTGAGTCGTATTTTCTTTGCTTGAGGACAAGAAAATGTTTAAGTGTGGGGGTATTTGAGGAGTGTATAATTATACATATTTTCATATCAAATTTGTATGCACTTTGTTTATCTTTGTCCATGGTTGTCTCTATTTTTTGTGCTATGTTGGGTATTTTGTTATAATTGAATTGGTGGATAGGAACCCCGGAGAAAAGAAACAAAAACTAGAACAATTTAGAGCACAAAGAGCTAGGAACACACTTTTACAGAGAGTGACACAGCCTCCAAACAACCGTGTTAACAGGTGTGTCGATTATAAAAGCACAAATAAGTCGATAGACTGCAATATCGTGCCTAAATTACTCAGACACAGCTATGTGCCAGATGACATAGCTATGTGTCAATTGACAAGGGCGTGTAAAGCTGGTGTTTAGGTCGTATACATCTCGAGACAAGCTGAAACCTCATCGATTGAATTCCAGATGATTCCAGAGTTATACACGAGGTCAACACGGCCCAAACACGGCAGTGTGATGTAAAATTAATGTCTATAAAATCCTATCGTTTCTAATTTGAAAGGGGACTTTTGGCGACGGCTAGGGTTTCAGGAGGTGATTGAAGGCAAGAAGGCATTGATTTGGGGAGTAGTTTACTATCTTTTATCATGTCTCCCTCTTTAGATCTTGTTAGGGCTCTCTTTAGTAGGAGAGACTAAACCTCTTGTGGTGCCTTGGACTCTAGATCTCTAGGATAAACTTGTGATTGTTTTCCTTGTCTTTAATCCATAGGCTTTTCTTTTCGATTGTTCTAGTAAATTATCTATGAGTGCTTAATGCTTATGGTCTGTTAGTACGATAGTGCTGATCACATAATTAGAGTTGTTGGATGCATGATGAGAGATCTTGGCCAAATTAGATCTGGTTATAGATATTATGAGGTGCGCGCACGCCAAGAGATCAAGTGATTCACGGTGTTGTTCTCAACATCAACACATTCTTCAGATTATGGTAAAACCTAATAGTGGAAATCACATAACCTACGCAAATTGTTAGCATAATGCAGTCATACAGCGAAGTCGATGTATGAGACTAGGGTTTGGCTGTTACGAAAGATCGGGGTCAAAGTAATTTAGGATTACTCAGGGTCCAAGAATACATCAACTAGATAGCCTGTATTATGAAAACAGTCGAGAATGGGATTCCTAGAGGGACGAAGATTGGGGTGTCATGATCTCTGCATTGATTAAACTCTAGATTTGCTAACTATTCACTTTAGTTTTAGTTCTTCTTAATTTAGATTATTTAGTTAGGATCACGAAACACCAAAAATATTTTAGGCTAGATAATAGAAGATAAATTAGTACTAGCTTTGCCATTCCTTGTGGATTCGATTACCATACCATCAGTGTACTTTACTACTTGAGCAACCTCGTACAATTGCTAGCTAGCAGCACATTAGTTGCCCTCCTTGGCCCTACCTGTTCTCTCTATTTCTATGATTCTCATGTGTCACAAGTAGGCATTTATGTTATCGGGTTGTCCCATATCCACCCCCATCATGAGGGAGTCGAGATTTGTCCCCTATCATACCAATCAGATAATATTAAAGGAATTTCAGAGAGGGGGATATTATACCTTATGGGTTAATGTGCTATATCCTCTTCTTGCTGAACGTTGTTGGCTCCGCCTCTTTTGGGGCTTGTGGTGTTTTGTTCTTTCTAGATCTCCCTCTAGGTCTGGCTGGTTCTCCGATGCTACATCCTTTGCATACCTTTGTTACTTGTTTGGGTCCTTTTCCTTTTTGAGATTCTACAGGGTCCCCTTTACCCAGCTCTTTGCTTAGAACGTTAGTTATAATGCGTCTGGAACGTTAGCTTAAAATAAATTTTAGGAAAATTGAAGATAAAATATTTTAAAAGAAAAAACAATTTGTATATATATTAAGGGTTCATGACTCACTAAGGACTAACTTAGGTGTCTAATGATTAGCATGTGCCAAGAACATGCAAGGGAGAAAATCATGGTGTCAAATGGGCCGGCACGGTCCTCCCGTGCCGTCCCCACTCGTCGACGTGACGTGTCGGCCGCGGCACACACTGTCTTTGGGACCACAGGCTGCGGCATGGGGCTACAACACGCCTGATCTTTGGGCTAGGCCGCATCTTAGGCACTGCTCTATTTTCCTTTTTCTTGAATTTTTTTAAAAAATCTTTAAAAATATATTAAAAATCATAAAAAATAAGAAAAAAATCCAGAAAATTTCTAAAAATTATAAAAACAAAAACATCCAAAATGTGTTGGATCTACCCCGATCTACCCCTTTGTGCTTCAATTCGTCAAATCTATTATATAAAATGAAAAGAATGATTGCTTTTGTGGTTTTAAGAAGAAGGGAGAGAGGGGTTGGGAGAGAAAGGGGTTGAAACTCTCGAATGGAGACAATCAAGCGAGATGAGAGGACAGAGAGATGAGAGAGATAGAGAGAAGAGAGGAGAGAGTAAGAGAGAGAGAGAACTGAGAGGTAGAGAGGCTCGATAGGTTCACATGTGAGGAGAGAGAGTAAAAAAAAATAAATAAATACATATAACATTCCTCGAGGTGGACTTGTGGAACTCTGCTGTGACACGTGTTGCCTATAAACATGCATGCATTCATGCAATCTGGACACTTGTGAGCTCCCGTTCATCCTATATATATATATATTAATTTAGATTTATTAAAGAAATTAAAATTGTTGTATCTTCAATATTGTTTAAAATAATTTTATTTTTTTAACAAATCTTAATAGGAACACCTAATCTTCAATTTCAAAATAAAAAACATAAGGTGAACAAAATTAGTTATAAAAATAGCTACATTATTTATTAATTTAAGGTATTCACAATTTTAATATGAGGACCTAATCTTTAATTTTCAAATGATAAAATTAGTTATAAAAGAAAAGAAATGGGTTTGCTCCTCATAATGATAAAAAATATAAATTCTGATTGATATATTAAAAAAATAAAAATATATGCCAATCAAATCCCGTGAATCAATGATAAAATGCATCTTTATTTCCCGATTTAATACATAAAGTAGTTGATTTATATTTTAAAAAGTATTAATTACCATCAATGTGTGCTCTAGGATCTAAAACGACTACATTCCTCTTATTAATTAAGAGAATCTAGCCATTGGAAATAAGCCTTATTTTTATATTATTGTCATATGGTTTTAATGTCAGTATGAATAATGAATTTAATATAATTAACAATAATGATGTAAATCCATTGTAGCTAGATGGTTAGGTTGGTTCAAGCCCGAGCAACCCAATATTTTTAGTTATTAAAAAAGATTTAAAAAATAATCCATTATAGGATCCAGCCATTGGATCATGATCCAACAGTTGAGATCAGTCGTGTCGGCCGACCTGCGTGCCTACAGCCACAATGCCGATGCGATCTTGGAGCCTGCGGGCGGCCGGCTGATTAGCTAACTACGGACATGCTAGCACGTCCCGGGTGCTACTGATTACCTGAGGGTCGTGCGTGCACATCTTGGGCTCGACCCATTTGACACCTTGAGGTAAGAATAATATAAATATTATTATTGAATCGGACTATGGAGAATGTATTAACTTACCAATCATAGGTATTATTAGAACAAATGGAAGTGGATTTGGTGGCTTATTAGGTTTCTGAAAAATTTCTCATATGTTGTTTTAGATGTTATTTCTATTGATTAAGTTTTTTTTTTTTTTTTGATAAAATTCTATTGATTATTTTGTTATGTAGAATATTGCACACAAGGTTTTGCATAATTAATTTAGGGCCTGTTTGGATTGGCTTTTTTTTAGGCCAGAAGCGCGTTTTTATAAGTTAAGCGCTTGTGGACTCAAAAAAGTTTGTTTGGATTAGCTTTTTAAAAAAGCAGAAGCAGTAAAATAAACTCAAACACAGCTTTTTTTGGAAGCACCACATGAGGTGCTTATAAAAAAAGCAGTTTGGTAGAAGTAATTTTGAAAAAGCGCTTTTTTATAAGTTAATTGTTTTTTTTGGAAGCCAATCTAAACAGGCCCTTAGTTAATTAAACTGGTTCAGTTCAATTTTTCTTCAATTTAATAGTTGAATTTGGTTCAAGAACTTTACCTATAATTTAACTATTTTCAGAAAGTTGATTATTTAAAGCTTTTGCATATATATCTTTGGAAAAAATAAATATGTAATTCATATTCCCAGACAAGTCAAAGCTTTCTCCATGTGGAGCTTTGTTAGGGTTAAATCTTTTAATTCTGATTAAACAATGAAAAAAAAACTATCTTAATGCTCATGAAGGTCAAAGCAAGCACAACGTTCAACTCAAATCAAGATGAAGGTTGCATAAAATCTAGCAATCAATGCAAGCAAGGAATAATATTGAGTTAGTTACAAATAAAAGACAGAACAATAAGTTAATCTTTTACAAACTAGGAAACTTCATGCCCATTTTAAAAAAAAGAAACTCTCACTATCACCGCACATCTTCAAACCAAACACTCCAAAACTTCACACCAATAAGACAACTACTTGACATTTGGAACAAGATTGGTGAGATGTTAAACAAACAACAAACATGTAACTTCTTCTCCAGGACAAGCTTAAACACTCGCATCCTTATAAATCTCTCATACCTTCATATCTTTCACTTCAATATATACCAAATGTTGAGTTATGTGGAGCCTGATCATACTGTACACCCAGCCACGCTTTTGGCGGGTCGAGCTTTTGGCGAATTTTTTTTCACAGGGGTATTTTGGGTATTTCCACTGTATTAGGGTTTCTAATATATAGTTCATCCTTGTAATTTTTGTATTATCTGAGGAAATAGTGAAATTGCTGGCGGCCGATGATGTAGCCCTATTCTAGGGTGAACCACGGAAATCTCTGTGTCTCTATTGATTGTCCTTTGTTTCCTCGTTTTCTCTCTCTCACGATTGCAGGAATCACGTTTGATTCCCAACACCAAAGACCTGCAGCATCACTTCCCTATGAGCTTCTCCTTATAAGCTTCCTTGTACTTGTGGCTTCAAACAAGCTGTTCCTTTTAGCCTTGCTTGCTGCAGTGCTCAGGAATTCAGGCCATGCAGTTCGACATCTTCTTGATACACCGAAGAAATACCGTGGCATCACCATCACCAATGAATACCAACAATTTGGTGTACAAGGCGGTACCAACTATACCAACTATACAGGCTATACCGACTATACCAAGAACCCAATTGCCTCCTCCCTTGCCTTCTCTTCCGAAGCCTACAGTGCCAGGGTTAGTTATTCCTACAATGCCAGCATCCACATTGCCTCCTATTCCTTCTATTCCATTACCAACCATGCCCACTATCCCCAAGGTCATCCCTCCATTTCCTTCCATTTCAACAATCATTCCTACTATGCCTACTATTCCTACTATCCCTAGACTTAAGATGCCACCTTTGCCTTTCTTGTCCCCACCTCCTGCCACTACTAGTCCTTGAACTCTCACTTGCATGTATCAGGAGATTGGTTTGCATTGATTTGATGCTGTTTGAGCTTATTATTCAGTGTGGTTACGTCGTTATGGTGAAGTTTGTGCCGTGTAACTAATGTATTAGACCTATTTGTATTAAGGGATTTGAGCTTGATTTCATTATTTGTAATAGTTTTATTCAATATCTACTATAATATCATTTCCATCTTTCTTTTATTATATGTGTATGTGATGAATGGCGTTTGATATGTCATCTATATCAACGTGGGTTCTGCTGGAAAATATGGTTTGAAATCATGATTCTAAAAATATATTAAGTTATACCATGCTTGTAGCATGATTCTAATTGTTTGTTCACATTTATTTAAAAAATATGTATTAAGTTATGAAATAACATGGAAGTTGTTGTGCTTTCTGATGGTTGAATGGATACTTGGGATCTATTTGATCGTGTCTATATAGCCTAGTGCTATGTTCCGGCTGGCTTAGAACGCTATAGAGAGGCTCCGACTAAACAAGCAAGGATTGCTTGTTTATATATTTTAAAATTGTACTATACCCAAAATAGTCCCTCCGGTTTACTAAAAATACCCCTTTAGTCCCTCTATTACTTTTTATCCTTATGAGATCTCTCTATTATGTCTTTTTGGGAAAAACATGTCCCTCCTCCTAACCCACGTCAGGTTTTATTTCCGTTAGGTGGCTGAGATGACTTTTTTATTAATAAAATAATATTAAAATATTTCAAGTGATTTTTTTTAATAAAATAATATTAAAATATTCCAAGAAAAAGTAAGGTCAAATACCCGATTTAGTCCCTCTATTATAATGATTCGGTCCTTTGAGTCCCTCTAATATAATTTGATACTTTTTGGTCCCTCTATTATCCCGATTGCGAAAATCAAGTCCCTCCCCATGACGGATGTTTGTTTTTTCGTCGAATGAGCTGATGTGGCATTTTTTCTTATTAAAATATTATTAAAAACTAATAAACAGGTTGTTGTGGGTTTACTAACCGGGTGCGGATCCAAATCGGATCTGCACCCGATACCTAATTAGCCACCACCCCAACCCGAGTGCCCTAGTTTGCTCCCAAGTGCGCTATCCCCGTCGACGACCACCAACTCCGGCCATCACCGACTCCAGCCTCTAGCCACCACCCGACTCCAGCCTCCACCGACTCCAGCCATTACCGCACAGATTGTTTTATTCCTCCTAATCAACAGATCCCCCCTTGTCAAGCGCCTAGATAAGCATTGATATGCTTATTCTACTGAAATCGTGCATTGTGTATATTATGATGAGCATAATGGGGACCACACATCCCTTGGTTTCAGTTTTGTCCGGGAAGGTAGGACCACATGAAACCTGTGGTGTTTGATTCCCCGTAGTGTTTGATACCCTGTTCCATAGTCTTGGTCAACAATGTAAGTGGTCAACCTGTCCTGTAGGAATCCATATTTATCTTTGATGCATGTGCCCTGAAAATTTAAAAAGGTGATGCATGTGCCATTTTCTCCCACCATAGTAATCACCAGAGTATGCCTGATGATATATAATAGAAATTGAAAGCAACTACTTTTAAGCAAATAAGTACTTAACAACTATTCAAATGCCATGATAACACCAATAATTCTCTTCCAAGTATTAATATTAATCAAGTTCTGAAAAAAATTAGGCCGCTCTAAGGGAAAGTCAACTCCTCACAATATAAGAATTAAGATGTACTTCTGTCAGTAAAAATTGTACTGAATAACCAGAGTCTTGTTTGGTTGATGCCTTCTAAGCCACCCTAAACCCTAAACAACAAACAACCACAAAGTTAATTAAGTATAACTAGTACAAACAGGTTGGTAATAACATTGTATGCCTTAATTAAGAAGGAACCAGTTGGGTGCTTTTGGTGATGTTTGAACAAATAAATAAAATAATTTATTTACCATTTGAATTAATAGTTTGAATTGTGTTATGTTGTGTATCCTAGCAATTAGTTGCTATAGAAATTTTCTATTTCACTTATTACTTTGGAATTATTTGCTATATAGAAAAATTTGGTTGCTTTTGTGTGCTTTTGGTCTTGTTTGAAAAAATAAATAAAATAATTTGTTGCTCTTGTACCATAGCAATTACTTTCTCTAGAAATTTTCTATTTCACTGATTACTTTGGAATTATTTGTTATGTAGTACAGTATGACTGATTTTGGGTATTTTTGGTGTTGTTTGAACAAATAATAAAATAATTTGTTGCACTGAATTAATAGTTTGAATTGTGTTATTATGTGTATCATAGCAATTGGTTGCTATAGAAATTTTCTATTTCACTTATTACTTTGGAATTATTTGCTATATAGAAAATTTTGGCTAATTTTGGGTGTTTTTGGTGTTGTTTGAAAAAATAAATAAAATAATTTGTTGCTCTGAATTAATAGTTTGAATTGTGTTATTTTTTAATTGTGTTATGTTTGTATCATAGCAATTACTTTCTCTAGAAATTTTCTATTTCACTGATTACTTTGGAATTATTTGTTATGTAGTACAGTATGGCTGATTTTGGGTGTTTTTGGTGTTGTTTGAACAAATAAATAAAATAATTTCTGCTCAGAATTAATAGTTTAAATTTTGTTATGTTGTGTATCATAGAAATTAGTTGCTATAGAATTTTTCTATTTCACTTATTACTTTGGAATTATTTGCTATATAGAAAAATTTGGCTAATTTTGGGTGCTTTTGGTGTTGTTTGAAAAAATAAATAAAATAATTTGTTTCTCTGAATTAATAGTTTGAATTTTGTTATTTTTGAATTGTGTTATGTTTGTATCATAGCAATTACTTTTTCTAGAAATTTTCTATTTCATTGATTACTTTGGAATTATTTGTTATGTAGTACAGTATGGCTGATTTTGGGTGTTTCTGTTGTTGTTTGAAAAAATAAATAAAATAATTTCTTGCTCACAATTAATAGTTTAAATTGTGTTATGCTGTGTATCATAGCAATTACTTTCTCTAGAAATTTTCTATTTCACTGATTACTTTGGAATTATTTGCTATGTAGCACAATATGGCTGATTTTACTATTAAATACCATCATGGGGGGTTGTTGGTAAAAGAAGGGGATGCTAAGTATATCAATGGTAAGGTGGATGAACTTGCGCTTGACCAAGATAAATTCTGCTACTAGGATTGTTAGGAGACCTCAAGTTCTTGGGTTATGATATAAAGAAGAGGTTGGACTTGTTTTACATTAATAAGGGGGGCATACTTACTAGTATCTCGGATGATACTGGGGTTCTACATGTAGTTGAACATACGAAAAATATTTTTCTGACCAGATATTTACGTTGACTCAGTAGGTGTTGATCCTGGGAATATGTTGCCAGAGGTGTTACTACATGGTTCTAATAGTGAGATGCAAAAAAATGAGAATAATGACACCAATCAGCTGGTGAACAATGAGACTAATGAGGTCAATGAGATGCAGAACAATGGGAGTAATGATGACAATGAGATGCAAAACAAAGAGAGTAATGAGACCAATCAGCTGTAGAACAGTGATACTAATAAGGTCAATGAGATTCAGAACAATGAGGGTAATGAGGGCAATAAGATGCAAAGCAAAGAGAGTAATGAGACCAATCAGCTACAGAACAGTGAGACTAATGAGATCAATGAGATGCTGAACAATGAGAATAATGAGGGCATTGAGATGCAGAACAAAGAAAGTAATAAGACCAATCAACAGCAGAACAGTGATACTAATGACACATATAATGATGATGAGGAGAGGTTGTTCTATGTGTCATTTTTAGAAGATAATTCAGATCCTGATGAGGAAAGAGAGGAGGCTAGGGCCAAGGTCAGAAAATATGTGCAGATGAAGGATACCTTGCAAGATAATGATGGTCAAGAGGAGGAAGAAAATGCTGATAATCTTGATGAAATGGCTGGAGATGGAGGGCAAGTTAATGACGCTGGAGACAATATGGGCTTACTATTGATAATGAGAAGGTCACTGGCTATGAAAGTGACTACATTTCCTCATCAGATCCAGGAAGCTATGTTGATACCAGTGAAGGGTCTGATGCAGACGATGCAAGGAGGCACAGTTCCAATAGGAATATCCATGATCCTAGTAGACATTTGGAGGATTTTTGCTTAGATCTAAGGTTTAAAGACCTGAGCTTATTTAAGAAGGAATTAGTTGAATTTTCAACTAGGAAAGGTTTTGAGTTCAAGTACTTAAAAAATGATGCAGTGAGGGTTAGGGTTGGGTGTTCTTCAAAAGGGTGTAAATTGTTGATCCTTTGTTCATGGTGCAGTGCAAGAAAACCGTTCACTATGAAAAATTATTTCTCCGGGCACTCCTGCATGCTTGCAGCTACTAAGAATAAAAGAGTTACAACCTTTATTATTGCTAGAAGATATGGTGAAGTAATTACTGTCATGCCCTTTATCAGGCCTCGGCATCTGAGGGCAATGGTGAGGAGGGAACTGGGTGTGTTCATCACCAACAATGTCTGTAGAAATGCAAAAATATTTTTCCTGAAAAAGGTTGAAGAGCAGTTCATTGAGGATTTCAGAGTTTTAAATAACTATGCATTGGAGTTAAAGGCAACAAACCCTGGGAGTAATGTGCAAGTTTTATCTGAGAGACAAAACCCAAATGAAATACCTACCTTCCAGAAAATATATATCTTTCTAACAGCAGCAAAGGAAGGGTTTATTGGTGGCTGTAAGAGACTGGTAGGTCTTGATGGTTGTTTTTTGAAGGGTCTATTAAAGGTGTAACTGCTGTTAGCTGTTGGGAGGGGTGGGAAAAATCAAATGTTCCCCATGGTATGGGCAGTTGTGGAGAAGGAAACAAGTGAGTCTTGGACATGGTTCATTGAATACTTGAAGGTGATCACATTGCATTGGAGATGGTCTTGGATGGTCCATAATAAGTGATATGCAGAAGGTAAGCAATACTCATTACTTCTTGTAATAAAAATTAGGGCATTTGAATTTGATCTTTCTCTTCTTTGTAGGGGTTAATCCATGCAGTCAATGATCTGCTACCATTGGTTGAACACAGAATGTGTGCGAGACACATTTATGCAAGGTGGGGGAAAAAATGCCCTGGCAAAGATATATAGTTTCAAGTTTGGTGGGTTGATAGGTCCACCGGCTAGTCTGAAATGCAAAAAAAATTTAGATGAAATGAGTAAAATGAATGGGGGGAGAGAGGGCTGTGCAAGAGTTGATCGAGAATTGGCCAATTCCAGGGTTGTGCCATGCTTTTTTTTCTGATGTGGTAAAGTGTGATGTTATAGACAATAATATGTGTGAAACATTTAATGGGGTGCTTCTAGATGCTAGGTGTAAGCCCATTATTTCTCTTCTAGAAGATATAAGGCAATATGTTATGACTAGAATAGTTGTTAAAAGGGAGTCAGTTAGAAAATGGCAGTGTGATTATGGGCCAAACATACTTTCTAAAATTGCAAAAGAGAGAAAAAAAAAGTGCTAAATGGCTTGTAGAGTGGAATGGAGCTTCAAGTCATGAAGTGTATTATGATAATCTGGGGTTGCATGCAAGGGAGGCCTATGTTGTCATGCTAGCAGACCACCTGTGCTCCTGTGGGCTGCGGAATAAATCTGAGATTCCATGCCAACATGCACTGGCTGCCATTACTTTTAGAGGTGTAGACCCACTTGAATATGTCTCTGAATGGTTCAGAAAAGATGTTTACTTGAAGGCATATAAACATGTTGTCCACCCACTGAAAGGCAGAGCATTTTGGCCACTAAGTGAAGAAGGTCCCTTACAGGCTTCTATGCCCATGAGGATGCCTGGAAGACCTAAAAAGAAGAGGAAGAGGGAGGGATTAGAAGGTAAAAACAATAGCAAAACATCCTTGTCTAGGGCAGGTAGGGTGTTCAAGTGCAAAGTTTGTAAAAAAGAAGGCCACAACAGGAGGAGTTGTCAACAAAAATTCAAAGCATCTGTAAGAACTAGCACTCCATATCCAACTATTATTTTTCCATTCTAATTGCTAGTTTTGTTCAATAATTTGTTTTGCTTTTGTAGGTTACCAATGATAACCCCTAGAAAGATATACCTTTGGTAACCTGTCCTGTTGATAATGCTTCATCTGAGCAGATAAGTCATCAAGGAAAAGGTACAAATAATGGAAAGAAGAAGAAAGTAGCTGACTCCAAAGAGAGGAGGAAATGTGATGCTGCATTTTGTGGTCCAATAAATATTCTAAGAGTAAGTAGTTCAATCAAAAGCTTAACAATTCTTTCGTTTTGAAAAAATATGATGCAATGGCCATAATCCTGTTGTTTTTTAGATATTTGTGCAAAGACTTGTTTAAAACTTGTTGAATTTTCTCTCTTGCATAGTATAGGGTGCTCACACTGGTGGACTTATAGCTGCCAGGGAATGTAATTATTCTAGTTCCTTCATCACTGTTAGTAAATTGTTGGTATATATATATATATATATATATATATATATATATATATATATATATATATATATATGAGTTTGTACCCATCTTACCATATGTTTGATCTACATGTGATTTATTCTTCTATGCTCTAATGTTCAGGCAAGAAGGACTGAGGAAAACAGATAGAAACATAATGAAAACTTTAGTCAACAGAGCACCTCAGCACTTGAAGCTCCAGAACCCTCAACACAACAAAGCATGACAAATCTTTAGCTGTAGGGAAATCTTGAACTTAATTAAATGGCAGGGGAAGTGAATGTGAATAGTTGGTTATGGATTTTTTTTTGATGATAGGGTTTATTTTTTTTATCAAACTTCTTGGATGTACCAGTTTTTGTTATTTTATAGATCAATGTCCTTAGCCTTGTTGTTATTTTATATGGTAAAAAACTATGCTCATTACTGAAATGATTTTGGTGTTGTATGTGTATTTTGATGTTTGAGCAATATATTTGACGCAAGGGGGTAGCGATTATCCCGCGGGCTAGCCGGATCCAAGAACCGCAAGGAAGAATAAACGAAGAACCAAAAGAACAAGAGAAAATATTCTAAAATTCAGGAAAATATTTTATTTAGAATTCAATAATAAAAAACTAACCCACAAGCCAGGTTAAATAGCCTCAAAGATTAACCTAGAAACCTTATCATCTAATCTAAATTTGCTAAAATTGAGAAATTATTATTTAAAACTAAACTTATGTAAATTTAAAACTATAAATAAATCAGATAACTACTTAAAATCCAAAATCAAATCAGATTCAAATCCTATCCTAATTTGGCATATGAAATATTACCAAAAATTGAAAAAAGATCGAAAACTCTAATTCGGCAGATTAAATATTTCTAAAAATACAAAAATAACTAAAATTCTCTCTAATATGACGTCCCCATGTCGTGCGCGTCGCAAAGAGCTTTCCGAATTGGGGTCGAACGCTTCATTCTGATATCGGTAGCCAAAGTTATGGCCAAAATAGCGAACCACAGCCAAAATCGACCCAATCTTGGAATTGACTCGATAACTTCTCGTCTTTAAGTTGACCACCACCAACCCGGCACCAATATTTGACTCGAGCCTCCTACATCAGTCACCCCGGGTTGGAAAGAACTTGACCCCGAGTTATTTGCACCTCTGTTGGTGGAGTGCGGATCTACGTAGCTTGATCTCAATCAAAACCCTAGAACCTGAGAAAGTGGGTTAGTAGTGTTGGTTAATGAGGTCGAGGGTTTTCCTCCCATCGAGATACCAACACAACACTAGTCCCATCATCGTCATAGATGGGCTTACCAATCTCCTCCTTAGGCTTGCCAATTTCCTCCTTATAGTCATCGTAGATGGGCGAGATCTCCTCCTCCACATCATCGTTGAAGATGGGCCAGATCTCCTCCTCCGCATCATCGTTGAAGATGGGCGAGATCTCCTCTTCCACATCATCATCGTAGATGGGTGGGTAGATGGTTTGGCCAAACCTCTGATCGTTATGATTATGGTGCTGGACTTCCTCACCCAGAACCTGCTTATGACAACCACGATCAAAATCGATCACCGCCAAACGCCTTGATAATTTCTTGACTTGCCTTTGCAAATCCTTGATCATCAAGCGTTGGGTTAACTCCGCGACTTGCCTTTGTAGATCCTTGTTCATCGCCTCCAGTGCGCTCAGGTCACGGTATTGGACTTCCTCAACCGAAACTTGTCCAACCCGATGACCACGACCACCAGTCATTGATGTAGATGATGACGCTTTCTAGGAAGATGATGAGTTCTGATACCAACTGACTCCAGGGGGTAGCGATTATCCCGCGGGCTAGCCGGATCCAAGAACCGCAAGGAAGAATAAACGAAGAACCAAAAGAACCAGAGAAAATACTCTGAAATTCAGGAAAATATTTTATTCAGAATTCAATAATAAAAAACTAACCCACAAGCCAGGTTAAATAGTCTCAAAGATTAACCTAGAAACCTTATCATCTAATCTAAATTTGCTAAAATTGACAAATTATTATTTAAAACTGAACTTATCTAAATTTAAAACTCTAAATAAATCAGATAACTCCTAAAAATCTAAAATCAAATCGGATTCAAATCCTATCCTAATTTGGCATATGAAATATTATCAAAAATAGAAAAAAGACCGAAAACTCTAATTCAGGGATTAAATATTTCTAAAAATAGAAAAATAACTAAAATTCTCTTTAATATGACATCCCCATGTCGTGTGCATCACAAAGAGCTTTCCGAATTGGGGTCGAACGCTCGATTCTGATATCGGTAGCCAAAGTTATGGCCAAAATAGCGAACCACACCCAAAACCGACCCAATCTTGGAATTGACTCGATAACTTCTCGTCTTTACGTTGACCCACCAACCCGGCACCAATATTTGACTCGAGCCTCCTGCATCAATATTCCATTTGGCCTAAAACTATATTATTTGAGTAATAACTATTATATTTGTATTTTAATTTGCAGAAAGGCCTCTAGTTTTATTTGGTATAAAACTGCATTGTTTGATTAATGGATGTTATACTTGTTAAGCTTTTGATTTGGTGTAAAACTGCAGTTTTGTTAAGCTTTTGATTGGTGCTTAAGACAGCAGTTTTAAGAAATGACTGCAGTTTGTTTAGTCCTACTTGTATTTAAATTTGCAGACGCCTCTGTTTTCATTTGGTGTAAAAGTGTATTGTTTGATCAATGGATGTTATATTTGTTTAGTCCTACTTGTATTTAAAGTTGCAGAGGCCTATGTTTTCATTTGATGTAAAACTGTATATGTATTTTGGTGTTTGAGCAATATATTTTGTTTGGTGTAAGACTGTATTGTTTGATCAATAGTTGTTAGGTTTGTATTTTAATTCATTTGGTGGGTGTCAACAGATGAATTTGGGTATTTTCGGATTGTTTTTGTGAGAGAGAGAGAATTAATTTGGTGCTTAAGACTAATAAGAATAATAAGAAAATACAAAACTTTCTTCAAAAGAATAAGTCTTAATACAGAACTTTAATTAGAATCAATCATCCGAGATTCCTTGTGAGAGAGAGAATTAATTTGGTGCTGAAGACTAATAAGAATAATAAGAAAAATACAAAACTTTCTTCAAAAAAAAAAAGGCTTAATACAAAAATAAGGCTTTAAACTTCCTAATCTAGGGTTTTTTTCTTTGTTTTGGCCACTGAAAGACTCCTCATTAAGCTTCCATCAAAACTTTGCTTGCGGTGGTGAGTGCGTCGGTAGTGCGCTCTAGCGATTTAGGGATTATGATTGGAGTCGGGTGGTGGCGTGGAGTCTGTGGTGGCATGAGGATGAGTCGGGTGCGTCGCCGACGGGATAAGCGCACTTCAGCGAAAGCAAACTAGGGCACTCGGGTTGGGGTGGTGGCTAATTAGGTATCGGGTACTCATCCGATTTGGATCCACACCCGGTTAGTAAACCCACAATAACCTGTTTATTAGTTTTTAAATAATATTTTAATAAGAAAAAATGCCACATCAGCTCATTTGATGGAAAAACAAACGTCCATCTTGGGGAGGGACTTGATTTTCTCAATCGGGATAATAGAGGGACCAAAAAGTATCAAATTATATTAGAGGGACTCAAAGGGCCAAATCTTTATAATAGTGGGACTAAATCAGGTATTTGACCAAAAAGTAAAACCTAGTTTCAGATACCAAATACTATAATTATAATAACTATAACTAAAACAATGTAACATACAACTAAAAATTAATTATTTTACAAAATCATAATTAACAAACTCTAACTCTAACCGTCCCCTCCAACTTGCCTGCCGCCGCCACGATTCAGTCTCCTCCTCGCCCGTCATCATCAGAATGACGGGGCGGGAGCCGGCTGTGTCGATGGCCACCTCTTTACTGCCTCATTAATCTCCATCCGTTTCGGTTCGGTAGGCGGCACCGTCGGATGGTAGTCAGATGAGTCAGAGAGATCCAATCCAGAAAGGGAGGACGAAAGGGATAAAGAGGTCACCAGGTCGTTGCGGGGAGGAGAGGCGGCGATGAAGGGAGGAGACTCAATCTGATTGTGAGACGGCGATGGTGATGGTTGGGAGGGGTGATGCTGATCTTGAGCCCAACCATGCCAGCCCTCGGCACCAAGCGGTAGATTTGGGATCCTACCGTCGGCGTCGTCATCGATTAGCTGTAGTAGCTTGAGTCGCTGACATCCAACCCCAAAGGACTACTTGGGCTAGAGCAAATTCCCCAACCGAACATCACCGACCCGACGCTGGTTGCCCGCTTTAATAGCCTGACCTCCTCGTGGAACTCGAGATCCGATAGCAGAGAATCGTAGTGTTGCAGCTGAACATAGCCTCTACTACTGCCTAACGCCAAAGAACTTCCATATGAGCGTTGATAGTTTCATCCAATTGAGGAACTTTAATTGAGTCTTTTTTTTCCTCGTACAATAGTTTCATTATCTACTATTAAAGCCTTAACTAAGTTTAATGAAGTAGATGTACCGGTTGGAGAGTTCTTTTTTTTTTTTGAAAAAAAGAGTCAATTGTTTTATTCTTCATTAGAACTATCTAAATTAATTAACATGAAAACTGATTAGATAAATATTATAATTAAAATTACAAGAAATAAATTAACAAAAACACCACATAAACGTCTAATCAAACTATAACAAGTTGAATAAAATTAATTTATCAACAAGTGTAATATAAAGCAAGAAGCAAACTTCATGAAGCAAATTAATGGATAGAAACAAACAATAGAATTAAATCATGAAACAAAATTCATGAAAACCAAATTAATCAAAGAATTAAAAACAAACTAAGATGCAAAATTCAATTATATCATATTAACCCTACATGAACAAATAACACACTACCAAGCATACATCAAAATCAAGAATCCAAGATTGCCCCTTTTTCACATTCAAAAAATATTAACAATCCAAAAAATTGAAGTTATATAAGAAAAATCAAATATTTCCTTCTCCCAAAAAATACCTAGCAACGGGCTATCAAAATTAGAAGACCGTAAAGCCTGCGAGGCAAGGCGGCAACAAGGATTAGGCGGCGGCGATGGTGAGCAAAAGAGAAGAGTTATGGTCCATAGATGAAACTCAACAGGTTGAAGATAGGTTTTAGTTTAGGTTTTTTAAACTCTTATAAATTTTATATATATATATCTAAAAAACTTTTTTAAACTTTGGGGGGAAATGGCAAATTTTGCAAAATTTAAAGGGGTTGAAGATAGGTTTTAGTTTATGTTTTTTCACTTCAACCCTTATAAATTTTATATTTATCTAAAAAACTTTTTAAAACACTAGGGTGCAATGGGAAATTTTAGAAAATTTGAAGGACTATTGAAAAATTTCACAAAAGTTAGGGAGGGGGGGCAGTAGCCCCTGCCCGCCCTCCTTTAAATCCGCCAATGGCAACACTTGTTACAACCTGCAGCGTAGATGTCTCTTGTTAGTTTCGCTATGGCTGTTCTTGTGAGTTTGGTTGTAACACTGGTTGCAACTCTTTCTCACCAAAGCTCTCAAAGAGAATTCACACACAAGCAAAACAAACCACAAGAAAGGACACAAGAGAGTTGGTAACCCAATTCAGCTAACCAATCTTACGTCTGGGGAGCCAAGCCTAGAGAAGACAATCCACTAAAGGAGTAGTATTAGTATCTTTAGTGCTATTTCCTTAAGATTAAATTTTGTAGGCTAATTTACAATTCATTGTAATAGAGCAGTACTTTAGAGCTCAACTATACAAATTTATGATTTTCATACTTTGAATTTGAATTCCTATATGTGCCTTTAGTTGCTTCTAATGACTTTGTCTCTTCCTTTACAGAGAATGCTAAAATGGCCCTTCGAGCAAAGGAGTGAAAACAAGAGCCTGATGAGTACATGATCATACGTATTTTCATATTATATTTACATAAACTTTGCTTGTTTTTTTGTATAGATTCCTCTATTTTTGTGCTATGTTGGGTATTTTATTGTTATTGAACAAGTAAATAGGTTACCGCGATAGAAGAAGCGAAATCGAATCAATTCGGAGCAAAAAGAGCTAAAAAGATATAATCCAAAGAAGAGTACGGCTTAAACACGGGTATGCACAAGGCATGTTGATCCCAGAACTAAAGTTGTTGATGAATTTCTAGAGCACAACTCGAGCACGATTGGTCTGCCTAGAGCACGACCATGCTACCAAAGAAAAAGGGCGTGCTCTGCCCGTGTTGAGGACATGCTGATGTAAGAATTCCTGTAAAACACTCTAAATCAAGTCCCGAAGATTCCATAGACAAGCACGGGCTAAACATGCCCATGCTTCATAATTTTCATATCTATAAAAGCCCGACATAAGCAGCTTATCAAGGGCCTTTTGGCGAATCTTTCATTGACAGCTAGGATTTCGAGGGAGATCAAAGGTCACCGGTCAAGGACCAACAAGACGTCAATTCAGGGAGTCCATCATCCAAGAGAAGAGAAGTATCAAAGGAGACTTCATATTTTTTATTAGTATTATTATTAATGACTTTATATTCGGATTTTGTAATGGATTTCTGTAATATGAGAGGCTAAAACTTCATTGGTGTCTTAGATTCTCGAACCCTAGGATATACTTGTGACTATTTCCTTCTTCATATATAGGCTTTGATAGTTTTTGTAAACTATCTATATGTGCTTAATGCTTATAACTGTTAGTGCAAAAGACAAATTTGTTTGATTTGTAGTGAGAACTCGGTCATGCTAGATATGGGCATTAGATGGTAGGGGGTGAGTGCCTAGAGATAGGGTGTATAGTGTCACACTCTCCAAATTAGGGTAAAACATAATAGTATGAATCATAAAACCTAATGGAATCCTAGGGCGATTGGTGTCGTGGTATGGGATTAGGGTTTGACAGCCTAGAGATACGGGTTGAACTAATTACGGTTAATCATGGTCCAAGAACATATCAATTAGATAGTCAATATTAGGAAATTAGTTGCAAGGGAATTCCAGGGGGATATAGATCTGGGGTGCCATATTCTTTCCATTGATTTACCCTAGAATTGCCAATTAGTCACTTTAGTTCTTCTTTAGATTTCGTAGTTAGAATTAGACCATTACCCATTTTTTAGGCTAGATAATAGAAGTCGAATTAGTACTAGGAGCATCGGTCCATGTGTATTCGATTAACCAACCCTTGGGGTTCTATATTACTTGATCGACCTTGTACACTTGAGAGAGATATAATAACATCAAGTTTTTGATGCTGATGTCGCGGACTTGCATTCTAGGAACGTTAGGATTTTGTTATTCTAGTCACATTATTTTTCTTTTATTCTTTGTCTTTTTTTTTTCCTTTTTTTGATTTTAGTACTGATTTTGTTCTTCTTTGTTGATGGTCCTAGATTGTAACCAATGGAAGTTCCTCATCTCCATTAGTTAAGCTAGATTTAAACATTGAACGTACACTTCATCAGAGATTGAGAGCAGCTCTGCTTAAAGAGATCAGACAAACAAAGATCAGCGTGGAGGTTGATCAACCTAAATCAATGGCGGCACAGACCTGGTCTATTTCTGATTTTGCTAGGCCGAGTCTTGATAGTGTTTGTTCAAACATTAACAAACCTTCGATCATAGCAAAAAACATCGAGGTGAAGCCCAACTTCATTCAAATAATCCAATAATCATACCAATTTAATGGCTTTCAAGACTAGGACATGTTTCTTGGAAATCAGCGGCACCAATAAAGTTGGTAAAGTGCCCAAGGACACGATTCACCTTAGATTATTTCCATTTTCAGTCAGAGGGCGAGCCAAGTAGTGGGTGAATTCATTACCTCATTGTTCCATCACTATATAGGCACAATTGGCCAAAAAGTTCCTAATGAGATATTTGTCACCGCTCAATATCACAAAGCTTCGGAGTGATATCTCTTCCTATCGATGATTGAGCCTGAGATACTATATGACACATTGGGAAAGGTATAAGGAGTTTCTCAGGAAATGTACACATCACAAAATAGTGGATTGTACGCAAGTATAGGTCTTCTACAATGGATTGAATGTGGCCACCAAACAAATGCTTGACGTTGCAGCTGGTGGTTCCCTTTGCAGTAAGCATCCCAAAGCTGCCCAAATCCTGATCGAAGGAATGGCAACAACCGGATATCAGTGGTGTTTCGAGAGGAAAATACCTTGCCGAGTTGCAAGAATTTATGAAGCGGATACATTGACAACCTTGGCAGCCCAAGTTGAAGCAATTAGCAAGCGCTTAGATAGCAAGAATTTTTAGTAACAAGCACTACTGATGAACTTTGGGACATGTGGGAGTCAGTCATATTCTATGATCCATCTCCAAAATCAAACACCGGACTTGTTGAGCAAGTTGATTTTGTCAGTACTCAAGACAGATTTCAAAATAACTCGTACAACTCTACATACAACCCTGGGTGGAGGAGTCACACCATAATTTTTCATAGAGCACTCGAGGTAGAATCAAAGGCAAACGAGGCCAAGTTAGCCTCCGATTTTCCAGCAGCTGACACAGGAAAAGAGAGGTTCAAGCTTGGAGAATGTGATTGCACAATACATTCATGTCAACGATGATCGCCTCAAAAGGCACGAGATTTCATAAGGAACCAATCAGCTTTGTTGCAAAACCTCAATCATCAAGTCCCCCAAATCGCAAAGTTTTTGTCCTAATGACCTTTAGGCACTTGTACGAGCAACACGGAGGTTAACCCGAGAGAACCAATCAAGGCTATCACTCTTAGGAGTGGGTCAGAGATACCTCCACTTCAAGTACAAGGTTCTAGAAGATATCCCTATTGAAAAGAAGGAGAGTGAGCTCTCTGCAATGAGAAATCAGAAGTTGTAGAAAATTCGGAAGAGAGTAAGGAGAAAGATGTTCCAAAGCTGCCTGAATACCAATCGAGATTACCTTATATAGCCAAGGTAAAGAAGGATCAACAAGATGAGCAATTCAAGAAATTTTTTGATATGTTCAAGGTGTTGTACATAAATGTCCTATTTGTTGAAACTCTTTCACAAATGTCACGATAAGCCAAATTTTTGAAGGAGTAGATGACAAACAAGAGGAAGTTGGAAGAAGTGTCAACGATGGCACTAAGTGAGGGTTGTTTAGATGTTCTCACGAACAAGCTCCCAAAGAAAGAGAAGGACTTGCGGAGTTTCATAATTTCCTGCACCATTGGAGGGTTAGTGGATGAGAAAACCTTAGCCGATATTGGAGTAAGTATTAACCTCATGTTGTACAAGATTCACAAAAAGTTAGGGCTTGGAGAGCAAAAACCACCCTAGGTGATGCTTCAAATGGCTGATAAATCAATTCGCCACTTTCGAGGAAACGTTGAAGATGTGTTAGTGAAGGTGAAAAAGTTCATCTTTTCGGTGAATTTCATTATCTTGGACTTGGATGACCAAGTGGAGGTGCTTCTCATCCTTCAGAGACCATTTTTGTAAAATGCACAAGCACTTTTCGATATTAAGGATTATCATATGACTCTGAGGGTTTGAGAAGAGGAAGTCGTACCTAAACTCGAAGAGGCCAAGCGACACTCTATGGATTCTGATGATTCCTGCTACTATGTTAATCATATTGATAATTGTGTTACTAATTTTGTACAGGATGAATTGTTGAAGGACTATTTGAGATCCAGGAGGATTCGAGCCAGACGGTATGGTTCAGTGTTTTAGTCATAACTTGGGCTACGGGTGTCAAAATCACGCGTTTAACCCCAATCCAGAAAGTACGTTTCAATAAGCACCATATGGCTACCTGGATTAGGCCCAATGGATGCCTTTTTTGGCACGAAAAATCAGCTATTTTCCCCGCCATATCTTTGATTTTTGGTCGTTCAATCTATTTTTAGTAATAATCAATCAGTAGATTTATGGCATGATTTGATTTTGATTTGCTATTGGATTTTGGCTGCTTATTTAATTCGATTTATATTTGAAATTTGAATAATTTTTTATTTTCGTTATTTTTGACAAAATACAAAAACTATCTGATTCTAGGGTTTTGAGTCTATTTAGTCTGGCTTATGGACTAGCTTTTTTATTTGGTCTTTGATTAATGAAATTATTTTCAATTTAAAAGATATTTCTCTGGTTTTCATTGGTTCTTCGTCTGTTCTTCCTTACGATCCTTGGTTCCGGCTAGCCCGTAGGATAATCACTATCCCGCCCGGCGTCAGTTGGTATTAAAGAGCTCATCTTCTTCCTATAACATCGACATCAATGGCTGGAAGTCGTGGTGGTTGTGGTCATCGTGTTGGAAAGATTTCGGCTGAGGAAGTGCAGTACCGAGATTGAAGTATCCTGGAGGTGATGATCGAGAATCTACAGAGGCAAAACATGGAGTTAACCCAATGATTGGCGGCACGAGATTTAGAGGATTGTGATGTTTTAGACAATTACTCCGAATTCACCTTCATCAACCCCTATTCCCAACGTGACCAGTTCCGAGAGCATCGTGTACAGGAGGAGCTTCACGGAGACTACGATTTTCGGGTGGATCTGCTCAAGTTTGTTGGTTCACTACAAGCTGAAGGCTTCATTGATTGGCTGGATGAAGTGGAGTAGATCTTCGAATATAAAGAGGTTCTCGAGAATTTGAAGGTTAAGCTAGATGATAGAAAAATTAAAGGACCGAGATAGGCAAGGCAATCCAAAGATCATTGATTGGGAGAAGATGAAGAAGAAAATTAAGGGTTACTTCATTCCCTTTGGTTACACACAACAGAACGTGAGGCCTATAGTCAAGAGTAATGAGAGAAGCCAGCCAGTTTGCCCTTATGATTCTAGTCCAACCCAATAACCACCATTGGGTAACCCCAACTTTTCTCTTTAATGTTATTATTGTAGTGAACTGGGGCATAAAGCAACCGAATGCCGGAACCCACCACTCAAAAAGGCCAAACCCTGTTGATCGAAGAAGATGTGGCAGACGAGGTCGAGAAGTTTGGTGAGCTGATGTACGACAATGATCAGGAGGCTATCTAGCCCATCTATGACGAATACGATGAGGAGATCTCGCCCATCTTTGATGATTAAAAGGAGGAAATTGTCGAGCAGATCTATGATGATGATGATGATGAGACTAGTGATGTGCTACACGAAGATAACCATGAGACTTTAGTCATTTGCAAGAGTGTTGGTGATGTGTTGCATGATGATGATGAGAAAAACAGTGGGCTACCACCTCAGAGGAAGAACTTATTCCTATAACGGCAACCAATACTATTAACCTACTTTCTATATCCAGGTTTTTATACAGGATTGAGCAGGGAGATGTGGTATGCACTCTACTACCTTGCAGGAATATTGTAGTAGCCATGGATCCATATTTACTAACAGAGATGCAGCAAATGGCAGCAGAGATCTCTGAATTGATTCCAAAAGATCTTCCTCTTAGGCTACCACCTATTGTGGATATTCAGCAACAGATTGACCTTGTTCCTGGGTCAAGTTTGCCTAACCGATATGCGTATCACCTCAGTCTCAAGGAAGTCAAAGAGTTGGAGTGACATGTGAAAAGTTGTTGAAGAGTGGCTACATCCAAGAGAGTATGAGCTCATGTGTAATACCTACCCTATTAGTCCCAAGAAAAGATGGTTCCTTTATTTATCTCTACTTCATGGAGATTGCGTATAAGAAGGATGCTACCCCTTTCATCCATCTTTACTCTAGGGAGATTATACGTTTGCATGGTGTTCCTAGATCCATCACTTTAGATCGTGACACCAGGTTCATCAGTCATTTTGAAAGAGATTATGGGGGACACTATGGACACTATTATATTTTAGTAGTGCCTACTATGATCAGGTGAAACTGGTTTATCATGAGAACAATGCCAAGTACAAAACTCGGGCAGACAATCATCATTGTTAGGTACTTTTTGATGTTGTTGATTTTATTTGGGTTGTATTAACTTGTTCTTGTTTTTGTGTTGGCGAGTATAACAAACTTAAAGAGTATAAGATTGGACCTTATTCTAATGTCACTACTGTGAACTAAAGGATGAGTTCATTCCAACCCGAGGTGACTAATGTAGGAGGATTCGAGCCATACGGTGTGGTTCGGTGTTTTGGTCATAAATTGGGTAACGGGTGTTGAAATCACGCGGTTAACCCCAATCCGGAAAGCTTGTTTTAGCTCAAACCATGTGGCTACTTTGCATAGGCCCAATGGATGCCATTTTTAGCGCCAAAATCAGCTGTTTTCCTCGCCATACCTATGTTTTCGGTTTTTCTTTCTATTTTTGGTAATAATAATTCTCCTTATTTAAGGTATTATTTGATTTTGATTTCCTCTAGGATTTTGTCTGATTATTTAGTTTTATTTATATTTTAAATTTAAATAAATTTAAATTTTTGCCTTTTTTGACAAAAATACAAAAAAATATCTGATTCTAGGGTTTTGAGGCAATTTAGTCCAGCTTGTGGACTAGCTTTTGGATTTGTCTTTGATTAATGAAATTATTTAGAATTTAAGAGATATTTCTCTGGTTTTCTTTGGTTCTTCACCTGTTCTTCCTTGCAATCCTTGGTTCTGGCTAGCCCGCGGGATAATTACTATCCTGCCCGACGTTATATTGGAGGACCTCTTTGAGAATGAACCACTACCTTGGGATGACAATGAAGAGGCAGAAGGTCCCAAGTAAGAAAATTTGGCTTCCCCCAAAGAAAAAGAAAAAGTGGTGGGAAAAGTTAAAGTCAAAGAAAAGGGATGGTCCCCCCTTACCCGCGACTTTACCAACGAGCTCACCCAAGAGCCAATCTGGTGTGTATGAGTTTATTTCTTTTGAGTATGCAGGTGCTGGGTGGTGTGCCATCTGGCATGGATGCTAAGAGGCTTCATTTGTTTGAGCCTCCTTGAGCATTAAAGGTACATCAAGTTAGTGATGTAAAACAAGTGCTTCTGGGGAGGCAACCTAATCTTTCTAGTTAGTTTTCATATTTTCATTCTCTAGTTAGTTTTCGTAGTTTCGTTTTCATTTTAGTATCTTAGCGTTTAGGTTTGTATTGGTGATGATTTTGATTCTTTGATGATTTCTCAGTGTTTACGTGTTTTTCAGGAGCTTATCGGTCAAATTTTCATCTTTGAAGTAAATAACCAGAGTATAGGTACACACAGAGCAAAAATTAGAGTCAAGGAAGTCCATTAAGTAAGCATGGGCAAAGCATAGTTGTATTTCAGCCATGCATATCTCGAGAATATAGATACAAGCATATTGGAGAGAGCACGACCTAAGCGCGGCTGTGTTCAGGGTGTGCTTCAATGAAGCATGGTCACAGGGCATAGAATATGGGCGTGCTCTTTTTCTGTGCGTGGTTTCATGAAACAGAGAGAAGCACAGGCTGAACATGGCATAAGCACACCCCTGTGCTCCATCAATATGATTTATCATGCCTGTGCTTATCTTGTGCTCAACATGACTATCCAAATTCTAGGGCTTTTTATTATGTTTTTACGGCCACCGACGACCATTTGTTGCCTTTTTTCTCCAATCTCTAGCTCTCGCAACCTCTCTTGGGCATTTTCTTCAAGTTTTCCACGTTCTTCTTTGGATTTCCGCTTTGATTTCACTACAACACCTCGCAGCCCTTCATTGTCTCCAACCAACCTTGAATAGCTTGAAGAGGCTAGCAAAGAAGCCACCAAAACGACAGCAAGGTTAGGGGAGCTGCCAACCCGCCCCTCAAGAGACGATGTTCTTTATGTTGGCTCAGCATAACCGGTATGACCGTTTGAGCCACCGGTGGTTCGGTGAGGCTCGCACCATAGATTTGAATGTTCTTGAGGATGTCAGTCTCACTGTCGAGGTCTGTCGGCTCCTAGCAATATCGGCGTGGTAGCGCTTACTGTCAATCTATGAGATCGCACTATCGAGAGCTCATCTTGGAGGTTCTTTCTATATTTACCATAGCCACGGGGGTGAGATCCTGGTACCGTGCCGACCAGATCCAGTTCAGGCTATGTGGAGCCCTCGAATGCATGAGCTATGCACAGTTTGGAGTGTACCTCATTCTTTACAACAAGGAGCTCACGCAGATGCCCGAGTATGACAAGCTCGAGATCAGTCGATCGCTCGATGAGGCTCAGGAGACGTACTAGCAACAACTCAATACATATCCATTCTATGTGTAACACCCGCCCCGAAATAAATAAAGTTTTTTATTTATTTATTTCCAGAATTTATTAAATAGTAATTTAATAAGGTAAGCGATGGAAATTGAAAAAAATATTAAAGGTCTAATTAATCCAGATTTAATTAAGTACTAATTAAATCAGATTAATTATTATGAAAAATAGACAAATATTCGAATCCCAGGAAATGTGGATCTGGTCTGACGAGAGACAGACCCCGTGAGATTACAGTATGCCCATAACAATGGGTCGTTTGACCCGGGATTTCGCGGATCACAATCGAACCCCGATTTGGACCCCGTGGTCCCACTTACAGTAATTATAATATTTTAATTTAAAGTATTATGATTTTAATATTTTAAATTAAAATATATTATTATATATATATATATATATATATATATATATATATATATATATATATATATCATGTTAAAAAGGAGAGAGATTTTTTTTTAAAAAAAAAAAACACTTCCCCTTTCGTTCTTCTCACACCCGCGCCCCCCTCCTGACCATCTCTCCCTCTCTTTCCACCGAGCGCCGGCGAGGAGACCGGCGAGCCCCCCGGCCTTAGGCAGCCGTCGGCGACATACTGACCTCCTGTGCGCAAGATATACCATGAGGCAGCAATTTAGCGCCGCCTCTTTTGGCCGGATTTCGGGCGCTGAAGCCGGGTTGAATCATGAAAGCAACGGCGCTGGCGACGCACCCCCAGCACCGCCAAGGACTGACTCCCTCCGGGTGGCATCCCTTGCGCTGCCAAGCCATCAGGCGTACGGGTTGCGACCAACCCCTTATCCCTCTCCATTCCCTGGCCGACCGGGCGCGGCTACAAAGATAGGAGGCGATTGAGTCTCACACGTACAACGGCAGCTGGTCAGCCCAAATTGGCGAAGAAGAGTCCACTTAGGGGTACCGAGAGCTTCAAGTAAAGCCCTGAACCCTAAATTGAGGAATTTCTTAATTAATGGGTTAATTAAGTGCATGAATTGGTCATTAGTTGGTTCAAGAGTGATTTATGCTTGTTGGAGAGGGTTTGGATAAAAGATCGAGGATTGATTTTCATGTATGAAAGTGTTATCATGGGTCTGCAAGAGTATTTTGAGTATGTGTGGAGATTAGTGGTTGTAAAAGAGTAATTGTATGGATGATTGATGCTGTGTGAATTTGTGAAATCCAAGTGTATTGGATTTCTTTTGTGGAATGATTGTATAATTTTCGGGGCCCTATAATTAGGGGAGGTGCCGCCGAATTTTCATGAAAAATTATAGGAGTTAATACCCTAATTAACTCCTAGATATCATGATTTCATGCTTCTAGGATTTTTGAATAGTAAACCTTTACTAAACATGAATTTAGTTGGGGGAAAACATGGATGGTTTGTGGATTTCATGGTTATGAAATGTCTAAGATTAGATGCCCAAGTTCATGTGGTTCTTGAAGTGTAAATTGTTGTATGTTCAGTTGAATGCTTGTAAATTTCTAGAAATCTATAACTGTACCGTTGTAGAAATCATTTTGAATCAAGAACGCACACTGGGTGTTTGTGTTAATGTCACAGTGAAATTGGTGGACATTAGAGACTTAATTCATAGTTTTGCACGCCTATAATTTCCTCTTAAGTATTAGGTTTGTATCATATGAGTTATAGTAGGATAGAATGGTGATGTACAAGGGTGGAAATTTAGCATGCCTATCTATTGTTTGTTGAAATGCAAGGATTGGGTATATAAGCCTTGCTTGCATAGCAAGCCTTCAAGGGTCACCCGCAACCATGTATAAAATTTAGTTTAAGCTTCTCATGTTTACAACCATGTCTTCTAAGAGCTTAAAGGCCTTGAATAAGTGCTTATACCCTAGTCTCTTGTAATTCTAATATGGATATAGTTTGGGAATTTTGTTATTGGGTAATGAAATACCAATAATAAAATGAATGAAGGCTATAGCCAAGAAGGTGATGGAGATTTAATAACTGTTGTTCATAGATATAAACATGGGTATGATTATTCTCGAGTTGTATGACTTTCATGAATAAAGCCACATTGGTTGTGATTATTTTGTTCTTGAGGGGTGCTAATGAAGGCATGTATTGTGTCAAAGTGGATCAAACAAATGTGTAATTAATTGCAAGTATTGGATTCCAAGTTTAGAAATTTATTGAAGAGAATTGAACTCCAAGGAATGGAAAAATGCAGGAATTACTGTAGCACTGCAGAACATGGACTTTTGTTTATTTTTTTGGGCCGTATAAGAGATGATAATGAGCCCAATTATGATGGAAATGAAAGACAATATTATGAATATAATATACCGGGAGATTGGAATGGAATGGTGAAGGTTTGGAGCTTCAATTTGAAGTTCCAAGTTCATGTTTTATGCGGTTACTGTAGCTACCGAATGGAGAGTGAACTATAACTCAAATGTTTTAAAAAAGACTCGGAATTTGATTCCGATCGTCCCGATAGTTCGGGTGTATATTTAAACTAATAAAAATGGTACGGGCAGGTGTCTAAGAGCCCGGATCCATCGGTTATAAATTAAAAGCCGACATTTCGGTAAACTCACGATTTGGGTAATTTAATGCATGTAATGCATTCCTTTTGATATGAAATGTTATGTGACGAACATTTACCATGTTTAGGACGTGGTGAGGCGGTCTAAGACCAGACTCGGAGGATCGGGCCCGAGTAGGCCCAAGAGCGAAAAAGGTAGGATGTCGCACGGGTACTGTGAGTATTTCTAACTCATGGTATTTTATTGATTTTGTTGTTGTTGTGCGAGATGGATGTTGGAGTCCATCTTTTTATTCTTTCTTTGTCTGTTGACATATTATACTTGTTGCATTTATCTGAGCTTGTATGTTCTGATATGATCTGCTTTGAGTGTGATTCTCTATTTATGCTTGTTTGAGCTTTCTGATATTGCTCTGCTCAGTCTGTTGATACTCGGTTTCAGTATTCCTTCCTCCTACCCTTCTTTGATTTTGTACTCTTATTTCCTCGAGAGGTTCCCAATACATATTCGAGATGGGTTTCCTCATATGTATAGGTTTTATATCTCGAGGAGATTATTACTTTCATGTTTTCGTATGCGTATTTGAGTAGAGTTACTCCTTAAATACGATGATTGGCTTCGATCTCTAGGAGATCACCCATGGATTATTATATATTCGAGATGTTGCTTTGCCTTGGATATATAGATATACCCGTTGTTAGGTATTCATTACTAGCAATCTCTTACGCATGTGCATGATACATCCGACGGATGCCCCTACAGAGGGCGATAATATCCGCCACCAGACCCCGCAGAGGGTGTATAATATCCGGCCACGAGCACTTGGTGCTCCATCTGGACGGAGGCCCCGCAGAGGGTGTATAATATCCGCCACCCGGCCTTCGGCCAGAGAGCGGTATTTTCTGGCCATGTGCACATGTATGCTATAGCGCAGTCCGGCTTAGGCCGAAGACGATGCCGATGGTGTCGTTGATGTCATGGACATCTTAGTATCACATATGCCAGAGATTGAGTACATCTGTGGATTTATCCACTTTCCAGTTACTTGTTATTTGCTTGTGATGATGTTGCACTTGCATATTTGTACTTGCCTTATTCTGTTCTTTGATTATGGCTTCCGCCTCTTTTATGGTTTATGCGATCCTACTGGGCCTTTCTTTGGCTCATGCACTTGATGGATGTTTTTCTTAGGTGACAATGAGGAGTAGGGTCGGAACTAGATGAGGACCTTACGAGTAGCTAGGAGCGAAAACTCAGGAGAGAGCTTCCGCAGGACAGCCTAGCAGCGATAGGGATATGTTGAGCGTAGGTTTGCGGGCCTCTTTTTCTTTCTGAGTGAGAGTTGTCATTCAGGACCTGCTAGGGTTTTGTATAAAACCTTATTTATATTTTCTTCCGCTGATTACTAATTTTAAACTCTATTTTGATTATTTGCTTGTGTTACTTAGCCTTGCGTGCTTCTAGGGGCGACCCTATAAGCACTCGGCGTTTGTCGCGTGCGCCGAGGCCCGGGATCCGGGTTCGGGGCGTGACACTATGACTAGCAGTTGAAGGTGTTGACACTTCGTTCCCTCACCTTCAAGTACATTCACATGGTACTGAACTACTCGTTGACAAGGCTGGGCGACAACACAGGAGTGATCAGCTCCAAGGACTTCATGTTCCTGTTGAGCATAGTTGATGGATTTCCCCTCCACCTGTGAAATATTGTGGCACGGTTTCTACATCATCAGGCGACAGATCCCAGGAATGGAGTCATCTTCACTAGTCCCTATATTACAGGACTCGTCCCCGGGATGGGCCTGGTAGAGGGGACCAAGAGGATAAAGGTGATCGGGGGTTCGACTCAAATCACTGTGGAGACCTTAAGTTCCATGTGGATGCTACATGCCTCGAGGACAGCATGTGGCATCGTCTACAAAGCCACAACCTACGATGTCCACTAGGACTCAACCACCACAGTAGCACCATGTACCACTCCACCATCACCATCTCTAGCCACAACCCTAACTCCAGATGACTCTATTGTATTTTAGGACTGGGTGGCGAGAAGATTCTTGTGGATATCAGACCAGTTGGGGATCCACGTACCATCTCCTTTATCATCTTCATGATGGACCACAAGGAACATGGGGGTGGACGTTGAGGACCTCTCAGAAATGGATGATACCAAGTAGTTCGACCGTTGGGGATCATCATTGACTTTTTCTTTTACCACATTTATACTTTTTATTTTCTTATTTCATATGTGACATTTCAAACTTAGTTATTTTCCTCTTTCGTGAGCTTCACTTGTGTGCCTTTGATGTTTATAAGAAGAAATTGGAAGTTTAGAACTTAGGAACTTGGCCATGGAATCCCTCGTCAAGCATAAACACCTCACTTCACATATATTTATGAAAAGTCCCAATAAACGTTTTCCCCCTTTCTTCTTCATATCATATTCTTTTCATTGCATACATTGTGTACCTTATGGACAATGTACAATTCAAGTGTGGGAGAGGGATTAGTTATTGATTATATTTTTTTATGATAAGTGTTGATCTATGATGATCCATGATAGTTATAGTTTGGGAATCCTCTCTGATTCTAGGTGAACATATGTGTTGAGTGTTATTTTTTAGCATACATAATGTAGTTTGCCTTTACTCGGCATCTCACAATTTTTGAGTACGGGCCCTAACTTTGTTTTCACTTTTCTACTTAGGTTTGGATTCTAGCTAGTTTGACCATTAGTTGAGTGTTTTTTTTTTTAAAGAAAACAAAAATTGGTAAGTCAGATCTATTAGGGATCCCCAACCAAGAGGAATATAACTTAAAAAAAATAACTAGAAAGTCATATCCATTAGGGATTCCCTACAAGGAGAATATAATTGGGAAAAGTAGTAGACAGAGCTATAGCTTTTGAAGCATAAAAGCTGCTCTTGAGTAGTCGGATGGTGTGCATTACAAATTTGCACTTGATGATCTACCAGGGAAAGGGCTACCTCATTGGTATATGCAACTTCTACCCAAAGAAGAGAGTTAACATAGTTTAATTTAGTGAATAAGGTTTAGACTTGTTTGGAAGGACTTGAGTCAGTAAGAGATACCATAGGAGGGGTTACACACACTCACACACACACACGTGAGAAGTATGAGTTTAGGTGAAACTTATTTTTCTTAAAATCTTCATATCACTTAGAAATTGTTTTCCTGGTCATAAGGGATTCCCAATTTTTTTGAGAACGGAGATCATGACTCATATACTTTATTGTATTTCATATTTTCTTTGCTTAAGGACAAGAAAAAGCTTAAGTGTCGGGGTATTTGATGAGTACATGATCATGCACATTTTCATATTATATTTACATATACTTTACTTGTCTTTTTGCATAGATTCGTCTATTGTAGGCTAGAAAATAGAAGGCAAATTAGTACTATGAGCGTCGGTTCCTGTGGATTCGATTACCCTAACCTTGGGGTAATATATTACTTGATCGACCTTGTACACTTGCAGGAGAGATAACAACATCAAAGCCCTCTAAGCCTAAGGCCAGTGCAACAAAAGAGATAGCTGCAGGTCTATTTTCATAATCGAGTTACCTAATTTCTAATTTAGTGTATGTTGATGTCCTAAGTAGAAAGATTTTGTTTGGCAATATATATTATTTCAATGAACGAGTACTCTCTTGTTCTGTATAAAGCTGAATTGCCTTACTGAATGACGAGAGCGATAAGCAAGAGCCCTGGCAAGGCAAAGACCAACGTCCTCTGACTAGTTACTACAGGTTTCAAAATCTCCGTAGTATAAGATTTATTATAAATTCACTAACTGATTTCTGAATGGTCTCATCTTCTCCTTTTGGAGTAATCCTGATTTGCCTCCAAAAACATGGAAGGGGAGATCGATAAGCCCCATGAGGATGAAGTCTATCCTTCACGATGAGACTCGGCTTTGTCCAATCCTTGCAGGTTTGTTTATAAAAAGGTATGTTATGGTTTCTATATATCCCAATTGAGCCTCTCAATTCTGAAGTATAAGCTTATTGGTATCTAATTTAACTTTTGTAAAGGCCGATTTCTAACAAGATTTGATTTAGCTTAACTGATTTTCAATTTAGGTTAATTGCATCTTCTCCTTTTGCAAGAAAGACAAAATTGTCTCCCCAGACAAAGAAGGGAAAGATAAAGAGCCCAATGAAGAAGGGGAGGATGAAGAGCCTAGCCATGAAAGTTGTCGCACAGGAGGAAGTCGGGCCATAGAGCCACTTGACAAAGGTACTTATTATTTGTGCATTTTTCTCATTTTTGAATGGTGACTTTGAATTTTTTATTTTTGTTTCTGCTTTAACATTTCTGTGTTTTGTGGTTTATGGTAGATTATGTTTTTCTAACAACTAAGAAACAAGAAATGTTGAATTGCCCCCTCCCCTTACCAAACTACGCTGGGGACAAACAACACAAAAGGAGACCCATCAGCTGAGGCTGTGGTGCAACAAACGTTGAAGGTTTGTGTATTTTCCCTTCATTTCAATTAATTAATGTTGTACACATCTTTCTAGTATTTATTAATGGGAATAATTGATTTTACTTTCGCAAATGGGTGTCTAATCGCATTCAAAGGAAGCCAAGGATTTTGGTGAAGGAAATCTATACCAAGCCTCTACTAGCACCACAGCCTGCCAAAGAACCCAAAAGCCTGATAGAAAAAGAGGCCGTACTGTATAAGGATGCTAGGGAACTCTTGTATCCCCAGGTGGAAGGAAAGCGAACATTGGCTAAGATAGATCCATCTTCTCCTCACCAAGATGAGGGCCAACCCAAGACTACAGGTCAGTGAAGATGATACCTTTTTTGTTGTTACTTTTGATTTCAAATAGATGTCTTATAAATATTTCAATCATTAGCCCACTAACGTTGTAAAACTTAACCATGTTCATGGTTTTATTAATTAACTATTTCTCTAAATTTGATTGGATAAATCAACTCCCTTATTTGGATTAATATGGTTTGTTAAAAAGGTGTTCAAATACATATTTGACTTCTCATAAGATTAAGTATATAGGGACCCAGAGGTAATAATATGGGAATAGGTGGGCTCAAATACAAAAGTAATCACTCATGGGGATTTATATATGGAGGACTTGCATGTTAGTTATCAAGGAAAATGGGTTTTATTGCTAAATGGATGCCATCATTGCATGAGATAATCTCATTTGAAATCATTGGTCAAGATTTTAAAAGGAATATTATGAAGGGTTAAGACTGAAAGAAAGTGATCATATGACATTTAATGTGCGGCTAAGATGGAGAGAGAGTGGGAGGCTCATAAGCCATACATGAGGTTCATTATGTCGAGAATAACGGCTGTGATTGAAGGAGAATAATGAACGATGTTATCACGCGGTAGAGCTGGGAACTAGTGGTAAGATTCACGGGTGACTTGGAGGAGAAAATGTGTGAATTCCTTTTCCTTTATCACAAGCGCCACCGTGACCAACGCTATCTCTTCTGAGGATCTCACGCATCCGATCCCTCCATCAACACAACTAATCCTTTGAAGCCTCCCTACGAGCTTCTATAAGGGATGAGTGGACTCCAAACCCTAGCCGCCATTGCCACCGAGAAAGAAGAGAGGGAACCGCACCTCCAACAATCGTAGTCCGAGCCGGAGTGGTGAAGCTGAGGGGAGAAAGGCTTGCTTCTGTTTGAGAACCAGTCTCAGCCGTCGGGTTAGGTAAGCTTTAACCTTCATTCATAGTATTATGGCTTTATCTCTCTCTAAACTAAGTGCACTTCTACTCTTTTAAGAAGCTAATGATCTACCGAAAGCAAGACATCTCTGAACTTGAGGCTTACCTCCACGCTGAAATCTCCTTGTAGGACGCCACAAATCCCTTTGTGATTCCAGTGAGATTCTGACCCCGGGTAGAGTAGTCTGTGAGGTTTCATCATTACTTGCAAGGTTAGCCTATGAGAGTTTCATATAACTAGGTTAGCATGACATTCAGTGTTAACCTAAGAAGGGTTTAGATGAATATGAGTGATTGTTAAACCTTAAACATCAGGGGTTAGTGGTTTTATTTGAGCGTGCATGTGTGGTAGCCATGGAAGAGTGGATATATGAAGTGGTAGTAGAATAGGTTATCTGGCTAGCCTTCTTGCATGCATAAACTACGTGTTAGAGGGCTTTTGTTTCGCATGACTTGTAGGTTTAACATTAACTTGATCAAAGTAAGGACCCTTATTTTCTTAGAGACCGGGGACTTGCTCCAAATGTAAGACCCCAAATTTAAAAAAAAAACTTTGAATAATTTTATATTATTATAAGGGGTTTTATGCAAATTTGACAATTATTATGATATTATAAATAGAAGATATAACCCTACCCACCTCTAGTTTTTTTATTTCTCCTCATTAACGGCCAGAGTCGGGAGGAAAGGAACAGAGACGGTAGAAGGATCTAAGAAGACTATCTGTTCAGGCTTTTTGGATTATAGCCATTAAGTTTATTTATTTATGGTTAGATTTTTGAAAGAATACAGATAGGGTTTTGATTCATTGTAAACCTAGATATATCGATAAAGAAAATAGAGATTTTGATGCATAGGAAACTCTGAAGGCTATTGAAAATAGTTAGATAGTAATGAGAAAATCGAGAAATTCTTTAATTTCTATACAAAAATCTAAAATCGTGAAATTTCTGGAAAGAAAAGGAAAATAAGAAATTTTGGAATTTCTGGATTATTGCAGTAATTTTTGAAATTCAGAAAAATAATTTTTAAATTTCATAAATTAAAATTAATAGGTAAAAATTAGCAAAAAATTCTGAAAATAATAGAAAAATAGGAAAACTCATGATTTCTATATTTCTGTAAAGGAAAAATAATTAGACACCTAAGAGATTAAGAATTTTATTATTTATGTGTGATTCGTCGATAAAAGGAGAAAACGAAGGGTGTTTATGTAAATTGTATACTTGGTAGAAAAATTTCAGAATTTTGGAATTATTGGAAATAGAACTGTTAGATGGAACGATTTTGAGATCCTTTTTGACACCAATAGTGTATAATCCTAAAAACTTTTCTTCGTCTAATTATTTTAGATTGATTTAGAGAATTCAAGAAGGTGAGGTATTTTGATTTAGGAATTTCAGTGTTAAGGTAAGTCCCTTCCGCCTTCTAGTGTTTTGTTTATAAAAACCATGATTGTTATGTACGATGACCATACATGTTTTATTAAAGCCTGGATCAAAATCGTATACTTGACAAACTTCTGATTGCACACATTTTGCTTGACGTATATGTTTAGAAAATATTTGACTTTGGATGCATGATTTTGCATGCAATTGAGTGGGCAACTGGATTTTGTTTCATTGGTTTTTAAATATTTTTACTAAAATAACAATCAGACTATGATTTGATGCCTTGCCAATGGAGATAATTATTGGAATCGATACCCTTCCAACGGGAGCATATGTTGGTGATTTGACACAGGGTTTAATTATTGGAATCGTCACCCAGTCAACGGGGTTATACATTGACATATTGGAATCCTAGCCACAAGGAATATTGTGGAATGGTTGTAGTCTGATTGGGATTTTAGGAAGTGGTGTCCATATTTGAAACTCAGGATTATCGTACGAATGTTCAGCATGTGTTCCTAAACGATATTGATGGAAAATATACATTATTATAAGCATATCTGAATGTTTTTGAGAATGCTCGAAATTGATTTACTTATAATGAACATGATATGAATTTTATTGTATTAGATGGTTTCAAACTTGTTTGATCCAACTAGTGAGCTGTTGGTTCTTACTGGGCTATTTAGCTCACCCCCCTCTTCTAATTTCAGGTTTTGATCAGGATAATAGAACTCCAGGGAGAATGCGGTCGTCGATGGTGAATTAGCTAAGTTAATTTTAGTTTTTTGATTTAGGATTTGTCAATAATAATATTTTGTTTTCATTTTGGAATATGTTGAGGACTTGTTGTTTCTCTTGAGGATTTATCTGTCGTTATGAGAATAAGTTGAATATTTGGAATTTGAAGGATTTTGTACTATTTGAATTGTGTTATAACAGATTTATTTTTGTGCCTTGTATACCTATAGGGGTAACTCTAAAAGTATGTGGCGTTGTCCCGTGCTCAAGCCCAAGCAGGGTTTGGGGCGTGACACCAAAGTTGCTCTCCGGGCTGGGACATGCTACAGAGAAACTAGAGGCGAAACGATACACAATGTGCTAAGTTGTAGAAGCATGTATGCATGATCAATGGGTAGGCAAGACCTAATTTCCATTAAGTCAATAAGAGTTAAAGTGATAAACTAATGGATTAAAACGTTCATGGATCACGGCCCGGTAAACTAGCCTAAAGACAATGAATACTAACCAGACCAATTCTATTGGACTTGGGCTCAAACCGATTTGATAAGCCTATTACCAAGAATTTAACCTTGGCCCACTTGTCATGGGTCAAAACTCTCCTAAACCCAATAAAATTAGTGAGGACAACATAGGTGAATATAATGGTAATAGGTTTGCCATGTTGCATGAATAATAAAAGGGGTAAGCATGAAAACACATAAGCTAGGACAGTCCCATACATTGGTATAGAAGCCAGTTAAAACACACATACACGTACATGTGAATGTAGCTGCTAGATGATGACTGCCAAAGAATGAGAGGGAAATAAAGTAAAGGGCCCAATCTATGACTTAGAGGGTTGAGGTAAACCGATTCATTGGGCCAGGACCCATTTCAGTAGCCTAGCTTGTTCATAAACATAGTAAGCACATAACTAAGGTAGTATACCTAAGTATGAGGGAGTATATATTACGTTTGTATATAGTCATATGCACCTATGCATATATCAGTAAATGTACTAAGACACGATTTAATTTACTAGATCCGGACTCCGAGAATAGAGTCACGTCGGGAGGAGAGGCCATCTGATTAGCGTTTGTCACTAAAGATTAGGTTAGTACTCTTGCCTAGTTCCCACTCAGTGATTGAGTATTTATTGATGTGGTGCTACCATGCTTTAGCATGCTTCTTGATTCCCTTGAGTTTTGCTTATTGATTGCGTGCACACATACTTGTTCTGTTGCCTTGTTGGATATTTGTTTCCATGATTGTGTATGCATGTTGATATGTTGATATCGATTTATGTGAGTTTGTACTTGCTAAGTATGCCTATCTGTTGACCGGCACGTGGCCATCAAAACACGTGAGCTTGTATGCTAGTCGGATAGGTATATGTCAGTTGTTCTTATAGATCCTTCCGCCCGGTGCAGTGGAGCGAGGCTCCGGTATGGCGTTTAGGGTCGCGGACACCCTAGTGTCCTAGAAGTCCATGATAGAGGGAGGATACTCTGGTTGTCCAGCACTTCAGTGGGACTATTCATTGACCGTATCAACACGTATAAGAGGTGGCGCTACCGACATCCGACCAAGGGTTGATTCCAGCTCAAGCTGATGACTAACGGGGGATACTTCGAGAGCCTTTCTTGGATCACTCACTTCGAGCTTGAGCTTGGTAGTTGTTGATAAGGAGTCCCTACGATTGATAATCTCTTTGAGGTAGGTTTGAGACTCCCAGATGTTCGATGGTGTGGGGCGTGGTCCCCACTTGATCGATTGAGTCATCTGATTTGTTGACTTTCTTTGTTTGGTGTATTATGTTTTTTATTGTTGGATTTCATTGTACTCCCGGCGGGGGTACTTACTGAGCTTTCCTTTCGAAAGCTCACCCACATGTTCACTTCTTTTTTAGATCATAAGGAGAACCTAACTCGGACTCATGAGCGGTACTTGGGTTGGGAAACTTTTGCTGAGTTTTGTGAACCTCCTATTTCATTTATGTGTGAGGATGAGACTTTTTGGACCCTGATAGGGCCTCTTATGTATTTGAAATTTTAGGGTGTTGGACCCATTTTATTTCTTTCCGCTATGTAAACTCTTGTATTTTGGATATTTTAATTATGTTATTCTTATTATATTTGATGTTGCTTATGGATTCACCTAGACCTTGTATCCCAGTGAAGCTCGTCTCTACTTAGGTACGGCCGATCTGTCGAGGGCTTGAGGCTCGGGATTTGGGTCGTGGCATGACAAATGTCTTATCTCCAACCTTTACAGCATCTGACCTGCCAAGAAAAAGAAAAGGTTGGGGCAGAACTCTCTGTCATGGATTAATAAGGGATAAAGGTTTAAGGGTGATGAAGTGGGACAAGAGAAAGAAGGTAATTGGACAACAAACTCCTCAGTTGGTCGGTTTCTATAGCCAACTAATAAGGAACCAACACCTTGCACCATTACAGATCAAAGGTTGGTATGAGACGCCCCATCAGAAGATCACTCAACTGTTGGACAGTGTCGCTATATGCTATTGATCATATCTACCTTTGAAGTCGGATTTTCTAACTTCTAATCTACTTTAACCCCTATGTTAGTTAATTATTGCATGACTATTTTGTAGTGTCTATGCCGGAGCTACCCACTTACGTGCGAGGTCACGGGATGCACCCATGACATTTAAACTGAGCCATCTTTTCCTGGATTATTTTCATGGTGTTTACAAGACCACGCAAAGAAAGCCAGAGAAAGTAAAAAAGGTTCTAGATGATTCTCATTAAAGATGATTGGTACTACCTAGTTGCTTACTAGAACAACGACAAATTCTTGGTAGATGTCCATGAACTCTTTCTATTGTTACCTTGAAACTAAAGTAGCACATACAATGGTATAAATATTGATTTAATATGTGTTATGCTGAAATGAGAAACATAAATAGTTGGAGTAGAGACAAACTGACGATGGTTTCCAGTACTTGTAGGACAGCAATTTAGAGGAAAAACTTGTACAATTCAAAACTTTACCCGATTCATTTTGTGAACCACTTGCACATGTAGATGCCAGTTACTTAAATTAATCATGGAGAACTGAAATTTTTTTCTTTTAGTACAAAAAATCAAAAACGGAAGGAAACAAACTCATCTTAAAATGTTTATTGAGATGAGAAAACTTGCAAAAGGCTTCTTTGTTGATCCTATTGCTCAAGAAAAAATGGCACGTATCGCCTTCCAATTGTAAAAGTAGTTTGCATTTATTGTATTTGCCCTAATTTGGTTTCCATTTATTCATTTTGTAGGCTAGGGTAGAGGAGCTGAAGAAGCAATGTGTAGATGAAATGATGGTAATCAAGGAGAAGGAGATTTTCTTCGAAGTTCTTCGAGCCAAACAAATGAGACCAGGGACCTTGTTAGGAGTATGGGCACGCCTTTACTTCTGCTACTAATACTAGGCCTATGCTTGATGATGAAGCCCAACAAAAAATGGAAGAAGCCATAAGATGATCAGAGAATGCAGAGCGTTGGACTGTGTAGTTAGAGAGAAAAGTGGAAGACTTGATGAAAAATATTTTTGATAGACTTGGGGAGGGAGTGCCACTTATTACTTCATGCTTTAGTGTATATGAATGAATACTTATATATGTTTGCATGTGCATATATATGTTCTTACCTTATTTACTTGATATTGTTGACAATTTGCGGTGTGATTATGAATGAATGTAATTACAAGATTTGAATGTATATTCAGTAGGAAATGTATGTTATCAAATGTGTATTTTGTATTTAGGAAACTAATAAATACCCAGCAGGTATTTTGATTCAAAATCTGACTTTTCCTGACGTCCAGTTAAGAAAAATACAAATAGGCCCTATATGTCAAATTCCGGCCGACTTTTTCTTATGAACATATACGGTGTCGGGAATGATAGGCCATGTGACAATTATTCCCGACAACTAATATTGATAGCCAAAAATACATTACCGACGACCGAAATTTGGCTTGCGAGACACTTGATTCATGATGGAGAAATTTATGTCAGGAAAAAAATTCTCCACAGGGCTTTTGTCCCGTGGGGAATTGTGCATTCCCGGTCGCCTCACATTTGGCCCCCTAGAGCATGTTTGAAAGATTTCCAACAGTACGGATGGGAAGATCATGAAAAAATAAGCTAGCATGTCCATTTTCATACAATTTGGTAGTTGTTTGGTCCTCCTACTTAACGGCTCTTATTTTATAGAAATCTGAACAGTCCATAATTTCAACCATTAAGTGGAAGGACTAAACGATAACCAAATTGTATGAAAATGAACATGCTAGCTTATTTTTCGATGATCTTCCTATCCGTACAGTTGAAAATCCTTTAAACATGCCTGTGGGCTAAATGGGAGGCATGCACCTGAATGCACAAAGGTATCCGTCGAATCACTTCTTATATCGCCTATATATATATATATATATATATATATATATATATATATATATATATATATGAGAGGATGGTTTGTGAAAATTTATTGTCTTATAGGATTGTGTAGCAGAAAAATGCAACCTAGCAGTAGCTGGGTGTGGCGGCCCCTGTTCCGATGAGGATGGGGGCCACAAATTAATATTGCCTCCTATCCTTTGAAAGTCCCCATAGGAGCAACAGTTTGTCCATCTTGTTTTGTGTAAAAAAATCGACTTGATTAGCTATGGCTAGCTTTAAGAACTTTTTAAATAAAAGGGTGTTCTACTCGTCTAAGAGACAAAGCCAGCTATGGGAAGGTTTTCTACTGACACTAGTGAAGTTAGGATAAGAGAGTCTTGAGTTTGGAGGAAGATCAGTTGCTCTTCTTACGCATGAGACATCTTTGCCCTAATGGAGTAATCGGTGTTTAGAGGACCCCAAGAAGTCTGGGTTGTCCACATAAACTTAGAAAAGACAAAACCTGACTTCCAATGATGGATGGAAGAATGGGCTTTATTTAAGAAAGACCTACGAGGCTTAGTGGTGAAGTAGTACCAATCCCTAAAATGAGGATATTTTTATTTTATTGAGAGGAGGAGACGAAACCATTGAAGGGAAAATTCAGACCGGCCAAAAGGAACAGATAACAAACCCACAAAGAATCCTTCATGAGTTTGTCACAAATTGGGCAAGAACTAGATTGTGAAAGGACAAAATCTCACAATGAAAGGGGTGAAGAGGAAGGCACACAAACCGGCCTTAAAAGGCTCTACATACAAGGTTAGCTGTAAAAAAAGACTGTATGTTAAAGTTGTCACATATTTGGATGAGGTATGGGAAACTAAGGGTACGCGCTACTGATTCGATGTCGGTTGACACTCCTACTATCTCCTGAGGTTGATCCTTAATCGCTAGAGAAGAAACTTCCATTACCTCGACTTTGGAGGATGAAGAAAAGTCACTTAATGAGGAGTTAAAGGAATTTTTCAAATAGTGTCAAAGGTTCTTTTCCGTGGACATCTTTGGGTTTTATAAAAAAAATTGAAGAAAAACGTTTTAAAATAAAATAATAATTTGAATATAATGAGGGTATTATATCAAAGGGCCATGACTTACAAAGGACTAACTTAGGTGTCACATGATTAGCATGTGCCAAGAACATGCAACAGAGAGAATAATATAAATATTATTATTGCATATACTAGCAAATGTATTAAGTTAATTACAATCAGAACTATTATTAGAACAAATGGAAGTGGATTTGATGGATTATTAGTTTTCTGAAAATTTTTCAAATGTTGTTTTCGATGTTATTTCTCTTTATTAGTTTTTTATTTTTTGATAAAATTCTATTGATTATTTTGTTATGTAGAATATTGCACACAAGGTTTTGCATAATTAATTTAGTTAAATCTAAATTAATTGATTAAACTGGTTAAGTTCAATTTTTCTTTAATTTAATAGTTGAATTTGGTTCAAGAACTTTACCTATAATTTAACTATTTTCAGAAAATTGATTATTTAAAGCTTTTGCATATATGTCTTTGGAAAAAATAAATATGTAATTCATATTCCCAGACAAGTCAAAACTTTCTCCATGTGGAGCTTTGTTAGAGTTAAATCTTGTAATTCTGATTAAACAAATGAAAAAAACTATCTTAATGATCATGGAGGTCAAAGCAAGCACAATTAACGTTCAACTCAAATCAAGATGAAGGTTGCAAAAAATCTAGCAATCAATGCAAGCAAGGAATAATATTGGGTTAGTTACAAATAAAAGACAGAACAATAAGATAATCTTTTATAAACTAGGAAACATCATGCTCACCAACGACCTGCTGGTCTATTGGTACCGGATTCCTTTGTTAAGTCGTTGGCCTTGATTCACGTGATGGATGACAGGATCGAGCATTTCCCCTTACAAGGTGATAGGGCAGCGTGTTTGCACAGATGCAGCGTAGCTCCTCTTTGACAAATCCCTCGTGGGGGTCTTATGGCCTTAGTCAAAAAAAATGGAAACTTCATGCTCATTTTAAAAAAAGAAACTCTTACTATCAACGCACATCTTCAAACCAAACACTCCAAAACTTCACACCAATAAGACAACTACTTAACATTTGGAACAAGATTGGTGAGATGTTAAACAAACAACAAACATGTAACTTCTTCTCCATGACAAGCTTAAAGCCTTAAACACTTGCACCCTTATAAATCTCTCATACCTTCATATCTTTCACTTCAATATATACCAAAGACCAGCATCACTTCCCTTTGAGCTTCTCCTTATAAGCTTCCTTGTACTTATGGCTTCAAACAAGCTGTTCCTTTTAGCCTTGCTTGCTGCAGTGCTCAGCAATTCAGGCCATGCAGCTCGACATCTTCTTGATACACCGGCAGCGTCTGTGGCATCACCATCACAGCCAGCAATACCGACAAATCCGGTGATACCGACAGTACCGACTATACCAACTATACCGACTATACCGACTATACTAGCAACCCAATTGCCTCCCCTTGCCTTCTCTTCCGGCTTCACGTGCCGAGGTTAGTTATTCCTACAATGCCAGCATCCACATTGGCTCCTATTCCTTCTATTCCATTACCAACCATGCCCACTATCCCCAAGGGGATCCCTCCATTTCCTTCCATTTCAACAATTTTTCCTACTATTCCAAATATCCCTGGACTTAAGATGCCACCTTTGCCTTTCTTGTCCCCACCTCCTGCCACTACTAGTCCTTGAACTCTCACTTGCCTGCATCAGGAGATTGGTTTGCATTGATTTGATGTTGTTTGAGCATATTATTCAGTGTGGTTACGTCGTTATGGTGATGTTTGTGCGGTGTAACTAATGTATTAGACCTATATGTATTAAGGGATTTGAGCTTGATTTATTTATTTGTAATAGTTTTATTCAATATCTATTATAATATCATTTCCATCTTTCTTTTATTATATGTGTATGTGATATCGAATGGTGTTTGATCTGTCATCTATATCAATGTGGGTTCTGCTGGAAAATATGGTTTGAAATCATGATTCTAAAAATATATTAAGTTATACCTTTCTTGTAGGGTGATTCTAATTGCTTGTTCACATTTATTTAAAACATATATATTAAGTTATGGAATAACATGGAAGTTGTTGGGCTTTTTGATGGTTGAGTGGATACTTGGGATCAATTTGATCTTGTTTATATAACCTAGTGCCATGTTCCGGCTGGCACAGAACACTATAGAGAGGCTCCGACTAAACAAGCAAGGATTGTTTGTTCATATATTTTAAAAAATGTGTAATATCCTAAATAGTCCCTCCGGTTTACTAAAAATATCCTTTAAATCCCTCTATTATTTTTTATCCTTATGAGATCCCTCTATTATGTATTTTTGGGAAAAACAGGTCCCTCCTCCTAACCCAAGTCAGGTTGAGATGACTTTTTTTATTAATAAAATAAGGATAAAATATTTCAAGTGACTTTTTTATTAATAAAATAATATTAAAATATTTCAAGAAAAAGATAAACATAGTTTAAGATACCAAATAATATAATTATAATAACTATAACTAAAACAATGCAACATACAACTAAAAAATAATTATTTTACAAAAGCATAATTAACAAACCCTAACTCTAACCCTCCCCGCCAACTTGCCCGGGCCACACGATTCCGGCCTCCTCTCTCGCCGTAATGACGGGTTGAGCCGGGCGCTATGCCGATAGCCACCTCTTTACTGCCTCAATCTCCATCTGTTTCGGTTCGGGAGGCGGTACTGTCGAATGGTATAGCCAAATGAGTCCGAGAGATCCAATCCAGGAAGAGAGAGAGAAAGGGATAAAGAGGTCACTAGGTCATTGCGGGGAGGAGACGAGGCGATGAAGGGAGGAGACTCAATCTGATTGTGAGACGGCGATGGTGATTGTTGGGGAGGGGCGATGCTGATCTTGAGCCCGACCATGCCAGCCCTCAAAGACTCAAGCAATGGACTGGGATCCCATCACCGGCTGCCGTCATCGATTGGTTGTAGTGGCTTAAGTCGCTGACATCCGACCCCAAAGGACTACTTGGGCTAAAGAAAATTCCCCCACCAAACATCACCGACCCGACACTGGTTGCCTGCTTTAATGGCCTGACCTCCTCGTGGAACTCGAGATCCGACCGGAGAGAATCGTAGTGTTGCAGCTGAACATGGCCTCTACCACTGCCAACGCGAAAGAACTTCCACATGAGCGTTGAGTTCCATTGGTTCTTTATGGAGTTGTCGGTGCACCCTGAGGAGACTTGTTCCTATGATGATGGGCGAGGAGGAGAAGCTGCCACCGTGGCTGCGGCGGGTGAGGAGGCATGGAGGGTTAGGGTTATATTAGGGTTTGTTAATTATGTGTTTGTAAAATAATTAATCTTTAATTGTATTGTTTTAATTGTAATTATAAGAGATAAATCTACTATTCATTCATGTACTTTACCCCAATGTTCATTTCCATCCTTGTACTTTGAAAATGTTCAATACATCCCCTGTACTTTGCGTATTTTGTTCAATACTATCCTTAATGCTAATGAGGCAGCATAGGTGGTATACGGATGAAATATGACCTATTTTTTAGAATTTTTTATTTATATGTGCTTGTATTTTACTGATGTCACATGCTAACATGGCAACTTTATAAAAAATGATAAAATAATTTTTAAATTGGAATTTAAAGCATGTTGATGTGACAATTTTTTTAAATGTTGTTTAATTATATTATTAATTTTTACAAAGATATAAATAGTTTCCTTAAAAAATGATTAATTATATTATTAATTTTTACAAAAATGTAAATAGTTTCCTATTTGTTCATTTATTTATGTTTTTAAAACAAAATCCTAACTCAATCACGATTAGGATATTGAATTTATTAAAATCAGGATTTCAATTTTTATTAAGATTGGAACATGGAATTTTTTTTTAATATATTAACAACATTCAAGAGGGGAAATCTTTAGACTTTAATCATTGATGTTTATTGAACTATCATTAGCTTAAGTATGGATGTTTGTGTGTATGATGTCATTGTTTTGAGTTCATCTTTTGTAATGGTAGCTTAAACACCCTTTCTAGGGTTGTATGGATGTTGTGGCTTGAGTTCAATATCATCTTTAGCTTTACTTTGATATCTTGTGCATGGATGTGCTTGTGAATCCACCTTGCTAACTCTTGGTCGTCGAAAGGCAACAAGTATCTTAATCCTCAAGCACATAGGCATATGAGCTTGAGGGAAGAGTAGAAACATAGGGTGGACAGAGTGACATCGCATTGGCCTCTAAATTAGGCATAAGTTTAGGCATTTCCATGGTAGTGGTAGAAGTTAGCCCTATAATGCTTCTATCATATCCACGACATATGTTAATTAGGGCATGTACCTTAGAAGTAAGGTCTTGTAGGTTGCACCCGGAGTGCACATAAGTACAATCTCTACCATTGTAATCCCATATCCATAACATTGATATCTTTACAGAAAACCTTAATAAGTCAAGTAATACCATACAACCCTAGAGCTTCATATTTGAGAGTTTCCCTTTTGTGACCTTCATTCTCACTCAACTCATTCTAGACATCATTACAACCTTCACTACTTAACAAACAATCTCCTAAAAGCATCTAATACATTAGTTTACATTAGTTTAGGAAACCTAATATCCGTTCCCTAAGGAATTCGACTCGGCACTCACCGAATTTATTACTTGCTACTACATACGCTTGCGTGCGGTAGCTTGAGTGTTCGCCTTCTTAGCTGACGGTCAATACTCCCTTGTTGGATGTCTTCTCTGTCTTTGATAGTCTCCCGAAACCCTAGTCATCGCTTGGAAACCCGCCGAAGATCGTAGACCAAAAATCTCAAAATTCCATGCCCTCGGCGGGTTTATATAGATTTCAAATACATTTGGCATGAGCGTGTGGATCTAGTGCACGCCTGTGCATGTATTTTGAGATGAGGTTTCATGCAGTTTGAAATCAGAGAGGTACACAGGGAGATGCATGCCCATGCACAGGTGTGTCTAGATCGCGCACATCTTTGTAAAGTCCTTTTTCAGCTTGTTTGTCCCATTACTTATTCCTTTCGCTCCGGGTACCTATTTTACCTATTCAATCACAACGAAAATCCAAAGAGTATAAAAATAGAGAAATTGAGGTGAGACAACGGGATAAGTGTATGTAAATATAATAGAAATATATGTATAATTATGCACTTATCATACTCCACACTTGAACTTTTGCATGTCCTCAAGCAAAAGAAATATAAAGAACATAGATAAGTGCAAAATATCTGATCTCAAAATAGCCTCCGATTCTCGGGAAAACACAGTATTGAGTGCTATGAATAGTTTTTACGAAAAATAAGTTTTGCCTTGTACTCACACCCCCCACGTGTGTGTGTGTATGGCCCTTTCTATTGTGCCCCTTACTAACTCAAGCATGGCCCAACACGGTTATCGACCTTATTCACTAAAGCAACTCCTTTTGAATCTTCTAGTTGGCTAGTCGCTGCATATATCTAATAAGGTAGCCATTTCCCCCGATAGGTCATCATGTGAACATCTATGATGCCCAAGATCCGACTACTCAATAGTTTCTTTCACGCTTCAAAAGTGATAACTCTTTCTACCATCTTTTATGGTAGGGCATTCCTAGTGAATCCGAGTTGCCGGCTGGTAGGGCATCTAGAAAGGATCCGACTTTCTGGATTTATTCACTACAAAAGATAAATACTCATTTTCTCTTGTTTTTTTCCTTTTTCTTTCTCTTTTTATTTTTTTCTTTTTCTTCTTCTCTTTTTTTTTTCTTTTTTTGAATAATAAGTAGCATAAACTTGTGGTCACAAACTAGGCATAATCCAATCCTAACCAGACAAATGACAAAATAGTCAGGGTTTGGGCTTAAAATTTTTTGAGGTTTTTCGTAAATACAAAATTATATAGTATACTTTTGAAAAAAATTAGCCCCAACACTAATGCTGACCTAGACACAAAAGAAGACTCCCATTAATATGCTCATCGATCATCCTAAATCAGCACTCATAATAAACAATATAATTTTTCAATAGTGAATCTCTCCCCCACACTTAAATTATGCATTATCCTCAGTGCGCACAATATATGCACTAAAAAGAATATGTTATCGAAGACAAGATGGGAGAAAGAATGTGGACTTAGTTCAATATGCGTCGTGAGGTGTTAGTCCTTTTCTTTGTGTTTCCTGCCAAGTATGAATTTCAACTTATCCTAGGAACATCGAAGGTACAAAAAGTGATGCTCCATAGTATATAGAGAGACTAAAACCTTTTATAAACAAACTGACTCAATTAAAAGAAAAATACAAAAGTGGTGATTAATAAACTATAAGAAAAAGTTGATGCTCATATGCCAAAATCCTCCATGGCATCGTTGTTGTTTGTGTCATCGCTAGAGTCATCTTCATTGGCTATTTGTCTTTAGTCAGCCTTATCTATAGCCACCACCCCCTCAGATCTCCTATAACTGCGTGTTGACAATAGTGGTGGGGGTAGATATTGGATCTCTTGGTGATCAAGAAGTAGCTGGGTGGCATTGCCAACCATAGAAGAAGGGCATCCATATCCACCTAGGTAAGCTCTTGTGCTGCTAGTAGGGGTGTTGTGCTTTCGGCCTTCGACTAAGGTGGCCATTTGGGTGGCTCTGTGGGCCGCGTTGAGTATCTGGTACTCTGTGATGTGCTTGTGGCCTGCAGCATCCCAATTAACCTTAAGTGTATCTATGGTACTCGGGTCGGAGCTGCCACGACGTCCATGATCCAGTCAGGTGATGGGAGATGATATCCATTCCGCGGGCCAACCTCGTGATGTAGGGTACTATAAAATATGGCTCTGACCCTTGTATGCAAGGCCTGATGCATGAGGAGCTTGGTTACGACCCACCCTAGATGAAGTGGGAATCCATCCATCATGCTCTGGAGGTATAGGAAGTCTCGGTTGCTAACGACTTCTGTGCTCAGCGCCTGCCCTGTGATCGAGTGGCTAAGAATCATGTGTTTGTACCTGAGGATGGGGGAACAGAGAGCTTATGCCTTCGACCGCTGTGGGTCATAGTCTGGGTCCATGCTTAGCCTCCTCCAAATGGACTCCTGTGGTTCTCCTGCTGGCCGATCGATCCTCACTGCTTGATACTCAGGCGTCATCATGTTGTTAGTATCATAGAGCCCCAAGTGGATAGTGAACTTAGAATAGGTCATATGAAACATAGTGTCGTCGAGTCAAAACTCTATCTTGTCCGATCGATGCTATTAAACTAGACCCTTGGGGATAAGAAATGTCGATAGGACCTCTATGGTCAGCTCCCGATATGTTGTCTCCCGGGTGTTAAGGAGGGGGCTCCAAGCACCCACCTCCAAATATCAGCAAACATCGACAGTGAGGCTGATTTCCTCTAGTACACGCCAATCTATGTTTCGGGCCTCCCAAAATCTCAACTGCTAGAGACGGTAGTATCTATCGGCATGTATTAGTAAGTTAAAAGTCAACTCAAGTGGAGGGGTGGTGGATGGGGGAGGTCGGTGATGCAAACTCGACTCTAAGCGTTGTTGGCAGTCTGGTGTGAGCCCGACGAAGATGGGGTCACCTGGCCGTGCGAGAAGGAGATGGCGGTGAGGAAGGATTATGACCGTGTGCAGAACTCGGAAGGAAAATTGTCGGGGTTCGACAATAGTCCGCCGAGAGGAACTGGAGAAAGGCCAGTGCTTGGTAGTGGTCGGATGCAATGACGATTTGGGGGGAAAAGATGTTGAATCAAGTTCGGCGTCGACACAATTTGGGTTTAAAAATATAAATCTTTTCTTGCATGATCTTGTGCACGGGCATGCGGCTGCCTGTGCATCTCTTTGTTTTGTCGCCAAATGGTGCACGCCTGTGTATCTCTCTTGCATGACTGTGCGCAATTCACACACTTATATCTTGAGTTTCCCGAGAAGTGCATGTACCGGATGCAATACCGCGGTGGGTGCCCATGGATCTCTCTGTCCTCAGAGCATTCACCGCTCTGAGGTGCACGCCCGTGCATCTCACTTTCACGGCCATGCGCAATTAAAGATTCTGTGAGTTGGAATTCCTGATAGGTATACGGTTTGTTGCACAGTAGTGGACTAGCCCGTGCATCTCTTTGTAAGATGCATATCTCCATCCTCCTCCTCGACCTGTGTGCTAGTGATTCCAAAGACAAAGATTTGATCGTTAATCACTTAGGACTTACAAATTTAGTAAGAACAACATCAAATGGGGTAGTTTACCATGATTGTACCTTACTAAAGCCTAAAATGGTAATTAGAAAACTAACCGAACTTGGGTTATCTCCCTAAAAGGGCTTGTTTTACGTCATTGGCTTGACGTACCTAATAAGGTTAGTGGGGATCAAAGAGATGGAACCTCTCAGCTTCCCCACCATGAGGGTTATGTTCTGCGATCTGTATTCTCAAGGAGGAAATAAATTCATACTCATTGAGGTTAGCCTTTAGTGGGTCCAGTTGTCGAGTTGCGGGATGGGGAGTGTGATTTCTTTTATTCTTTATAAACTTTCTCCTTCACACTCTCCTTTTCTCTTCCCTAGATATCAGCTTTGCTTGTTCAGGATCTTTTATTTCCTCAATAGGATCTTCCTAGCATGGTGGTGCATCCTTGAATAAATCATCCAGTTGGTCCTTCAGTAATTCATCCTATATAAAATTAGAAACATAGTCATCAATGTAATCAATGACATAACAACGAGTTCATGGGATGTCGCATGGCAACTTTGAGTTTGAAGACCATCTTTGATGTCGAAAAGTGCTTACGTAGTCCTCAAGAAGGGTCTTCCAAGGACGAGGGGCATCTCTACTTGATCTTCCAAGTCCAGAATATAGAAGTCCACAGTAAAGATTAACTTGTCGACCTTCACTAATACATCCTCAACTATCCCTCGAGATTGACAGATTGACCTATCTGCCATCTAAAGTGTCACCTTTGTAGGTTTTGGCTATCTAATTCCCAGCTTCTGGAATATCTTATAAGGCTTGAGATTGATCCTTGCTCAAATGTCATCCAAGGTTTTTTCATCCACCAATCCTCCAATGAAATAAGGGATAATGTAACTCCCTGGGTCCTTTTCTTTCTACAGGAGCTTGTTGGTGAGAACTGTCGAACACTCATTCAATGTTGCCATGAATACTTCTTCTAACTTCCTCTTGTTGGTGAGCAGTTCCTTCAAGAATTTCTCATATCTTGGCATCTGTGCTAGCGCTTCTACGAATGGAACTTTATGTGTAGTGCATTGAAAACGTTATAAAATTTTCCGATCTGCTCATCTTGTTGGTTCTTTTTTAGCTTGGCCGGGTAAGGTACCTTCGGTATATATTCAGGCCTCATGGGTGCTTCCTTTCTCTTACTCATACCCGGCTCTCCTTTAGTTTCTGACTTATCCTCCTCGACGAGTGCAACAAGTGTTTCTCCGTTCTCCTTGACCTATGGTTGTGCTAGCTCTGTTCCACTTCTAAGAGTAATGGCCTTGACAAACTCCCTTGGGTTAACTTATCTATTATTCGGGCGAGTACCTACTGGTCTTTCTGCCGATGGCTTAGCTATCTGGGAGACTTGATGTTTGAGATTCTATAAAGATGCTTGCTGGTTTCTCATCGTCTCCTCTTGCTTGACAGCTTGTGCTTCATTTGCTTGGATATACTGTAAGATCATGTTCTCCAAGCCGGCCCACTTCTTACCTTGTGGTGTTGGCTAGTTATCTTGGGTTGGTAGTTGATTTGCTTGAGGATGAGTTGTTCTTGGTTTCCTTGGATGTTGCACTGGGATGTTGTAGGAGAAGTTGGGGTGGTTCCTCCATCCGGGATTGTATGTAGAGCTATACGGGTTGTTCTGAGCTCTTCCTACAAAATCCACTTCCTTGACTTGTTTGGCTTGACTCTCTTCTTATTTACTCCCATATGCGGTGTACATCATCACCTGTGCTTGCTACTGGCAGCTGATGCTCTCCAACTTCTGGTTTATTTCCTCCACCTTGGCTGCCATGTTTGTCAAGACGTCAAACTCATACATGCCAGCAACTTTACTCGGTTTGCTTCTCTCAGAACTCCACTGATATCTATTAGTGACCATCTAATCTATGAGTTGACTGTCTGTATCAAGGTTCTTGTTGCAAAGTGAGCCATTTTCTACTATGTCCAGCATTTGCTTGGTACCTATGTTCTACCCACTGTAAAACGTTTAGACTTGCATCCAATCTTTTATTCCATGTTGTTGGCACTTCCTAAGCATATCTTGGTGTCTCTCCCATGTGTTGTATAAGGTTTCCATATCCATCTGTCTGATGGAAGAGATGTCACTTCACAGTTTTGTTATCTTTGCTAGCGAAAAATACCTCATTAGAAATTTCTCGGTCAGCTTGGCCCATGATGTAATTGACCCATGAGGTAGTGAATTTAACAACTACTTTGCTCGTCCCTTGACTGAGAAGAGGGACAACCTGAGTTGGATGGTGTCTGTAGATACCCCATTTAGTGAAATCGTAATGCTGATCTCTAGGAAGCTTTGGAAGGGTGCATATGGTCCTCATCCTGGAAACTATCGAACTGGCATGACTGTTTAACCATCTTGATGACATGAGGCTTAACTTCGAAATTGTGGCTTGTCACTAGTGGCTAGATGATGCATGAGACCACGCCATTTAAGTTTGGCGTTGCATAGTCTGATATGGATCGGGTTAGTGGCACCATTAACTCTTATTGACTACTTCCGTACTGGTTTCCACTGTTGTTGACTTTTTGGTGAGGGCTTCTCTTGATTGACGACATAAGTAACGCTCAAAGTCCGGTTCAGGTACTTTCACTGGATATGGAACACTACTTTTGGTCATGTACAAGTACTTGAATAGAAAGAAAAGCAAAATAAGACTCGAATGACAAAATATTTTCATGGTTTTAATTTTTAGAATTTTTCTAGATTTGTTGATAAAATAGAACAAGACAAAGTAAAATATCTACAGCAAAAAGTTCTAATAATCTTAACGTTCCGAGTCCCTGGCAATGGAGACAAAAACTTGATGCACGCACGGAGTGTGCTGTGACACTCCTGAAAGTGTACAAGGTCTATCAAGTAGTAAAGTACCCAAAGGTGAGGTAGCCGAATCCACAGGGACAGGTATATTAGTACTAACTATCTTATGCTATCTAGGAGAAGAAAATATTATAAGTGGTTGCATAATTCAAGGAACCTAACAAAAAGCTAATGCGAACAATTGGTAGATTGTGGGTAATCAGGGTGAAGCGTGGCACCTCGGATCACAATCCCCCTAGGAATCACTGAATAAAACTTGATTTCCTAATTTTGGCTATCTAATACTAATTCTTGGGGAGTTCGACAATTGCACCATCTAGATGCCACATACGATCTCTTGGTATGCAAATCGGACTCAATTACCTGTGCCTAACTATGTTTTAACATTGTGTGATATAGGCTAATGTACTATTAGATATACAGATCATAACCATAAACACCTATGTACTTCGTTGCAATATAATGAGGTGTATGACTAGGGCTCAAGCAAACATAACCACATAAATAAGGTAAAGGCATGCAAAGATAACTCACAAAAATTAATAAAAGAAAAGACAATAATAAAAGAAATTCAAGAACAATTCATCCTAGGGTTCATGTATCCGAGGCACCACAAGGGGGTTTTGCCTCTCATACTATAGAAAGTCATAACAAAGATATTGGAGAATGATATAATTGAAAACATAGGTCAATCCCTTGCTCAATGCCTTCTCCGCCTTTAATCGTCTCCCAAAATCCTAGCCGTCTCTCGAAAACCCACAGAAGACTGTCTACCAAAAGCCCCCGAATTCCATGCCCTCAGTGGGTTTATATAGTTTCAAATCAATTTGGCATGGGCGTGTGGATCCAATGCACACCCGTACATGTCTTCTGCGATGAGGTTTCACGCGGTTTGAAATCAGAGAGGTTGATGGCCAGATGCACACCCGTACACAGGTATGTCTAGGCCATACACATCTCTATAAAGTCCTTTTTCAACTTGTTTTGTCCCGGTTTGTCTCATTTCTCGTTCCTTTCACTCTGGGTACATATTTTACCTGCTCAATCACAAAACAACCCAAAGAAGTGTAAAAATAAAGAATTTGATGCGAGACAACAGGATAAGTGCATGTAAATATAATAGAAATATATGTATAATTATGAACCTATCACTCATGATAACTAGTAGCTTCATAACGTTTAAAGTTATCTCCTACGACTAAAGCATGAGTAATGACATTAGAATAATGTTCTGTATAATTTGTAGATCGCTATGGTCTTCTAATATGTCTTCTTCTCTCCCAATAGCAAGGTTATACAGTTGTTCTTAGTGGGGTACGTCTAAAACATCATCAAAAGAATCATGTACCCCTTCAATTGATGGTTGAATCAAAGTGTTATTATGCATTTATCTTGAAGGCTCCACCTTAAGCTCCATTCGCTTCACGATACCATGGTCCTTTGCCTCGTCAAGCATTCTCCTTTGCTGAATCAGAGCAAACTCATCAAACTTGACATCTTTACTAGTAATCCTACCATAGAATTATGGATTTGTATACCACAACCGATAAGCTTTAACCCATAATGTATATAAAACAAATATGTATTTCTTTACCCTAGCAAGGCTCAAGTTTACCATCATTCAAATGAACATAAGCAAGGCAACCAAATACTCATAAAGTAGTACAATCAACATGAGAAGTACTAGACCATACTTCAAACATAATTTTATAATCATTAGGAGTTCGTGGATACCTATTAATCAAATAGCAAACAGTATTAATTGATTCATCCCAAAATGTTTTATACACAAACCTTAATTTGTTAGCATGTAACGAGCTCTTTCCAAAAGAGTCTTGTTCCTATATTATGCAACCTCATTTTTGTTGTGGTATGGTATTTCTCATAGTGTCGTGTCTTACTTGTCACACCTCTAATTCGATTATCAGCTCGCACGCATAATGCACCACCGTAATGCATTCGACATTACAATTTGATAACTCAAATAACATAAATATATAGTTCTGAGTTACAAAGGAAATAAAAATACAAATTGGTTTTAGACAACCTACAAAGGTCATGGCCCTACAAGGGTCCTACAAATGAAACCTCACACACAAAGGAGACAAAGGTTCATGAACCCCAAGAATCCATATCCTCGATTCCATGGGATCACTTAATCAATCAGCCTATTATTCGTAACCTCGAAAAAGAAGGAAGCAAGTAAAATAAGCTTTTGAATAGAAAGCTCAGTAAGTACTCCCGCAGAAAGTACAATAAAGTCAATAATATCAACAGTGATCCAAACAAAGCACATAAACATATCATGAACAAGGCCAAACACAAAAGGATAGCTACCGAATTCTCACCAAAACAATAACAAACAGAGTGATAAGTTCAATCAATAAACAACAAGGTGTTCAAAAGCTCTCGAGTCATCTCCGCTGGCCGACAAATTTCAACCGATCTTCAAACTCAATCAAAACAAATCCTCGAGTCTGGTAGCGCTCATACATGTACCTACACGGTTAGCGCCTCATCTCAATCGACGGGTGGATTTGGTATCCTCCCCCTGACAGGAAAACAGGATGAACAGGGTGTCCTCCCCCTGAACGGTCGCACCAAATCATTACCGAGCGGGCGAATCCACAATACAAGAAGTGCTGACACACACCTACCCAGACGGAGCACTGGCTCATGTGTTTCCACGGCTATGTGCCGATCTACGGGAAGTCATTTTCAATATCAAGAAATAGTCGACACAAACCTACCCGGACGAAGCACAAGTACTACGAGTCTCAATGGTCTTATGACGGTCAACAACAGGCTATGCTCACTAGGACGCATACTCAGCTGACACATACCTACCCAACCAGCCTACAAGCACCACCAGTTTCCACAGTATTATCATGGTCCACACATGGGTATGCTCAGCAAGTATTCAACAAAGGGATAATGAAACTAACACACTCCTATCCTGACATAGCACAGGCTTATGTGTTCCCACGACCACATGCCGATCAACGGATTAACGTGTTCAGTAAACACTACCTCTCACAAACCAACCATACACATATTTAAAAGGAAAGAAACAACTAGGTAGGTATGTGCATGTAACCAATAAATAGATCATCATGAAACAAACGAGCATGCTAACAAATAGCAATCATCAAACTCAACAAAACCCAAGGATGGTTGGAAACTAGGCAAGACAACTTACGAAAAACATAGCAAAAATAAATGCAATAAACACTCCGTAGAGTGGGTACTAGGTAGAAGTAACTTACCCCTACTGATAATCCACTCAATCTTACTACTTCCCTCACAATTTAAGCTCAACATCCACGCCAAAAATCTCATAAAGACAACTATATCTCAAGCACCATTATCAGAATCAAAGTGGTTTATTATTATCATTATTGTTAATGAAGAATTCTGTTAATTCTATGAAGTCATAATGAATTGTTGATAACTTCAAATACGGGAAAACTATCTGACTAATCTAAGATTTATTAAAAAGAGCTTTCTCTCTTCTTTGTAACAGTGTGTTGTCGGTCCTGATCGGGGAACTACATATGACCCAGTTGTCTCACAAAGAGACACCCAAGCTGCATTTGACCTTAATAAGCTCATTGCCAACCTATCCGTATGATGATTAACCCGATTCTAGCACCCATCAATCACACCTAACTTGATTAAACTCAACATTTTTATTTGAATTTAAGTTCATCTCTTTGGACTGAACCCAACCTGATTACATCGTAGTTTACTGAACCCTACCCTTAAGTTGGTTAGACCCACATGACTTAATCTTGTAAGTTAGCCAAACCCAACCTTTTAAATCGTCTGGACACAATCTTTTAAGTTGACTCGGCCCAATCCAACTTATTAGAATTCGATTAACCCAACCCAACTCATTTAATCTTTATTGAACCCAAACCAGATTGAACTTGATTGAACGTAACCCAGTTCCTATCTCACTGAGTCTAACCTACCCGGACCCAAATCCATTACCCATTGACTTGACTTGATCAACCCAAATAAACTCACTTGATTTGATCAAACCCTATCAACTCACTCGCTTAACTTAAATTGATTGAACTCGATTTGATTTAAAAGGAAACTGGTTCAAACCCAAACCATTAACTCCTTTAACCTGATTTTCTTTTAAAATAGATCTAACCCAACCTACTAACTCAATTAACCCAATTGATCTTAACACGGTTTGATTTTACAACAGGTCAACCCAAACGACTTAATTACCTATGAGGATTTTATTAATTCATATGCCCACGCAAAATACAGAATTTCTATTGATTTTGCGAAATCGGAAAGGATTGTCCATACCTTCCAATCCAGACATTCAATTTTGTTGATTTAGTATTCATCGAAAAGCTCTTTTCATAACCATTCTAATGATATATTATACACTATGATCAGGAAAATATAGAATGCCCAAAATACTCCCCGAGACCAACAATTCGAAGATTAAAAGTTTCAGCAGGTTCAAATTTTCATAATCTATTAAAATTCGGATTGGAAAATTTCACAGATTTTCTTACTCTCAAATACTTAGTCATAAATTTTATTCTACTGATTGGATTTAAATAAAATTAGATTCATTAGATTCGTGAAGAAGATTAGAATTTGAAACAAAAGTTTAAAAATCATTAATCAGAGAATATATGGCCGAGTTTGGCTAAAATTACAGATCTACAGGTTTTCTGCAGGGTTTCGATAAATCTGTTGTATCTTGTAATCCGTAAATCGGATTGGATTAAAACAAAGTTAAATGGATTTTAAAGAAGAGGATGAATATGGATAAATTTATTTGAATACGATCAGGTGAGGGAAGGATTCTAAATTTATCAATGTTTTCATTTTTTGATTATAAGTGTCAATGGGATCATCCAATTATTCCCAACTTCTAATCTCAAGAAATATATATAAAACTAAACCTTCAATATTATGGATCCCATAACCTATAAATCCATATATAAAATAAAATAAATAAATTAATATGTTTAGAGACTAACCCGAATCATAGCAAAGATCTAATCTTTGGCGGAGATTGTTCAGAGATCAAAAAGAGACGTCCTCTTGTCTCCCTCACAGCCCTGGCCGTCGACGACAAGAAATAAAAACCTAAAGGCGGTTAGGGTTTTCTCCGCTATTTATAGAATTATAGTAATGGTAAATTTTACATAAAACCTTTTGAAGTATTACTAAATTATCATGCTAGTTTTTAGTGGTTATTTAGTAAAATAACCACTGAATTTAGTAAAGAACCCTCCTATTTCTCCTAATTCGCATGTAAGTCCTCTGATGGAACCAATTTCCAATTAAAGCTTTTCCTTGAAATTACTAAAAGGCCCCTAATGACCTCCAATTAACCATAATTAGGGCATTAATAATTTAAATTCCTCTTTTCTCCTAAACTCCAATAAATTCCAAGTATGGGGAATTTCTTTAATTAACAAATTAATTAAAAAATAAATAGAAAACTTTTATTCCCGAAATTTACTCTTGATCCCCAATATCTAAACGAGAATCTTCAACAATCTCTGGTGATGCCCGTGCCTTCTCAGTAGTAAGATGATAGACCCATCATCTCCCTCAAAAGCTCCATCATGGTAACGAGGAGTACCTCCCCTCTTAAGTCTAGGCCCGCTACTTGCGTCCCTACAGCATCCGACTAAGCAAGCAGTTCCTGCTCGACCTCAATGTCTGCCACTCTCACACATTATGATAGCTCTACCAGATAAACAACGCATCCGGTATTCGTTCAAGGTCCTGATCTACCCAGCCCAATGCTTAGTATATCCTATTTGACAAAGTCACTAAGGCAACAAGGGTGTGACTTATTCGAATGCTACTTTTTGTCTAAGCACTTCGAATATCTATCTGCATGCTATCCTCTGATACTATATTAATATGTCACGCCTCACCCGCTTACTGTGCCCCTGCACTTGCGCATGTACTCAGCATACTCCAATGAGAGACGTTGCTCACTCGGATACAAGGCCTAGGTGAACATAAAGCATGCAATATGATAACTCAAATAACATAAATATATTGTTCTACGTTACATCGGAATTAAAAATACAAATTGGTTTAAGACACCCTACAAAGGTCATGGCCCTACAAGGGTCCTACAAATGAAACCTTGGCAACGGTATCCCGATTCCACGCGCAGCTACCGAATCTGAATCAGCTATTATTCAGAACCTGAAAAAGAGAAGGAAGTAAATGGAATGAGCTTTCGAATAGAAAGCTTAGTACGTACTCTCGCGGGAAGTAGAGTGAAGTCAATAATGTCAATAGTGATCCAAACAAAGCACATAAGCATGTCATGAACAAGGCCAAACACAAAAGGATCACTACCAAATTCTCACCAAAAGAATAACAAACAGAGCGAAGAGTTCAATCAATAAACAACAAGGTATTCAAAAGCTGTCGAGTCATCTCCGCGGCAGTTGTCAGCCTCTGCCGATCTTTAACCTCAATCAAAACAAACCCTCAAGTCTGGTAGCGCTCATACCTGTACGTACACGGTCAGCGTATCATCCCACTAACGAGTGGACAGCTAGGGTATCCTCCCCTGATAAGAAAACAGGACTAACAGGGTGTCCTTCCCCTGAACGCCAGCACCAAATCTCCAGCGAGCCGGAGAATCCATAACATAAGAAGTGCTGACACACACCTACCCGGATGGAGCACAGGCTCACGTGCTTCCTCTGCCACATGCCGATAAACAGGAAGTTATTTTCAACAAGAAATAGCTGAAACACACCTATCCTGACGAACCACAAGTACTGCGAGTCTCAATGGTCTTGTGACGGTCAACTAGATGATAGACTCAACTAGTACGCATACTCAGCTAAAGCATACCTACCCAACCAGTTCACAAGCACCACTAGTCTCCACAGTATTATCCAGGTCCACAAATGGGTATGCTAAGCGAACATTCAAAAAATGGATAGTGAAACTGACATACTCTTATCCTGACAGAGAACATGCTCACATGTTCCTACGGCCACGTACAGATCAATCGATCATCGTGTTCAGTAAACACTACCTCTCACACACCAACCACACACATACACGAAAGGAAGCAAAGAACTAGGCAGGTATCTGCATGTAACCCATAAACAAATTATCAAGAAACAAAAAAGTATGCCAACAAATAGCAATCATCAATCTCAAGAAAATACAAAGATGGGTAGAACTAGGCAAGAGCACTTATGAAAAACATGGCAAAAACAAATCCAATAAACACTCCGTAGAGTGGGTACTAGGCAGAAGTAACACACCCCTACTGATAATCCACTCAATCTAAATGGCCCCTCGCCACGGTAAGCTTAGCGATCCACGCCAAAATTTGGTAAAGACAACTATATCAAAATTTGGTAAAGACAACTATATCTCAAAGATTTCTATTATCAGAATCAAAGTGGTTTATTATTATCATTATTGTTAATACAGAATTCTGTTAATTCTATGAAATAATAATGAATTGCTAATAACTTTAAATCCGGGAGCACTACCTGGCTGATCTAAGATTCATTAGAAAGAACTTTCTCCCATCTTTCTAACAAGCAGTGTTGTCGATCCCCGATCGGGAACTACATATGACCCAGCTGTACCACAAAGAGACAGCCATGCTGTATTTGACCTTAACAAGCTCATTGTCAACCTATCCGAATGATGATTAACCCGATTCTAGCACCCATCAATCACTCCTAACTTGATTAAACCCAACATTTTTATTTGAATTTAAGTTCATCTCTTTGGACTGAACCCAACCTGATTACATCATAGTTTACTAAACCCAACCCTTAAGTTGGTTTGACCCAACCTTTTGAATTGACTTGACTTAATCATGTAAGTTGGTCGGACCCAACCTTTTAAATTGTCTGGACCCAATATTTTAAGTTGACTAGGTCCAATCCAACTTATTAGAATTCGATTAACCCAACCCAACTCATTTAATCTTGATTGAACCCAAAAAATATTGAAGTTGATTGAACCTAACCCAGTTCCTATCTGAATGAGTCTAACCGAACAGGACCCAAGTCCATTACCCATTGACTTGACTTGATCAACCCAAATCAGCTCACTTGATTTGATCAAACCCTATCAACTAACTCTCATAACTTAAATTGATTGAACTCGGGTTGATTTAAAAAGGCAACCGGTTTAAACCCAACAAATTAACTCCTTTAACCTGATTTTCTTTTGAAACAGATCTAACCCAACCTACTATCTTAATTAACCAAATTGATCTTAACCCGGTTTGATTTTAAAACAGGATCAACCCAAATGACTTAATCACCTTTGAGGATTTTATTAATTCATATGCCCACATACAATGCAGAATTTCTGTCGATTTTGCGCAGTCGGAAAGGATTGCCTATACCTTCCAATCCAGAGCATATCCGATTTGTTGATTTAGGATTCAAATGGAAAGCTCTTTTCATAACTTTTCTATTGATATACTATACACTATAATTAGGGAAATATAGAATGCCTAAAATACCCCCCAAAACCAACAATCCAGAGAGCATGTTCAAATTTTCATAATCTATTAAATTTCGGATTGACAAAATTCACAAATTTTCCTACTCTCAAATACTTGGTCATAAATTTTATTCTACTGATAGGAGTTAAATAAAATTAGATTCGTTAGATTCGTAAAGAAGATTAGAATTTGAAACAAAAATTTAAAGTTCATTAATTAGAGAAAATCTTGCCGAGTTTGGCTGAAATTACAGATTTGCAGGTTTTCTGCAGGGTTTTGGTAAATCTGTTGTATCTTATAATAAATAAATCGGATCGGATTATAACAAAGTTCAATGGATTCCAAAGAATAGGACGAATATGGATAAATTTATTCGAATATGATTAGACGAGGGAAAGGATTCTAAACTTATCAATGTTTTCTATTTTGATTCTACGTGTCAATGGGATCATCAAATTATTTCCAACTTCTAATATCAAGAAATATATATAAAACTAAACCTTCAATATTTTGGATCCCATAACCTATAAATTCATATCTAAAATAAAATAAATCAATTAATATGTTTAGAGACTCACCTAAATTATATCAAAGATCTAATCTTTGGCGGAGATTGTTCGGAGATAGAAAAGAGACCTCCTTGCTCTCTCGCTCACTTCGGCTGCCGATGTATGGTTAGAAATAAAAACCTAGAGGTGGCTAGGGTTTTTTCCTCTATTTATAGAATTATAGTAATGGTCAATTTTACATAAAACCTTTTGAAGTATTACTAAATTATCATGCTAGTTTTTAGTGGTTATTTAGTAAAGAGTCCCTGGACTCTTCTGAAATTCCATACTAGTATACATGTTTTCAAAGTGAATTTAGTAAGGAACCCTCCTATTTCTCCCAGTTCGCATATAAGTCATGTGATGGAACCAATTTCCAATTAAACCCAGCTTTTCCTTAAAATTACTAAAAGGCTCCTAATGATGCCCCCAATTAACCATAATTAGGGCATTAACAATTTGAATCCCTATTTTCTCCTAAACTCCAATAAATTCTAAGTTAGGGGGAATTTCTTTAATTAACAAATTAATTAAAGAATAAATAGAAAACTTTTATTCCAACTATAAAATCAATTTAATCCAACCTTGAAAACTATATTTTGTTAACAACAGATTTTAGGAAAATTAATTTGAACAACAAAAACCTAAAATCTTCGGATTTTACAATCATCCCCCCTTAAATAAATTTCTGCCACAAAATTTACTCTTGATCCCCAATATCTAAACCAGAATCTTAAACTATCTCTAGTGATGCCCGTGCCTTCTCCGTAGTGAGATAATAGACCCATCTTCTCCCTCAGAAGCTCCATTATGGTAACGAGGAGTACCTCCCCTCTTATATCTAGGCCCGGCCGCTAAGGCCCTTGCAAAGATCCAATCGAGCCGCAAGTAGCTCCTCGCCGACCTCCATGTCTACCACTCCCACACATCATGATAGCTCTACCAGGTAAACAACGCATCCAGTCTTCATTCAAGGTCCTGGTCTACCCAGCCCAATGCTCAGTCTATCCTATTTGACTAAGTTACTAAGGCAACAAGGGTGTCACTTATCCGAATGGTACTTTTTCACTGAGCACTTCGGATATCTATCTGCATGCTATTATCTGATACCATATTAATCTATTAAGCCCCGACCTGTTTACTAGGCTCGGACACTTGCACAAACCGGTCGTTCCCAAGCAGAGACGCTCCTAACTCGGATATAAGGCCTAGGTTAATCATAAAGCATGCAATATGATAACTCAAATAACATAAATATATAGTTCTGAGTTACATCTAAATTAAAAATACAAATTGGTTTTAGACACCCTACAAAGGTCATGGCCCTACAAGGGCCCTACAAATGAAACCTCACACACAAAGGAGACACGAGATTCTCGAACCTCGGCAACGATATCCCGATTCCACGCGCAGCTCCGAAATTTGAATAAGCTATTATTCAAAACTTGAAAAAGAGAAGGAAGGAAGTGGAATGGGCTTTCGAATATAAAGCTCAGTAAGTACTCCCGCAAGAAGTATGATAAAGTCAATAATGTTAATAGTGATTCAAACAAAGCACATAAATATATAATGAACAAGGCCAAACACAAAAGGATCGCTACCAAATTCTCAACCAAAGAATAACAAACAGAGTGAAGAGTTCAATCAATAAACAACAAGGTATTCAAAAGCTCTAGAGTCATCTCCGCGGCAGTCGTCACCCGCAGCCGATCTAAAACACCAATCAAAACACACCCTCGAGTATGGTAGTGCTCCTACATCTATGTACACTGTCAGCATATCATCAAACTGACGGGTTGTTAGCTAGTGTATCTTCCATTGACTACAAAACAGGACGAACAGGGTGTCCTTCCCCTGAACGCCGCACTCAAATCAGACGAAATCGGAGAATCCACAATACAAGAAGTGTTGACACACACATACCAGGATGGAGAACAAGCTCACATGTTTCCACAGCCATGTGCCGATCAACAGGAAGTCATGTTCAACATCAAGACATAGCCGACACACACCAACTCGGACGGAGGACAAGTAATTCAAGTCTCAATGGTCTTGTGCCGGTCAATATGAGGCCATGCTCAACTAGTACTCATACTCAGCTGACGCATACCTACCAAGCCAGCCCACAAGCACCACTAGTCTCCACAGTATTGTCCCGGTCCACAGATGGGTATGCTCAACAAACATTCAACAAAGGGATAGTGAAACTAACAAACTCCTATCCTGATATAGCACAGGCTTACTTGTTCCCATGACCACGTGTCGATCAACGGATCAATGTGTTTAGTAAACACTACCTCTCACATACCAACAATACATTTACACGAAAGGAAACAAACAACTAGGCAGGTATGTCAATGTAACCAATAAACATATCATCATGAAACAAACAAGCATGCTAACAAATAGCAATTATCAAAGTCAAGAAAACCCAAAGATGGGTCGAAACTAAGCAAGAGCACTTACGAAAAACATGGCAAAAACAAATCCAATAAACACTCCATAGAGTGGGTACTAGGCAGAAGTAACATATCCCTACCGATAATCAACTCAATCTAACTCCGCCTCTTCCGTCAAGCTCAAAGAATCTACGCCCAAATCTGTAAAGCCAACTATATCTCAAGCACCATTACATCGCAATCAAAGTGGTTTATTATTATCATTAGTATTAATAAAGTAATTCGTAATTTCCGCTAGCCATATAATGAATTGTTCATAACTTCTAATTTGGGAGACCGATCCGCCGATCTAAGATTCATTAGAAAGAGCTTTCTCTCATCTTTCTAACAGGGTGTTGTACATCCCGATCGGGGAACTACTGAGGACCCAGCTGTCCCTTAAAGAGACAATCAGGCTGCATTTGACCTTAACAAGCTTATTGTCAACCTATCTGTATGATGATTAACCCAATTCTAGCACCTATCAATCTCTCCTAACTTGATTAAACCCAACCTTTTTATTTAAATTTAAGTTCATCTCTTTGGACTGAACACAACATGATTACATCGTAGTTTACTTAACCATACCCCTTAAGTTGGTTAGACCCAACCTTTCGAATTGACTTGACTTAATCTTGTATGTTGGCCAAACCCAACCGTTTAAATCGTCTGAACACAATCTTTTAAGTTGACTCGACCCAATCCAACTTATTAGAATTCGATTAACCCAACCCAACTCACTTCATCTTGATTGAACCCAAACAAGATTGAACTTGATTGAACAAAACCCAGTTCCTATTTGAATGAGTCTAACCCGACCGGTCCCAGCTCCATTACCCATTGAGTTAACTTGATCAACGAAAATCAACTCAATTTATTTGATCAAACCCTATCAACTCACTCTCTTAACTTAAACTGATTGAACTTGATTTGATTTAAAAAAGAATTCGGTTCAAACCCAACCCATTAACTCTTTTAACCTGATTTGCTTTTAAAATAGATCTAACCCAACCTACTAACTCAATTAACCTAAGTGATCTTAACTCGGTTTGATTTTAAAATAGGCTCAACCAAAACCACTTAATCACCTATGAGGATTTTATTAATTCATATGCCCACACACAATGTAGAATTTCAAACGATTTTGCGCAGTCGAAAAGGATTGTTCATACCTTTCAACCCAAACATCCGATTTTGTTGATTTAGGATTCATCGGAAAGCTCTTTTCATAACCTTTATAATGATATATTATATACTATGATCAGGAAAATATAGAATGCCTAGAACACCCCTTAAAACCAACAAATGAGATTAAAAATTTAAGCATGTTCAAATTTTCATAATCTATTAAAATTCGGATGGGCAAAATTCATAGATTTTCCTACTCTCAAATACTTGGTCATAAATTTGATCCTATAGATCAGATTTCAATAAAATTAGATTCATTAGATTCAAGAAGAAGATTAGAATTTGAAACAAAAGTTTAAAGATCATAAATTAGAGAAAATCTAGCCGAGTTCGGCTGAAATTACAAATCTGCAGGCTTTCTTCAAGGTTTCGGTAAATCTGTTGTATCTTGTAATTCGTAAATCGGATTGGATTAAACAAATTTCAATGGATTCCAAAGAACAAGACAAATTTGGATAAATTTATTTAAATTCGAGCAGGTGACGGAAAGGATTCTAAACTTATCAATGTTTTGTGTTTTCGATTCTACGTGTAAATAAGATCATCTAATTATTCTGGGCTTATAATTTCAAGAAATATATATAAATCTAAACCTTCAATATTCTAGATCCCATAACCTATAAATCTATATCTAAATTAAAAAAAAATCAATTAATATGTTTAGAGACTAGCCTGAATCATACCAAAGATCCATACTTTCGCGGAGATTGTTCGGAGATCAAAAAGAGACGTCCTCTTGTCTCCATCACGGCCCTTGCCGTCGTTGGCAAGAAATAAAAACCTAGAGGCGACTAGGGTTTCTCCTCTATTTATAGAATTATAGTAATGGTCAGTTTTACATATAACCTTTTGAAGTATTACTAAATTATCATGCTAGTTTTTCAGTGGTTATTTAGTAAAGTATCCCAAGACTCTTCTGAAATTTCATACTAGTATACATGGCTTCCAAGAGAATTTAGTAAGGAACCCTCCTATTTCTCCCAATTCGCATGTAAGTCCTCCCGTGTGTGATGGAACCAATTTTTAATTAAACCCAGCTTTTCCTTGAAATTACTAAAAGGCCAATAATAACCCCCAATTAACCATAATTAGGGCATTAACCATTTAAATCACTCATTTCTCCTAAACTCCAATAAATTCCAAGTATGGGGAATTTCTTTAATTAATAAATTAATTAAAGAATAATTAGAAAACTTTTGTTTCAACTAAAAATTAAATTAAATCCAACCTTGAGAACTATCTTTTGTTAACCACAGATTTTAGGAAAAATAATTAGAATAACATTAACCTAAAATCTTTGGATTTTACAATCCTCCCCCCTTAAATAAATTTCATTCCCGAAATTTACTCTTGATCCCCAATATCTAAACGAGAATCTTCAACGATCTCTGGTGATCCCCGTGCCTTTTCAGTAGTGAGATGATAGACCCATCATCTCCCTCAAAAGCTCCATCATAGTAACGAGGAGTACCTCCCCTCTTAAGTCTTGGCCCACACTTGCGGCCTTGCAGCATCCGACTGAGTAGGTAGTTCTTGCTAAAACTCCATATCTGCTACTCCCACTCATCATGATAGCTCTACCAGATAAACAAAGCATCTGGTATTCGTTCAAGGTCCTTACCTACCCAGCCCAACACCCAGTCTATCCTATTTGACTAAGTCACTAAGGCAACTAGGGTGTCACTTAACCGAATGCTACTTTAGTCTAAGCACTGGGGATATATATATGCATGTTATTTTATAATACAATATTAATCTGTCATGCCCCGACCCGATTATCAGGCCTCGGGCACGTGCATAGACCGGCTGAACCCAAGAAGAGACGCTCCTAACTCATATACAAGGCCTAGGTAAATCATAAAGCATGCAATATGATAACTCAAATAACATAAATATATAGTTCTGAGTTACATCAAAATTAAAAATACAAAGTGGTTTTAGACACCCTACAAAGGTCATGGCCCTATAAGGGTCCTACAAATGAAACCTCACACACAAAGGAGACACGAGGTTCTTGAACCTAGGCAACAATATCCCGATTCCACGACAAAATTTCCCGGACCAATCAACTATTATTCAGAGCCTGAAAAAAAGAAAGAAGCAAGTGGAATGAGCTTTCGAATGGAAAGTTCAGTAAGTACCCCCGCATGAAGTAAAATGAAGTCAATAATGTTCACAGTAATCCAAACAAAGCTCATAAACATATCATAAACAAGGCTAAATACAAAGGGATCACTATCAAATTCTCACCCAAAGAATAACAAATAGAGCGACGAGTTCAATCAATAAACAACAAGGTGTTCAAAAGCTCTCGAGTCATCTCCGTGGTTGTCGGCAGCCTTAGCCGATCTTCAACCTCAATCAAAACAGACCCTCGTGTCTGGTAGTGCTCCTACATATACGTACACGGTCAATGTATCATCCCACTAACAGGTGGACAACCAAGGTATCCTCCCCTTGACAGGAAAACAGGACGAAAGGGTATCCTTCCCTTGAATGCCCACACAAAATCTACATTGAGCAGTAGAATCCAACACAAGAAGTACTGACACACACCTACCAGGACAGAGCATAGGCTCACTTGTTTCCACAGCCATGTGTTGATCAACGGGAAGTCATTTTCAATATCAAGAAATAGCCAACACACACCAAGCCGAACGAAGCATAAATACTGTGAGTCTCAATGGTCTTGTGACGGTCAATAGGAGGCTATGCTCAACTAGTACGCATACTCAGCTGACGCATACCTACCCAGCCAGCCCACAAGCACCACTAGTCTCCATAGTATTATCCCGGTCCATAGATGGGTATGCTCCACGAACATTCAACAAACAGATAGTGAAACTGACACACTTCTATCCGGACGGAGCACATGCTCACATGTTCCTACGGCCATACGCTGATCAATGGATCATCGTGTTCAGTAAACACTACCTCTCACACACCAACCATACACATACACGAAACGAAACAAACAACTAGGCAGGTATGTGCATGTAACCAATAAACAGATCACCATTAAACAAATGAGCATGCTAACAAATAGCAATCATCAAAGTCAAGAAAACCCAAAGATGGGTGGAAACTAGGCAGGAACACTTACGAAAAACATTGCAAAAAAAAGATATAATAAACACTCCATAGAGTGGGTATTGGTCAAAAGTAACTCACCCCTACCAATAATCAACTCAATCTAACTACGTCCCTGCTAACGAAGCTCAGCGATCCACTTCAAAATCTGGTAAAGACAACTATATCTCAAGCATTCATTATCAGAATCAAAGTGGTTTATTATTACCATTATTGTTAATGCAGAATTTTGTTATTTTATGAATTAATAATGAATTGCTAATAAATTCAAATCCGAGAACACTATCTGGCTAATTTAAGATTCATTAGAAAGAGCTTTCTCTCATCTTTCTAATAGTATGCTGTCAGTCCAGATCGGGGCACTACATATGACCCAGCTGTCCCACAAAGAGACAGCCAGGCTGCATTTGACCTTAACAAGCTCATTGTCAACCTATATGTATGATGACTAACCCGATTCTAGCACCTATCAATCACTCCTAACTGGATTAAACCCAACCTTTTTATTTGAATTTAAGTTTATCTCTTTGGATTGAACCCAACCTCGATTACATCAGTAGTTTCATCAACCTAACCTCATAAGTTGGTTAGACACATACTTTGGAATTGACTTGACTTAATCTTGTAAGTTGGCCGGACCCAACCCTTTAAATCATCTAGACCCAATCTTTTATGTTGAGTCGACCCAATCCAACTTATTAGAATTCGATTAACCCAACCCAACTAACTTAATCTTGATTGAACCCAAACCAGATTGAACTTGATTGAACAAAATCTGGTTCCTATATGAATGAGTCTAACCGGACCGGACCCAACTCCATTACCCATTGAGTTGACTTGATCAACCCAAATCAACTCAATTGATTTGCTCAAACCCTATCAACTCACTAGCTTAACTTAAATTGATGGAACTTGATTTGATTTAAAAAGGAAACCGGTTCAAACCCAACCCATTAACTCCATTAACCTGATTTGCTTTTAAAATAGATCTAACACAGCCTACTAACTCAATTAACCTAATTGATCTTTACCCGGTTTGATTTTAAAACAGGCTCAACCCAAACCACTTAATCACATATGAGGATTTTATTAATTCATATGCCCACACACAATGCACTTCCGCCGCTTTTGCACAAGAGGGAAAGGATTGAAAATCCCGCCAAGCCTCACCAGATATTAGGGTTCCGAGAATAGGCTCTCTTCATATAGGAGCTTGCGGAGGAGGCTTGACGGGATTTCAATCCCGATGATTGCAGGTGGAATCACTTCCTTTCTTCGCTGGTGATTGCGGAATCACCAGCGAATCAATGGAATCACTTCCTTTCTTCGCAGGTAGAATCACTTCCTTTCTTTGCTGGTGAATGCGGAATAATTGGAGAAGATGCTTTCGCGTGGTTGCACGCGCTAGCGGAGAAGAGGCACTGCTCATGCCTAGTGATCGATCCTCCTCCAAACGAACGACACCGATCGAATGCATAGTGACTAATGATGGTCGTTTCCTTGCGGTACCTCTGATCCGCACTACCGCATAACCTACCGCGGATTATATGACAACGGATGGTTGGATTGAGGTCTCTCGCCTCGAACTTATCCGACAATTAACGATGAACAATCATGATTGCGTATTGATGAGTGGCTTGATCTGATCTTTGTGCCTTAAGCTTAAAATAATCTCCAAGATGGGCGGCTATTATTTACCCGAATGAGTGAGATTACTTGGATGGATTGGATCATTTCTATTACCTAGAACATAAGACAATCCCTTTGATGAGCAGTAAAGATTAGTCCGCATGGTGAGGGCATGCGCACCATCATCTTAGTAGTTGAGATGGACTGTTGGATCATTGACTTGTGATCAACACACTCTCTGATTCTTCAATTCCAGCCGTTGATCATTTCATATCTCCCTTTACCTGCATGGTTTTTCACATGACTTTGCAGATAACCCCCTGATCATTTTCTAGGTTACACTTAGGTGCCTCGCCTATGCAAGGAGTACAATTTCGGACAAGTCCCCAGACTTCCCTAGAATTACAACTAAGTCCCCGGCAGTCCCCAATTAATCCTAATTAGGGTATTGACCAATTAAATCACTCTTTTTCGACAAATCTAGGTTTAGGGAATTCCTTCCATTAATAATACAATTAAAGAGGAATTAAAACAAACCATTTATTCATAAAATTCCTGGATTTTACAATAAACAAAACAAAGCAAAAAATATATAAAAAAAAATTTAAAAATGCCACATGGCATAATGACTTTGCATGCCACGTGGTATGAGAAAACTTAAGATGCTATCGTGGAACGTGCATGTCATGTCAGTAGTCCAACTCGCCCACCACAACATCAAAATATGGCGACCAGTAAATGGAAAAAAAAATACCCACATTTCATTCGTATGCCATGTCAACGCCACGTCAGTGCAGGGGACCAAATGTCACAGAATTCGCAATACACAAGAACCGTATTAAACAACTTTTGAAATTTAGGATGGAAATGAATATTGGACCGGTTTCTAGGGACCAAAAATGGCTTTAACCCTTTTTATTATAATTAAGAAAAGTACAAGAAGGAAGATGCGATACAAAAGGACTCTAGGTGTGTGGGGGAGGAAGATTAAGGTGTTGAAGGGATTCCTGGAGATCCAAGGTAGCTAGGTCTAGCCCCGGATACTTTGCAGCCCCCCTTCATGCCTTTAAGAGGGACACACCTTGAAATTTATCAGATGACCAGTAGGCACATATAGCACGAGAGGACATCAATTGGATGTGGGTTTGGAACTATACAGACTCCTTGTACCCCACCATGGACCTTTCGCGAGCCTCCTCAAGAGTAGCCTCTGGCTCCTGGAACACTCTATCTATGTCGTCCCGAAAGGTTCTCGTAGTTGCTCTTACCATGGTGAGCTACACCGACATCCTCTCCTTGTCCCTGGCGATAACCTCCAGCTTTTGCGAAAGCATCTCCTCGAGGCAGCAAATCGCACAATCCTTTTGAGCCACTTCCTCCTAGGCGTCCCAAAGCTTGGCTTTGGCTCTACTTAGAAGGATCCTTGCTACCCCTGGGGACACCTCAGGGTTATCGTGCTTGGTTATCTCCTCTGTTTATTAGCCACAAGCCATACCAAGATAACAACTTGTACCCATCGATAGAAGACGAATTAAAGACAAATAAGGGAAGGACACAGGAAGAAAGACGGGGCTCACCTTGACTCTGATGAGGCTTAATAGTGAAACTAGCTCCTCTTCATCGAGCTGTTCAAGCCTCTCGAGGACGGATCTCTAGGAGATACCCCTAAGTGTCTCCACAAAGAATGGTGGGGTTGGTGCAGGAGTTCTCCTTGTCCGTCACCTCCTCACCCCCACTGTGGGACTCAACAAGTGCAAACAATAAGGGACCCGGCTGAACGGGTGACCCAACTCCGCCCAAGAAAAAGAGGCGATCGCTCCTTCGCAAGACAACTCAGACGCCGTCCAATGGCCAAAGGACACGCTTTCTCATGTACTCCCTCTGTCTGCAGAAGCAATGACTTAAAAAGTAAGGGAACCATAGCAAGCACACACCCTAGCACCCAGAGCCGAATAGCCCTCCCACAAATGTCTCCTTTTATTGATAGATGAAAAAGGAATAGCTGAACAATTTCGGAACTCTCTTAAACCCCGCTTCAGTTGATCGCGATCCTTCTCTAGAGAATGAAGAACAAACACTCGAAGTACTAGTGAAAAAGTTGTTATGAGACAGATTACCGTAAGTGCACTATTTCAAGAAAGAAACGAGGGACCTGGGGGAGATCCAGTGGATGAGAGTATCCTAGGAAGAGATGCTTCACAAACGGACGCCGCATGGGCTATGATCCTGTAGTGTCCCCGAGAAATCCGCATTGTGAGTTACCCCATCCATCATAGCACCGCCTCAAAAAGACGGCATAGCCACCCATTAAGGTACCTAACAAAGCCCCTCGAGGAAGATGGCCTAGTACCCAAAAAGATAAAAACGAACAAAACCGATAAGTCGTCAAAGATCGCCTTTGGTCCAAAAACAGCGGGACCACCTACCCAAGGAAAAGGTACCTGAGTATCACAAGGCCCCTCGCCCTCAAAAGATTGGGCAAGCAAGGCAATTGTGAGGTACCTGTGTTATGTCACCTAATATTGTGCACCCAACTTGATATCGCCGGACCTGTGTTGACAGAGGCAACAAGGTAGAAACACCCAAGTGTAGCAACCCAGCGATAGGCCAACTGACCAGGAACGCACGAAAGATAGGGCCTACAAGGACCAAAGGAATACCTAATGTGCTGCTAGCCTACAAGTGCAGGGGGTCGCTCAAGTAGTAAAGTACCTTGAAGGTAAGGTAGTTATATCCACAAGGAATGTAGAGCTAGTACTAATTTATCTTTTATTATCAAGCCTAAACAATTTTTGATGTTTTTGCCATCCTAACTAAGTAATCTAAATAAGAACTAAAACTAAAGTGAACAATTGGCAAATCTAGGGTTATCAGTCAAGAAAACATGGCACCCTGGATCTCTATACCTCTAAGAATACCTTACTAATTAGTTTCCCAATAGTGATTATCTAATTAATGTATTCTTGGACTGTGGAGAACCCTAAATTAGTTTAACCCCGATCTCTCGTCCAGCCAAACCCTAGTCCCACACAATGACTTCGCTATTATTATATGTTATGTGGTTCCCACTATTAGGTTTTACCCTAATCCGGAGAGTGTTTTGTAAAATCATTGCGGTCACCCAATCTCTTGGCGTGCGCGCACCCCATATAATCTAGGGTTGGATCTAGATTGACTGAGATTTCTCTTCATGCGTCAAGAAACTCAGATATGTGATTGGTGGTTTAGCACTAACAAACCACAAGCATTAAGCACACATAGACAATTCACAAGAATAATAAAAAAAGACCTAATATTAAAAGAAAGGAAAAGAGTCACAAGTTAATCTAGGGTTCAAGGACTCGAGGTACCACAGAAAGTTTAGCCTCTCATGGTATAGGAAACTCTAACAGGATCTAAAGAAAAAGACATAATAAAATTATATAGACTCCCTCGTTCAATGTCTTCTTCCACCTTCAATCTCCTCTCTGAAACCCTAGCCGAAGGCGCAAGAATCACCACAAGTCAATCCGCCAAAAGTCCCCTCAAAAATTTTATGTTGGTGCTCTTTTATAGACTTTAAAAATCACAAAGAATCCAAGCGAAAGATCCGAAAGCACGCCATGTTCTATCCTCAAAACTTGTTTTCTAGTATCCCAAAGTTGCACCAAAGATCAACACACCGTGCCTCCAAATTGCACTTCTTTAGCTCTACAATCTTCAAAGAAACGTTCGATCAAATGATCATTTCACCTCGGATTGAATTAAGCTTCTTATTGGGTATTCCTAACTTCATGCTATTTAATCTTAACGGTGGAGATTAGCTTTAAAGTCCTATAGCATTTTTAATAAATTCTTGATTGTTGTAGCTCATTCATAATGCTCACAACCCTATCTCCTTCTCTCTTTTTGCTCATTTGTCAAAGAACACCCCTTTCAATTTTCACTTAATCATTCCTAACTTGGTCACCATCTTTGAGAGCTAACGTTCTTTTATGAAATATGTCTTTTCAGATCTTTTTTGCTCTTATTTGATCGATTTCTACTTCTTTCGTCCTAAGTGCCTATTTTCCTATTCAACCACAACAAAATACCCAACAATGCACAAAAAGAGAGAAATCTATGCGAAAAGATAAATAAAGTACGTGCACATAAAGTATGAAAATATGTATAATTATGCACTCATCAAATACATGCACACTAGAACTTTTGTTTGTCCTTAATCAAAGGAATATGGAATATTAAAATAGATGTATGATCTCTGATTTCAAAATTGTTGGAGTCACTCTGATGTCCAAGGAAACACAAGTTGTTGAGTGCCAAGACTATTTTTATGGAAAATTTGTCTTACCTTATACTCATACACACGACTTTTGTGTGTGTGTGTGTGTGTGTGTGTAGCCCCTCCTCAGATGCCTCTCACCGACTCAAGCCTGACCCAGATAGTCTATACCTTATTTATTCGTTAATCTCTTTGACTCTTTTATTTGGGTAGTGGTTGTATAAATCCAGTGAGGTAGTCATTTCTCCAGGTAGGTCATCAAGTAAATATTTGTGATACCCAAGATCCCACTACTCAAGAGCGGCTTTCACGATTCAAAGGTGATAGCTCTTTCTACCATCTTTTTATTTTTTCGATATGGCATCCCTAATAGATCCGACTTTCCAGACTTATTTTCTATCTATCGTCCGATCGGGCATCCCTATTGGATCTGACTTTCTAGATTTATTTTTTTTCCTATCTTTCTTCTAATATGGCATCTCTATTGGATCTGACTTTCTAGATTTTTTTTTCTCTCTCTTTTTTTTTTCTTTTTTTTCAAATAAAAAATCCTTTCTATTTGTCAAACTAGCTAGAATCCAAACCTAAGAGGACAAGTAGCAACTAAGTCAAAGTTTGTACTTGTATATTTTTGTGGGGTGTCAAGCAAAGGCAAAACTAAATATATATAATATATTTTTGAAAAATTTGGCACTCAACGCTTAATAATAGCCTACATATAGAGAGGACTCCCAATCATTACTACCATAGATCATTCTAAATAAATACTCATCATAAACAATGTAAGCAATGACTAACCCCTCCCCCACACTTGAATTGTACATTGCCCCAATGTATATAATATATGCACTGAAAATAATATGACATGCAAAACAAAAAGGGAAGAGAAACTTTACTCAGTAAACACGGGGCGATTTAGCTACTTTATTTGTGGCTCCCTATCCATGTTTTGAATTCAATTTCTCCTGGAGCATTGCAGGTACAAAAAGTGAAATCCCAAAAACATATATAGATGACTGACTCTTCTGTGATGTATGGAATAGTAAAATAAGCAAAAAATGCAAAAGTGATGGAAAAGAAATAGATAATGATGATGATGATGATGATGATGTTGATGATAATGTTGATCCTTATGCGCCTGCTCTGGCAGTAATCGGGCGTGGTTGAATTCGTGGAATTAAAACCCCTAGTTTACAATTCGCTGGACCGAAAGCATGGCCTTAAGCACGCGCGCTTGATTCCCCGTAGATATCTTTGCCTCAAGCGATTTGATACAAAGGCACACCAAGCTTAACTTTGCACACCTGCAGTATCTCAAGCATACCCGTAGAGCATCGTGTATACTATAGTACCTTGCGTACATTGTGAGATACAGAGAGTTAAACGACTTGGAGCACGACCATACTTCTACCCGTGCACCTCTCTATATTTTTCCTAAGCATAATATTCATCCCTTTTTCACCCGTAACTGTGTGTTATTGACTCCAAATTCTAAAAATTGATCGTTAAGCACTTGGAAAACGTCGATAGCATCATCAAAGAGTAGCACAACTAATATATACCTAGACTCTCAAATAGGAAACTAAACTAAACTAAAATAACTAATGAAAGACTAACTAGAAAACTAACTAAGCTTGGGTTTCCTCCCAAGAAGCACTAGACTTTAGGTCTCTAGCTGGACCCCCTTTATGTTATTATGGCTCTTTGATGATAAGGGTCACTACATCCTTCTCAAGACCTTCCCCTTTGTATTGAATTCACCGCTTCTTTGAAGTCTTTATAGGGTTGGCAGATGGCTCAATATTGTGTAGAGATAACCATCTAATGAACATGGAAGATTTTAACTATCTATTTTCCGCTACTCCCAACAACTGCTACAACACAGCTATGTGATATCTTCATTCGACTCTTCTTGTTGCAACTGAGTTTTCATGCGATCTATAGACTTCCTCAAGGAGAAAATGTTGGTCCAAGGGTTCATAAAACAAGGTGGCATTGAAGTTGGGGTTACTATATTATTCTTCCTCCTTGTTGGGGTTCATAGAGCAGAGTTCCTCACCAAATAGTGTCTCCTTTTTCCTGATTTTCTCGCTCTCATCCTTCTTGGCTGGTGTATCCGCTTGAACTTTGAGCTGAGGTGAGGACAACTCAATTCCACTTCTTAGAGTAATGGCTTTCACAAACTCTCTTCGGTTAACCTCAGTTTTGCTTCAGAGGGCGCCTAGGGGTCGTTCAGTCAAAGATTTGCCAATTTGAGCAACATTACGCTCAAGATTCTATAGTGATGCCTCTTGGTTCCTCATGAGCTCCTCATGGTGTGAGAGGTTCGTCATTTTATAGAATGTATTGTGTAACCATGCTCTCAAAACTTAGCACTTTTTTCTCTTATTGGGGTTCCTGATTTTCCACGTTCCAACCGACTACACCATATGTACCCATAGAATTAGCCATGACTAGCTCGACATGGGGTATCTCGCAAACGTCAAACGGGGAAATGACTGTTTGGTCACCGAAGAACTCATGTATGAATCAATTATGCTTGCTTTGAACTTCTTCATCTCTTTCTCTAGATCAAACTCCTCGACCTCCTTAAATTTTTCCAAATCCAATTCTTTTATAGGGGTAGTTTTGCAAACTACTACTGGGAAGATGGATGGTGTTTTACTCAAGAAGGAGTGCATGAATAGGTTCATTTTTTTCTTTAAGCTTGTGCGCCTCTTCCAACAAGGGCTTTAACTCTCTCGATCTATTTTTATTATGATCGAGGGAATACGCAAGGCGATCGTCAAATGATGGTTACCAATAATGTGGCATATTGAACTGATGATAATCCTTGTCACTGTATGGAAAAAAGACATCATTAGTTCAATACAAACACTAAAACCGGAATAGGAGATAATACAAAGTAAAAGAAAAATAAAATGGCTAGAATAACAGAATCCCAATGTTCGTAGAATTGCCGCTCTCAGGCAACGGCGCCAAAAACTTGATGTGCTGCTAGCCCACAATTCCACAAGGTCGCTCAAGTAATAAAGTACCTTGAAGGTAGGGTAGTAGAATCCACAGGGAACAACAGAGCTAGTACTAATTTATCTTCTATTATCTAGCCTAAAATAGTTTTGGTATTTTTGTGATCCTAAATAAGTAATCTAAAGAAGAACTAAAACTAAAGTGAATAGTTGGCAAATCAAGGGTTATAAGTCAAGAGGACATGGCATCCCAGATCTCTATCCCCCTAAGAACCCCTTGCTAACCAGGTTCCTAATACTGGTTATCTAATTGATAACCTTGGACTGTGGAGACCCATAGAGTGACTTCGCCATATGACTGCATTATTATTATTAGTCTTCTATGGTCCCAATATTAGGTTTTACCCTAATCCGGAGAGTGTGTTGTGAACTCACGGTGGTTACCTAATCTCTCGGCATGCGCGCACCCCCTATTATCTATGGCCGGATCTAGCTTGACCGAGATTTCTCTTTACACATCAAGCAACTCTGATATATGATTGGTGCTTGCGCACTAACAAACAACAAACATTAAGCTCACATAGACAATTCGCAAGACAAATAAAAAGGAAGACCTAGTATTAAAAAAAAGGAAAAGAGTCACATGTTCATCTAGGGTTCAAGGACCCGAGGTACCACGGAAGGTTTAGTCTCTCATGCTATAGGAAACCCTAACAAGATCTAAAGAAGAAGACATAATAAAAGAATATAGACTCCCTTGATCGATGTCTTCTTATGACTTCAATCTCCTCTCTGAAACCTTAGCCAATGGCACAAGAATCGTCCAAAGTTGATCAATTAAAAGTCCCCTCAAAAAGTTGATGCTGCCGCTCTATTATAGACTTCAAAAATCACAAAGCACGTGAGTGCAGATCTAAGCACACTCGTGTTCTATCTGAAAAATGCATTTTCTAGAATCCTAAGAGTTGCATGGGTATCAGCACGCCCGTGTACTTTTTTAACTCTACATAGTCTTTATCAAACATTTGATCCTAATAACCATTTCACCACGGATTGATCTGAGATTCTAGATGGGTGTTCCTACCTTCTTGCTTGCTCACAACCCTATTTTCTTCTCTCTTTTTCTTCCTTTATAATACAACACCCCTTCCAATTTTGACTTGATCAATCCTAACTTGGTTACCGTCTTTGAGAGCTAACACACTTTTCTGAAATATGTCTTTTCAGCTTTTTGTCCCCTCTGATTTGATCAATTTCTTCTTTTTTTGTCCCAAGTGCATGTTTTCATGTTCAATCACAACAAAATACCCAACAAAGCACAACAATAGAGAAATCTATGCGAAAAGATTAAAAAAAAAAGTGCATTCAAATGTAGTATGAAAATATATATAATTATGTACTAATCAATCTCGCACAAAACCCGATGTAGAAAAGGGAGGCTAAAGAAGTTATCAGAACAAGCATAGAAGGGTGCATATTCATTAGATTTTTGTATGAATTACAAGTACAAGGGGAAAAAGGTTACAAGTGCTAGGGGCCACACAAACTCTCTAAGATAGGGGACAAGGAATGGCCGAGCCTCGCTGATTCAATCCTCGTAGGCTGACTCATGGCGAGAAGGACGAGGACTCTCCGGAGCTCTCCCCAGGTACTAACCTACTCACTGCCTGGCTTACTTGGCCCTTCGGAAAGGAATCCCAATGCTTCCTCGAAATTCAAAGATGCAATATCTAGTTTAGTGTAGTTGCGATTTCAGGATTTGGAAGGCCCGGAAGCTCCTTAACGCACTAGCGAGAGCCTCGCTATTAAGTATATCCTAGAAGTAAAAGGATTTCAAAGGTTGTGGAGTGCACGAACCAGGCCACAACCTCATACCCGCGGTTGCAAAGTAGATCCTAGAAGTAAAAAAGAGTTCATGAAGTCGGCATTTAATCTTTATTAGTAATAGTCTTCTTAGATCTAACTAAATCCTTCAAGCTTCTCGCAGACTGGCATGACAACCTCATCTTTGGCCGAGAGCTTAGTTATGTTCTCCCACCATCATTCCTATCTGAAGCCTGTGCTTCTTCTCAACCAGATAAAGGTGAGATTCATACTCCACATTCGGGTGCACGAGTTCGTCCTTATGTTCTCTCCATAGGCCCGCAAGGTCAGCCTCATACTTTCTTCCTGATCGGCTAGAAGGGTCTCGGTATCTTGTCTTAAGAGTTCACACTTAGCATCTCGAGCCCTAGTAAAAAATCATCTAAGATGATCCCGCTTCTTTTTTGTCTCTTGTGGGGGCGATTAGGATATTCCAACTTTGTGGGGTACCCCCTTTTATGACCTAGATTATGATACTGCCATGACAGAGCAGGAAGAGAGGTAACTTACCTTTCTTCGGAGCTCTAGTCAACATGATCTCTCCTGCTCGATGCCTGAGTCTGTTCTTCCGACCACTAGACTCTACTTCGCAGGTAGCGTCTCCCCTTCTCCCCATTCATCACCTGGTAGGCGCTTGTTACTCTTCACTTGCCTAACCTATTTGTTTCTATCTAGAGGTACCTTCTAGGCAAAATCATTTGTTAAAGGTAACCAGGGAAGGAGTGAGACCCGCTCCCTTTCTTCGGAAGACACAACATTTGGAAGAAGGCAAGCAATAATTGTGAAAGAAGTGGAGGGAGTACTGGTAGAAGAAAGTTTAAGAACACCTTGTTTGGCGGCTAGGCAAAGCAAAACCAATACTCAAGCCTAGGAACCCTCCTCTAGAAAAATAGGAGTCACAACTAGCTGATGATGCGAGTGAATCCCAAGCGTTGAAAGACAACGATAAAGTAATACAGAATACTCAAACTATTCAGATGAAGTTGCACAGAATACACTTTGTAAAAAAGGAAGACCTCCCAAAGGAAAAGATGGAGGAGAAAACGAAGACCTACCCTTAAAGACTCAAGATACACTACATTCTCTCCTGACCTAGAACAGTTTGCCCTCTCGGAAGAAGAAGAAAGCCTGAGATATAAAGGGGGGCCAATATCTAAAACCCTCTCAAGCCACTTAAGGAGACTGAGATATGTAATCTCACTAGAGAATGATCCTACAATAAGAGAACGTCTCCCGACTGATGAGGGTTCCACGTCCATTAACTCCAATTGGAAGAATGGCACACCAAAACGACCCAAGTGGGGGAAAACTCCTTGAGGATTTCGGGGTACAAGGTACAACAAAAAGGAGCAGATGTTCAAAGAATTTGGGAAAAAAGAGGATAAGTATACCTAACGCTTTATTGCCATATCTAGGTGACTGTAGTCTGACGGTCCGCTTCATTCCACAAAGGGACATGTACTCCATAATCAACACGTGGACCGTGATCTCCCCCAATAATTCAAAATGCCCTTCAGGGGGTAGTGCCAATCATACCACTCACCGTATTCCATCAATAAAGACTGCCCGTCAAGAGTAGACTCAGAAGCCGAGACCGTCCTAGGGCGCTTACCTCGGTGTTGATAATCAGGCAATGCACGCTTGGCCCATGATCCGAGAGTTAGAAGTCGGTTCAAGAATCTCAACAACAAGACTCGAAGGTCATAGTCCCGTGAGCAAACAATGGCTTGGATGCTGCACATATACCTAGTCCACAAAAACTATAAAACTTGAGGAACAAAGCTCGAAAACGCAAATCTCTTTGTCTTTACTAGATCGACACGCCTATCGGTAACTCTAATCCTCAGAGGTCGACTAGAGCCATAAGGTCGTCATCCTAACAAGTTGGGGGCAAGTGTTATGAGTGCAAGACAAGTTCTACGCATCGCATGATCTAGTAAGCCAAGAAGAGCAGGACCACACAGGAGACCGACTCTCTCCTATGAGGCCACGTGGAGATTTCCCCACAACCCTCCTGTAGGGGAGTATGTACCGGCGCTATTGTTAGGAGTGACACCCAGCCTGGGCGGGGACACACAACCGTAGAGAGGAGGCCCACAATCAAGGGCTCAGCAGGGACGTCTTCGTATGATTTCGCTTGTCCTAATGTCAGAGGTGATACCCCTTGACTAACCACCTAATGGTGACCCTAGAGGTATAAAGGGAAAGGAAGAGAGCAAGAAAGGAGAGGCCATATTTTTTTCCTCCTTCTCTGGCTAGACTCCTCTTCTACCTCTCCTTCTCCTTGTTTCTCTTATCTCCTCTCAGAACTTTGCAACTCTACTCTTCTTCATACTTTATCCCTCTCATATTCCCTTTATTCCTCGCAGACTTGAGTGTCTAAGGTCCTGGGAGAAGCTCCTCAACTTTCCCTTGCAGAAACGAGCCCCCAAAGAATCGGGGTTCCATTGCCTCTCTCCTCGAAACCACTCTCAAAGCCACCATCCCACTCATGGCATCCCTCTTCCAACCACCTTATTTTCCCTTTTTTAAGTTGAACCCGAAGTGGTGTACAAATCCCGAGGTCTTACCCATTTTGAGAATCAACAAAATATATATATTGCTCACGAAGTGTCTTTAGCTCACCTATCATTAATATTACATATGAATACTTAATTTGAATTTATTATTCACCAACCCCTATGTTCACATAAACTTTTAAATTTAAGTTTATTTCAATTAGGGTTGTAAATGGGCCAAGCTTGAATGGGTTGGGCCCAACTCGTGCTCGGCTCAAAATTGCCTAGCTCGAACTCCAAATTAGCTCAAATAAGTTTGCCCGAGCTCGGCTAGATTTGAATTTGGTAAGCTTGAGTTTGGTTCAATTTAGTAGTACTTTTCTATAAATAAAATTTACATTTCATAAGATTTAAACTAATTATATATAATAAAAGATAAAATTTAAAAAGCGATTCTCATCGATATAAATGTAAACAATAAATATTTTAATTATCTTAAATAAAATAAAAATAATAATTTTATTTGAGATAATTAAAATATTTATTTTTAATTATATCAAATAATATTATTTTTGAGATAGGGAGGAGCTGGGGAGATAAAGTCTTGCAGGTGCTCGAGTTAGAAAGAAGGTGGTCGAGTGGAGTTGTAGAGGTGTCATGCGTGAATCGGAGGTGCTCGGGTTGGGGAGGAGTCGTGCAGGTACTTGGGTTGGGAGGAGGTGCTCTCGTGCAGATCTCCGCCGTATGGAATGGGCAACCGTATGTATGTACTAGTCTTTTGTTTGGTGTTTACTCTTTAGGGTTTAGTTTTAATATGAGACCATGGGAGCCATTGGATCTTTGAGATCAATCAAATGGTTGGTTTTTATTGACTAATATAAATATAAATATAAAATTAAATATTAAATTATACTATATATTAAAATTAATTTCGAGCTTTCGAGTCGTGCCCGATTGAGCTCGACTTGGCTCGAGTTCAGTATAAAATTAATTTCGATCTCGAAATTAAAGTTGAGCTCAAAATTTCAAAAGCTTTAAATTCAGCCTAATTCTCAAACTTTTCCTAATCGATTTTGAGTCGCCATGAACAACTTGATCATTTGACGTTCTTTTATTTGTACGTCATGCCAAAGTCTACATAGGAAATGACTGTCATACAGGTAAAATTGTTTTTAAAAATTTCTTGAATCACAATATAAATGTACTAAATCAGCACCGGTGACTAAAAACAAATTTTTTTAAATATATAAAGACCATATCAAACATTTTAAAAGTATAATGAAAAAAATATAGAACAACACAGCGAACTTCACTAACTAAACATGTTTTAACTATTAAAAAAAACAACAAAATACCAATAATATTTTAAAAAATTGAAAAAATCTAAATGAGGGGGTTGTACTCCCAACCACTAGATAGGCTGGTATAATAATATAAAAGACAAATCCCAATGATATTATGGATAAGTAAAACTATTACAATGAATTAAGGGTAAATTAAAAAAAAGAATACATGTAATTTCACAAATTTGCATAATAAGAAAAGTGGTTTTTTTTCCGAAAAAAATCTTGTGAGTTCTCCGTTTAGCAAAAAAGAGAAAAGTCCCTTAACTTCTATTAATGGTGTTAATCCATGCTTAATTGGCAGGGACATTTTTATCCATTTTTTTGTTTTGATCTCTCAAACCGATGGAGATTTGTAAGAAATTCAATTTATGGCGAATTTCATATAATTTTTGACATATATTTTATAAAATTTGACAAAAATACCTTTGTCAATTAAATACCGTTAGTAAGAATTAACGGTTTTCCTTTTTTTTATTAACTTTAGAAACCACAAGGTTTTTTTTTTAAAAAAAAAAAATCACATTTCCTATCATACAAACCTGTAAAACCATATGGATTTTTTATTAAAATTTACCCATAAATTAATGCAACCACACTCAAATCCAATACACTGGTCTAAGAACATTAGCTACGGCCCAAATACAATCACGCACTGAATATAACTCGAACAACTGCAAATTCAAAAGGAAGCCATTCTCTTACATGCTAGTGAGGAGACTAATGATTGAATAACAATGAACCAAACAACAACAAATGAACTCCAATCAATGCATCAACTTCTCAAGCCCTCGACATGGTTGGGTCTCAAGGACTAGTAGTGGCAGGAGGTGGGGAGAAGAAAGGCAAAGGTGGCAGCTTAAGTCCAGGGATATTAGGAATAGTAGGAATGATTGTTGAAATAGAAGGCAATGGAGGGAGCCCCTTGGGGAATAGTGGGCATCGCTGGCAAATGGAATATTAGAAGGAATAGGAGGCAATGTGGTCACTGCATTGTAGGAATAACTAATCCCGGTAATCGTGAGGGATTTGGTAGAGAAGGCAAGTGGAGGCAGCTTGTAAGTTGCCGGTTGCATTGTCGGTATTGTCGGTATTGTTGGCATCGTAGGTATTGTCGGTATTGTTGGTATCGTTGGTATTGTTGGCACCGCTGGTATTGCCGGCTGTGATGGTGTGGCCTTTGGTGCAGCCGGAGTATCAAGAAGATGGCGAGCTGCATGACCTGCATTGCATAGCAATGCAACAAGCAAGGCTAGGACTAGGAGGAACCACTTGTGGGAAGCCATGAGTATATGAAGCTCAGGACAAGCTCAAGAAGTTGAGTTGGAGAGAAACACGGATCAGAAGATTGGGTATTTATAAGTTGCAAGTTTCATAAACTTTTTCATGCAGAAGAAGTTTCTTCAAGTTTTTGGTTTGTTTACTTTCTCACCAATCTTGTTCCAAATGTCAAGTGGATGCCCATGATTTGGTGAAATTAGTCGTCTTATAGGTGTGATGACATGGAATTTGGTTTGAAGTTGTGATTATCTTAATGCCCACGATTTGGTGAAATTAGTTGTCTTATTGGTGTGATGACATGAAATTTGGTTAGAAGTTGTGAGCATGTTATTGTTCTTGGTGTTAAATTGGTAAACATAATATTATTCTTAATTTGTTGATTGGTTCATTCTTATTTGAGGAACAATGATGGGCCTGCGGTCAATTCTTTGATCTTCCTCTTCTAATCTCTCGCTTCACAATAGCTGATTTAAGATTATATTGATTGTGAGGTGCCCGAAAGAAATACCATAATACTCAATCTCCATTGCACACGCTTTCTTGTATGTGAATTCACATAGCATGGTTTTCTATTTGTAGCATGTGATCAGAATCACTATTTTTGTTGAGTTTTATCAAATTCATTCTCCGTGAATTTAATAATTCAATTATGAAAGATTTTTGTTAAAAATTCTATGACATGCTTTATTTTCTAAAGATAACCGGCCCATGTTAAAAACAAATTCACTAATACGAAAAAAACTTAATAGTATTGATAATAAGTTGGGGTATATATAATACCATTACAGGGGTGAAATAGTAACTAAACACATAAAGAGATAAAACCAAAAACATAAAAAGATAAATACATGAAACCCTAATAGGCCCCCTCAAGATGGTGTACGAGAAGCAACACCAATCTTGTCACAAATGTCAAGTAGCCGAGGACGAGGCAGAGGTTTCGTTAGTGCATCAGCAAGTTGATCAGCAGCAAATACATGAACAATCCAGAGAAGAGAGGACTGAACAAGATCACGAACAAAATGATAGTTAATGGCAAGATATTTCATTCGTGAATGAAACACAGCATTACCACATAGATATGTTGCACCATGGTTGTCCGAGTAAATAGTGGGTGCTGAAGAGACAAGGACATGCAGTTCATCAAGGAGTGTTTTGATCAATTGAATTTCAACCGCATCAGAAGCAATAGCACGATACTCCGCCTCAATAGATGACCGAGCAACAGTGCGTTGCTTGGTAGAACTTCAGGAGATGGGATTCACACCCAAGAACATGACATAGGCCCCCGTGGAAGTGCGATCATCTAGATTACCCCCCACCACCACCACCACTACCACCCCACCCCCACCCCAATCGGCATTGGAAAAGCCGTGAAGCTGAAAAGGGAATGTGGGCGTCCGTTCTAATGCCAAGAGATTTGGTGCCATTCAAATACCGGGCAAGCGCTAACAACCCCAATGATGCTCGCTTGGTTGATGCATGAATCGAGAAAGTCCGTTGACAAAGAAAAGAAATGTCAGGGTGAGTCATGCGTAAATGTTGAAGACCACCAACAACCTGTCTATACTTGGTAGCATCAACAGGAGAGGACCCATCATGAAGAAGGAGAGAGGCACCAACAGCTTGAGGCGTACAAACCGGTTTCGAGTCAAACATGTTGTGTTTCTGCAGAAGATCAACAATATACTTGTGTTGAGAAAGACGCATACCATCAGAGGTCAGTGTAACTTCAACACCACAGAAGTAGGAGAGCACACCAAGATCCTTGGTCGAAAACTTAGTGTTAAGTTGTTGAATAATACGAGCAATTAGTTGAGGATCACTTCCAGTAATCAGAAGGTCATCAACATAAACCAGGAAATAGACAATAGTGGAGCCAGCTGATAGAATGAAGAGGGATACATCTACACGAGAAGTAACAAAACCAAGAGACTGAAGAAATAGTTTCAACTCCTGGTACCATGTCCGCAGGGCTTGCTTCAAACCATAGAGAGCCTTCTGCAAACAACAAACATAATTGGGAAAGTGAGGATCACACATACCGGAAGGTTGTGCCATGTAAACTTCCTCAGTGAGATGTCCATTGAGAAATGCATTGTTGACATCAAGTCAGCAATGTACTTCACCATCGTGGTGAAGGGCTACACTCAAGACTGAGCGAATAGTGACCGGATTAACAACAGGGCTGAAAGTCTCATGAAAATCAACACCGGGACGCTAATGAAACCCTTTGGCAACGAGACGGTGTTTAAACCGTTCAATGGTACCATCCGGGCAGCGTTTGATACGGAACACCCACTTGTTTCCAACAAGATTCTGATGTGGAGCAGGAGGAATAAGGACCCAGTTTTGTTACATTGAAGCGCATCATATTCAGCTTACATTGCTTGAAACCATTGGGGATGACAAAGAGCCTGAGTAGTCAGAAAGTGTGTTCAAGATCAAGAGCAATCAGAAGTGCAGAGAGTGTACGCACTTGATTGGGCTTAAAAATAGAATTCTTGAACCGAGTGGTCATCGGGTGAACATTGGTGGCATTCCTGGGAGCAGTAGAGGAAGAACCAGGACTTGAGGAAGGTGCATGATGCTAGGTACAGGCGCCGGGACAAGCCGCGGTCGGAACAAAGAAAGTGACCGAGCCGGGCGTGCTAGTTTCACTCGGTATGAGGCAAAGACAGAGGAGGTGCCGCTACAGGTGCCAGGAGGTCACTCAGGGGCAACGATGGTCGCGGAAGCCAAGAGGATGTCAGGAATGTCGGGACAGAAGTTTCGGCAGAGGTGGAAGAGGACCGAGAGAAAGGAAAGTCATCATCAACAAAGCGAATATGATGGGAGATGACAAGCTTGTGGGTGGTGAGATTGTAGAAAATATAGGCACTTTGAGACAGAGAATTGCCCGAAACGACACAAGCACTGGACCGAGGGTCAAGTTTGTGAGTAGTGTATGGAGAAAGCCAAGGAAAACAAAGACGCCAAAAACATGAAGAGATGTGGGAGTGGTGTATTTGTTGAATAGAAGTTCAAAGAAAGAACGGGACTGCAAGTTTGCTTTCGACATGCAATTGATAAGATAAACCGCAAAGAGTAAAGGCAAAAGGACCGTAACCGAAGCCTAAGAGAAGCATGATTTAAGCTAAATGACAAGTCGGGTTCTCAACAATGTGGCTTACGATGCCTAATATCCATATCAGTGTTCGAGTTGAGATGAGTAATACCATTAGTAGTTAGAAATTGGCGAAGAGCAATGTACTCCCCACCATTGTCAGAGTACAAGGTGCAGATGGGGTGTTGGAAATGTTTTTCAACCATGTTTTAATTTGAAGGCAACAAAGGTCGCATGAACATTGGATTTTCGTACAAGAGGATAAACCAAATATATTTGGTAAAGTGATCCACAAAAATAACATAATATTTGTAGTCATAAAGAGAAAGTACAAGTGATGTCCAAACATCAGAATAGACTATTTCAAGTGGTGCAGATGAAGATACTGAAGATTGAGAGAAAGGAAGCTTGTGGCCTTTATTAATATGACACGAAGTACAAGAAAATTTAAGTAATTGGGAATAGGAAAAGGAAATACCAAAAGATAACAACTGATTTCTAAAGACTTTAATAGAAGGATGACTCAAAGCGATCGCGGTCACAAGGAAAGCAATGCATGAAGATCGAACCAAGTAAACCGAGGGCTGTGGGAAGCGGGTTTGGAGCCGATAGATGTGGTGAAGATTTAGGGAGATGTGGAAGTGGTCGGCCAAAAGGTAGACACCATCCTTACGATACCTGACCGTAATTGCTTCCTCCGTGCGACAATCCCAAGACTTGAAAAGAATCATCAAAAGAGAGAACCGCGACCGCATTAGTAAAGCACATAGAGCCGTAAACCGATATTAAATTCAAGGACATAGATGGAAATAATGTGAACACATCCATAAGAGAAAGTGGAGCCATGTAATGTCGAAGGCACATGGATCCCATATTCGCTAATGGGAAGACAGTACCATCACCAATGACAAATACCTCTGGCCTCAATGTAAGGTTGATGAAACGACATGTGTTGGATGTGCCTGGTGGTGATATGATGAGAAACACCGTAATCAACCAACCCAATCAAGGAGCACCGAGCAGGTGGTAGTGTAGCGGTGTTCACACGAGGAGGACCACAAGGCGGCACCAGAATATGATCCCACGTGTATGGAGGAACAAGACGACACTGACGAGCAGAGTGACCGGTAGTACCACAGATTTGGCACTTTCCCTAATAGCCAATTGCAGCAGCAATCGAGACGGCGGACGAGAGTCAAGGTGGCGCGCGGCGAGAGGAAGAAAACAAAGGTGGTGAGGGCTGATTATAGTTGGAGGACCGCCGTTGTGGTGAGAGCAGCTACTGTAAGTACCCTACCTCGAAGGGAGAGAGAACCCCCGGCCAGTCCAGGCAAAGAAGAGCAGCCTGCGGCCGGGGCAATGCAAGAAGGAATTATTGTTGAGCTTGCTCATGAAGCGTTTTCTCAAACAATTCCTCAAAAGTGATAGGTGGTGCCTCCTCGCTTGAATGGCAATGCTAATAGATGCTTATAGGAGTCATCCAAATTCCCATCTCAGTAATCCTAATAGACAACTCATCAAAATCAACAGGTGCTTTGTCCATGAAAGCAAGGGAATCAATACAAGATCAGATGTCCCGTGATATACTCGCGGATGGTGCTAGACCCTTTTGACAAGAGTAAGGAAGCTTTAAGTAATGCAATTCCATGATTCGCCCACTCTGGAAGGGGAAGCATATGTCTTCTCAAGAGTCTTCCAAGCCTCCATAGACGTCTTCTTGGAAGCAATAAAAGGAACCAGATTGGCAGTCAGAGATCCAACAAGAGCATTGAGCAACAACTTATCTTGGCGAATCCAAAGAGAATAGGCTGGATTGGGAGCCAAAGCAACAGAGTCAGGTGCAGTAATGATACTAGGTGGGCAAGGAAGAGAGCCATCGACATAACCATAGAGGTCGTACCCAATCAACAGAGAATCAAACTATGCGCGCCATGCACAGCAATTTTAGCAGTCAACTTGAGAGCCACTTGCGCTGCAATGAGATTTGGAGAGAGATCGGAGGTGGTGGAGAGAAGAAGGTGAGAGGTGAGGCCGGATGAGGAGGAGGAAGCAGCCATGGTGATGTCCGCACGGAACCACAAGCGTGGAATTCGTTGGTTGTTCACCGGCTGACAGTTGATTGAATTTGAAAACGAGATTGAAACTTGCAATTGATTGAAATTGATTGAAATTGGTGTTGTTGACCGGAACTTATTGTTGACCGCCTGGCAAGTGAGTGAAATTGATTGAATTTTGTTGGTTGTTGACCGGCTGGCAATTGATTGAATTTGAAAAACTAGATTGAAAACTTGGCAATTGATTGAAATTGGTGTTGTTGACTGAACTTCTTGTTGACCGGCTGGCAAGTGAGTGAAATTGATTGAAATTGGTGGTGTTGACCGGCTGATTTTGATGTTGACTGATTGTGGTGGTCCGGCTGAGGTCGCGGGTGCAAAGAAGAGTGTGCCGGAGACGCTGAGCAAATAGAAGGCGGTAGGCCGGCCTTCTACGGGGGCCTCTATGATCAAGGCAAGGGCCGACTCACATGAGAGAAAAAAATTAAGGTTTTTGGATCTTGGCTCTTGATACCATAACAGGAAAAACTTAATATTATTGATACAAGTTGGGGTATATATAATACCATTACAGGGGTAAATAGTAACTAAACACATAAAGAGATAAAACCAAAAACATAAAGAGATAAATACATGAAACCCTAATATTCACATGTTACTCTTAAGGTTTGGTGGTTTTAATCAAGTTGATTCAAATTCATACATTTGAAGTTAATTAGTTGATGGTAATTAAAAAAAAAGTAAAAAGGGCAAAAAGAAATTAGGAAGAAAATAGAGATAAGACAAGAGAGTGCTGACAATAGTGGTTGTGGGCGTTTATCGGGGGTAGATAAAAACTAAAAAGAATGTAGGGCGGTGAAATTTTCATTTCGGATTTTTAAACATTTTGGTTTCTAAACCCAAAAATATATTCTTCATTTTAGTTACTAAATTTAAAATACACAAATTTTATTAAAAGAAAAAGTGTAACTTAGATATTGTTTATGAATGTTTCTCTTACTTCAATGGTTAAGGGCTAATTTGGTTAGCTTAAATAGAAGGTCCCAAAGTAGAAGTGAGCCACTTTCGGCCCACTTACTGCTGTTTGGAAATTGGAAGTGAGTCATGAAATAGGAACTATGACATCTAAAATGGCCCATTTTTTTATTTTTAATTTCAGTTTAAAAAAAAAGGAAATCAAACTTCGGCATTTTTTTCTCATCGAAGTCCCATTTTAGCAAACAAAACTCCACCAACTTCCTTAATCACACCACCCACTCCCCCTTCTCAATATCCAACTTTCCTTTTCTCTCTATCCCTTCCGGCTAGGGTTTGTAGATCTCCATCTTCCTCTCACCATATGGTTCTCGATCTTTAGTTTCCCTCTCAGATTCTTCAACTATGGGTTCTCGATCTTCTTTCCACTTTCCACTTGAGGATTTCCTAACTTCATCTTTTCCTCTCTCCTCTCATCTAATAGGTTTCCTATTTCCTCTTTGCTAGAATTTCTGGAACACCAGTAACTCTAGACTACCGAACTTTCTTTCGGTCTTCTGCAACTCGCATAATGTATTATCTTCTTTCTTTGTTACTCTTGACCTTCTTTTTCTTTTATACTTGATCTAGAGATTATGAGCCAACAAGTTTTTTTTATGCTATGGTATGTGTCTATAATTCTTGTATTGCAATTGAAGGTATAGTGAAGTTATTTAGATCAAATTGCCCTTCAGCCAATCAATATTTGTTTTCCTAATTTCTTTCTTTATTAATGTAGGTTTTACAAGCAACCTTGGGGTTTGAAGGGAGAAAGAACCTCCAAAATCAGTGGAAGGTATATCTATTTTAGGGTTTTCATAAATTTTTAATTCAATACAATATGTCCATAAATTTGAAGTCAACATCACAAAAATTGAAAAAAAAAAATAATTCTAAATTTTGAATCACCTAAAAAAGTTTCACTATTTCATATCCCGCCACCACTCCTCAATTCATCAGAAAATCATCCATCCAATAGCACTGAAGGAAATGATTTTTGTTAACAAAACCATATGTTAGATTTAGATTTTGAAGGAGGTGATTATATGTTTTTTCATGGTTTCACTGAGTATAGCAATCACTTAAAGTTATAACCTCATCATACAATCTCTTACCAATAAGAAGAATGAGAGAAAACCGGAGGAATGGGTAAATCACAAATGAAAACCCTAGTTTAATACACTTAAACTGTTCAATTATAAAAAAAAACATATTACAAACCTTGATTTGGGTCGTTGATGGGTGGTAGTCATCAAGAAGATTGGATGGAGAGGACATGGAGCTTGGTGACTGCGGATAGTAACGAGGTGCGATGGGGAAGCTTTCTGGTTGCGAATGACGGTGGGTGTGATGAAAAAGCTGGTGGTTGCGGTGGCAATTAGGAATTCCAGTAGTGAGGAAGGGGGTGAGATAGATAATTGGTTGTATAGGGTTTAATAAGAGGGTGAGGAGTATAATGTAAAACCTTTACTATATTTGGTTGTAAGTTGAAGTATAGTAAAATGAGGGGTTTATTTATAACATTTTACATGTAAATAAGTCCTTCATATTAAATCAAACTTGGTATTCTTCAATTTACATGTGAAATATATTACATTATACCTACTTACAAAAACCAAACAATCCCCAATGTAAAAGAAAAAGATTTGAGAAAAAAATGCAATTTAAATATTGTTTATGAACTTTTCTTTTATTTCAGTGGCAATGGTTGCAATTTGTGA